>CM053986.1:25160596-25750596 GCA_028641955.1 Protonibea diacanthus | reverse complement strand
AGCTTCCTGAAGACTGGAAACCTGCAGAGGAAACTGGGTGGAAACCCGCCAAAATAAAAGCATAGGAATGCTCCTGAGTCAAACATCATGTCAACACTGTCCTTGTAATGTGAGGAAGACAAATCCACGAATGACTGAAGAGATTTGAGATGCAACCTGAGCGAGACGTATTGACTGAGTCTGAGTTTCTGTTTAGGGCCCAACGAAGGAGAAGTGACAGACCTCCTTAAAGGAGGAGGACCATCAGGAGGAGTCTGGCTCCCCTTCATGCTGCACCGGGCCGAGCAGTCCTTTGGCATGCACGGCGTGGTGGTTCTGTCAGCTGTTGACGGGTCTTGGCTAAGCCCGTGTTCGTGCGCGGGCCTGACCCCGTCTTCCTCAGCTGGAGATGGAGGATGATGGATGATTTGTCACTGTGACGACGCGGCGGCGCTGCAGGACCATCCAGCTGTCCTCTCTCCCACGGACGCCGCTTTGTCACGGACGCACGGACGACTCGGCGGTTTGACAGCCTGTTGTACCGAGAGGACGGAAAAATACTGACGAAACCCGAGAGAGCAGAGACGTTTAATTACAAACACATCGTCCAATGAGCACGGAGCAAACCCAACAAAAAGAGGACAGGCTATTTGTACCAGGCTGTAAACATGGGGACTTATGGAGACTGACTCACGTCTGGAGCCAGCCTCAAGTGGACGACAAGAGGAACTTCCTGTTGTTGGCTTCAACCTCGCCCGACCTCAGATTATATCGACCGTTCACAGGAACTGAAGTCAGTGAACTTGTCGGATGTTGCATTGTCAATATTTTTTTACTTCATGACAGAAAATGAAGACAGACGTAGAAACCGGCCTCCCGTCCATCATCGCTCCTCCTCCCGTTACATAAGGAGTCTCCGCGGTGACTCCGAGGACTCGGTAATGTGCGCTAATGGCTCATGAATATCTTCCTGAACGTCTCGGCTGCTCAGAGAGTCTGAGGTGGTTCACACAGGTGACGGGGACGGCGAGGGCACCCTCATTACCCATTACCCATTCTGTCACCCACTCCTCCTCCTCGCCGCCTCCCTCCCTCGCTCCTATCATTTATTTATCCACGTCAGCCCTCAATTACAGTGCAGTGGTCCGGGGAGCAGGGAGCAGGCCTCGGTGACCTGGGGTTGGTGTGGCTAATGAACAACGGAGTGAAGACCCCCCTCATGTTTATTTCCAGTGTTCACCCCGAGCAGGAGCCCCGGGAGGGACGGGAGGGGGGCGGACAAGGCTGCTGAATTCTAATCAGCACTTTGTAGTTTTAATGCGCCTCGCCTGCTCCCGTTCTGCAGACGTCCATCTGAATACGGATGGGGAAGACGGAGAGGAGGCGCGCCAATTACAGGCAGACATGATGGCGGTGTGACTCAGGCCGACTCAGGCCCGAAGGGAGAAACCGGCAGATGGATCGGCCATGAATCAAGCCGTTCCTCACTCGGCCTCGAAGGCTCCAGTTGTGCCGTAATGACACCTCGCTTTCTCTGAAATTAAACGTCTCGCTCTGCGTTCAGGTTTGTTCATCAGTCAGCCTGACCGCCATGATTAAAACCAGAAGTTCATTTTTTATTCAAGAAGTTTCTGATTCATCTTCGATCTTCCCGTGGAAACACCTCGACGGAGAGTCGTCAAAATAAAGTGACGTGATCATCGCGGATAACAGAAGGTGATGATGTTCAACACAGAATACCAGGATTAAAAAATCAAGTCCTGGAAAACCTTGAAAAGAAGTCACTGAAATTCAAACTCTTTTATATTTTAACCAAAGTTTTGTTCGTTAAGACTCATCACAGCCTTTTCTTCATCTTGATGAGCTCGTTACTGAAAATTAAATATTCTAGGAAGAGTCAATTTAATCCATCGTGACTGAAAATGAATCTTAATATCGATCCATCTTTTGACTGCTCTTTCATACCGACTGAAGACTCCTCACTCCTCCTAACTGCGGGCAGTGCCATGAGCAATGACATTATAACAGACTGTCTAAAGCCAGTGCCAGTGTCATGCTAGAACCGGAGCTGGCCAATACATAAGTTAATACCATGGGTCACGTTAGCTGCTAACGTTAGCTTGCGCAGTGTTGCACACTGTTCGTTAGCAAAGCTTCAGAAGAGAAAAGGAGAGAGTGAGCGAGCAAGAAGCCGCCGGACAAGAGTAAATCTGGGACTGACTTTTAGTGGTTGGTGAGAGCTTGGTGAAATAAAAGGCTGAAAGACAGACGCCGAGCTGGGCTGACTGCTGTTGGACTAGTCAGTAATATTAGCTGCTGCTTCACCAACAACCGACATTCATGATTTAACAACTAAACAAAGGAATTAAGAGAGCAGAAACATTTTCAAGGCAGAAAAAAGATACGAAATCATAATATGAAGTGATATCAAAGACATCACACAATATAAATCTGACTTCTCTCCCATTTAAGTGCACCAACTGTGATGCCACTTGATGTGAACTCGACATGTGCATCTCGAGTGTTTCCCCCTGAGGCAGCTGGGAAAACGTGACAGAGCCAGCTGTGTCAGAAAACGCCGCTCAGCACGACGCCCGTCCTTGAACGTGACCTCTTCGCCTTGGCCGACCTCTGCATCGTCCTCCGTGGTGACGCTGACGGACAAACAGACGAGGACATGAAATGATGGCTGCAGCTCAGCCTCGTTTTCAGCAGAGAAATGATGCATGAGCATTTTATTCCGGAAAAGTTTTATTGGCATGATCTGTTGTTTACATTCATAGATTCATTCGTTCATTTAAGCTAATGAGTTTAGTGATAAAGTAAAACTTAGCTGAATGCAGTGTGATACGCTGTGTTTTATGAATATATAATGACATCCAGCTGTGAACATCATCAGTCGCTGCGCTGCTTCCTCTGATATGTGTGTCAGTCAACTTATCAACAGCTCAAACATCATTTTTCTTGTTCGTCCTGGGTGGTGCTGTCTAGGCGCACTGCACTCCGACGTCCTCGCTGTGTTGGCAGTTGTTGACGCCGACTCCAGCGTGTGTGCAGTTCATGATATCTGACTCTGTTCCTGTACATCTCAGATCATCCAGCCAGATCTTTCCAGTGCCTGCAGAAAGACAGCAAGGTTCGAGTTAAGAGTGCTGATCATCAGGAGATTTTCTAAAGTTATATGCAAAGAACGTGTTCAAAACAGAGGGCAGGAAAGAGTGAGAGTTAAATCTTGGACTGGACTGTTTCACGTTTCAAGAGGCTTCTCCAGCTCTGACCGACTGGAAGGGAAACGCAGGTTCATAACCTCAGTGCTCTTTGTTGTGACAACTGTTGTCAGAGCCCTCAAGGTCACCTGATGGCCAGTGTGTCCTCACATGACCCCAGCAACCATCAATCAGGCCAGACCTCAGGTGACCTTAACGTCCGTCGTTTAAGTCGGACCTCAGGTGACCTTAACGTCCGTCGTTCACATCAGTCATGTGGTGGATAAATGGTCAAATTTACTAAAATAACATTTGAAGGTGATCAAACGTTCAAAAAGCTGCCGTTCGTTTGTTTCACTGGTAGTTTGACTGAACAAATTCAGAACAACAAAAGAGAGGAAGTGCTGTGTCAGTGGGTTTTTTTAGGATTTTCTGTGGTTCAGAGAACGTGACCTGATGGTGGTGGTGGACTTTTTACCTGCGGGGGCAGTGAAGGTGTCAGTAGCGGTCTGGAAGCCCAGCATCCTGCAGATCACCTTGCCATCCAGGGTGTCAAAGCTGTCGTCACACACGGTGCCCCAGGCCCCGTTTACCTTCACCTCCACGCGGCCTCGGGATCCAGGCGGCACGAGACGCACACTCACTGCGGTGACAACAAACACAGAGAAATGTTGCTTTAAGGAGTCAGCTCTACAGCTGAGGACAGAAAGCAGTTCATCCAGCTCAGACTTCCTCTCTGACTATGATGAACAAACCCAACCATTGTTCTCAGACTCACATTCCTGTTGTCCCTTCTCTCCTTTGGCACCTGGTGGTCCAGCTGGACCTGAAAAACAGAGTACATGTGATTGTGTCAGTGTTTGTTTAACCAGGACTGGACCAGTCGACCAAGAACCCAAGAACCCAAGAGCCGGGTTCTGTTTTTAAGTTCTTCCTTGGTCCGTTGCCATGTGCTTACTCATGGTTTGTTTGATTGTTGGGTCTGTGAGGTTTAAACATTTAGCTGTAAGAACGTAAGAAACAGGATTCTACATAAAGTTTTCTGTGACTCACCTTGAGCTCCTTTGGCACCAGAAGGTCCCATTGCACCTGATGAAGGACGACATGAGAATCAGACAATGAAAAATACTCCACTAAATAATCACAGGTGGATTAAATCTACAGTTGTGACCAAGAGCAGCCCAACTTGTAGAACACCACCCACCAGCTCCACCCTACCGTCCAGATATCGTCACTACTGGCTACAATTACTAACCAACTACTGGCTGACCTTCACCTTGCAGCACTCTGTTTTAAGTCACAGTGGTCAAACTCGAGGTTGGACCAGTATTACACGTTAACTTCCTTTTGTACCGCATGATACTGAATAAATAACTTCTAGATCAGGTTCTATCACAACACCAAGCACATAGAAATTACACAGACTGCACAACAAAGCTGACCTCGAGGTCCAGGTGGACCAGAATCTCCTTTCCGTCCTTGCAGCCCAGGGGTACCTTGAGGTCCAGAAGATCCTGGTAGTGCGCAACAACATCAGCAGAACTTTATTTAGCATCTCACACGTGAGTACACGTTAACATATGCAGCAGTAACAACTTTAGGTACCTTTCTGGCCGGTGCTGCCGGGGTCACCTTTGGGTCCACGAAGGCCTGAAAGCATAAGAAGACGGTGAGTAATGATTATCTGAGATGAACTGATGATTTTCAGGGTCAGGCTGGACCTCCACAGTCGCTGCTATGAACTCTTAGATATCCAGACTCTTACCTGGGACCCCAGGTGCTCCTTTCTCTCCCTTTGCTCCTGGTCCTTGATCCCCTGGGGGTCCTGCGGGCCCAGGTGGACCTCTGGGACCTTTAATGACAAACATACCCACAATCAGAATGATTAAGAACTGCGGTTTAAGTTTTATTTTGGTGCACATTTATTAATATCTCATAAATGCAAGCTGCGCAAACAGCATAATTCATCACATGAAATAAGAGTGTGTCAGCAGGATTCAGATAATAAAGGAGGAAGAGAAACTCTTTCATAACGGAGATCTGCTGATACTTTTTTTTCATCCAGGAACTGAGTCGGCCACATGATGTGAAACAGGAAAGGCCACAGTTCTGCATCAGTAAATCTGATTTGGTATTATTGTGAGTCACTCACACACACACACACAACATGAACGCACGCTCAGCTCATGTAGATCAGCCTATCAACAAACAGTGTGAATAAAACACAGCGTGCTTCATCCAACTGAACCGACTAACCAACTGAATGTAACGTAGTATAAAGACACATAAAACTGCCTTTAACTTACGTAATGTGTATCCAACCAGAAGTCAGCATTTAATTACATAACATCTAACTTCTATATTTTTTACTTCGTGTGGATCAGTTAGCGTGGACGCAGCACTCTTTAACTCGCTTTGTATTCAAAGAAAACATCTTTATGATGACAATGGTTCAGATAAATAATGAAACATAAATCTGACCGGCAGCTCCTGACTGTCCGGGTTGTCCGTTGAGTCCCGTGTCACCCTTCGGTCCTTGAGGGCCGGCGACACCGCTGTCACCTGGAAAGAAGCAAATACTCAGTGAAACACCTTGAATTTGTTTGGAAACGCAGTACTCAAGTATTTTGAGTATTTTGTACTCGTCCAGCTGAATCAAAGAGTGAAGCCACAGTCCACACAGTCTTCACATCGCATTATACCGAAGCGCTGAAATGAAAGTTCATCCTGATCTGACCCGTTTGAGGAAAGGTCATCAGAGTCGAGAAGAGTCGTCCCTCTGGAAGTACGCTCAGCAAATTTAATTCATGAGGTTGCACAATAAATCAGCAGATTAGATTTCTGATTTTGTACAAATGGAAATTTTGGTTACGGGAAAGGTCAGAGTGTCACTGAAGCCATTCACATGAACGTCGAATAGAAACTGTCAAGATACACTTTGCTTCTTATTATGTAGGAGCAGTAAGTGTTTCATAAATGGTTTATAACACATCACACTGTAGATGAAAGCAGATATAAGTGTCTATTAATGTATACGTACAACTATCTCCTCCAGTGGACGCCTGTACGTGGAGGCTGCCATATGAACATGATGAATGAGTACGAGTATGAAATATTTGACCGCTACGTCCACCTGGCTTCAAAGCAGGTTAGCTAACTAACAGCTAGTTAGCAGCTAACATCGGCTAACGGAGGTCTGAGCTGGAAGACGTGAATTAATCACATAATTCCAGATACTGAACAGAACCTCTGAACCAGCAGTGTCCAGTCTAACAGTGAACACAGCAACAGAACCTCTGAACCAGCAGTGTCCAGTCTAACAGTGAACACAGTAACAGAACCTCTGAACCAGCAGTGTCCAGTCTAACAGTTAGGTGGTTAGGCTAAAGCTATGTGTCCATCATAAAATGTAAATCACAGAGTTGAAGCCACCCTTCAGAGGCGACCAGGCCGCGGTGGAGGGTCGGTGGGTTTGACCTATCGGAAAACGTCTTCTTCAGACTGAGGAAAAGTCGAGCCCTGATAGAGATCTCACACAGGAAATGTCAGTGCGCTGACGAAGTTGCGAGGCTGTGTGAAATAATGTCTGCAGCTCATCCGTCAGCCGGTTTTCATCAGCCGCCTGACAACAGATGACAGGTCATCAGCGGCGGGATGATCGCCGGACCTGCAGCTGAAAGCTAATGCTTCCTGCTGCTGCCGGATCACACCTAACCAGGTTGGAGGTTTTTCTGACGTCAGATCTAAATGTGGTGCTGCAGCGTCATCTGTTCCTCCACCTGTTACTCAACGTGAAATCTTTGGTTGCTAAACATGAACTCACTTCTCATTTCAAACACCAACGTCTGACTTTATCTTTTAATTGCTTGAGGTTGACTCACCTTTGAGGCCTCTCTCTCCGGGTGTGCCCGGCTGTCCCGACAGCCCGTTTTTTCCCGGAGGACCTGGAGGTCCTGAAGGTCCTGAAGGTCCTGAAGGTCCTGAGGACACACAAGCCAAAGAACTTCAAGAAGTGATAAACTGTGTCCTTAAAAAAAGGTTGTTGCCTTCCAGAAAATCATCTTCATAAATTCCTCACGTCGTGACTCGAGAGTGTGCGTCCTACCTTGTTTGAGGCTGATGTTTGTCAGTTTGTCCTTCAGGTTTTGGGTGCTTGTGTTGAGCATCTTCAGGTCAGACCTCATCCTGCCCAGCTGACCCTCCTCTCCACAGAGGTTCTTGACCTGAAAGAAAGAAATCATCTGATCAATGAAAAGTTGAATTAATCAGTAAAAAACTCTCTGCTCTGTTTTGCTGCTGCAGTCTCAGTTAGTCTGGCTTATTGTGGCTAACATTAAGTCAAGTTTTGGTCAGGTTAAGTCAGGTTCAGGTCAGGTTTGGGGAGGTTCTCGTGGATTGCTCCCTCTGGTTGGGAGCGAGTTGCTGCCCCAAGAGAAGGAGTGAAAGTGTCTCAGGGTTTGTTCACGAGTGATGGAAAATGGAGCGTTTCTAGATCAGAGGGAGGCCGGCAGGCGACGCTCTCGACTTTCCAGTCCGTCTACGTTCCAACCTTCACCGATGGTCATGAACTTTGGCTAGTGACAGAAAGAATGAGATCGCGGACACATGTAGTGGAAATGAGCCTCCTGGTTCCCCCCTGGGACCTGCAGGAGGGACTTCATAGCCCATCTCGCCTGGGAACGCCTCGCAAGTTAACACAGCAGTTTAGTTGGTGCAATATGAAAAGTGTTTCAGTCTCTACCAAAGCGGCCGATCGATGACATTTCCATCCATAAAACTCTCGGTCTCACAGCTGAATCGTCGGGTGTTTGAACAGAAAGTTGCCTAAAGTTGTAAAAACACTGGTTGAGGTTTCAGGGGGATCAGCTGATCTGTCTAGCACAGGTTCTGGTCCACTCTGGTCCTGTACAGATCAGATGGTCCCAAACCTGAACATCAGGAAGCTGCACAGACTCACCGGACATAACTCAGTCCTGCTTGGTCAGAGCCAGGCTAGCTGTTCCCCCCTGCTTACAGACTTTATGCTAAGCTAGGTGTGATCTCATTGGTTTAGAAGCATAACTGAAGCTGTAAAGTGGAGGACCTGGCTGTCCAGCGCCCACAGGTGACCTCTCAGGGTTTTGGTTTCTTCACTGTTGTTGCGGACGAGAGTCTGGAGGTTGTCATCACCGCTCGGCTCTCCTCCCTGAGGTATGTGATTGGACGTCTGCTTCTGCGCCCCGTGGGTCGATGGTGATGAGTCCAACGTGAAAACTACGACAGAGAAGAAAAAACAAGAGTCTGACATGAGAAAAGTCCAAACAGGTCTGGAAATAATCTTTAAAGATGACCTGTACCTTTATAAATGAGGAAGGCGTTGAGGCCGGTCTGCAGGACGAGGTAAACAATGATCACATTTAAACACCACGGCCGTCTCGGCCTCGCCGGCTTCAGATCTGAAACACAGACAGGAAATGTAAAACACCTGATCCATGAGTCATTTCAGGACACGAGAGAAGCAGCCCGTCTTCATACAGTTGATCCAAACGCTTTTATAAATCTGCACAGCTCCGAGTAGGAAACATTTGGACAACCGGTGGAAAATGTCAGCTGTCAATCATGGAGAAAACCTGCAGGGGGAAACAGAGACGAGTTTCTTTTTGTCGGAGGAAAAGTCAAGAAAGTGACACGAGACCAAACTGCTTATGACTGAGAGGTGAAGTCTGTCAGCTCCGGAGCAGGAAGAGACTCAGAGAGTCACAGCAACATCTGAAGCTGCAGAGAGTCACAGCACGTTCAGCATGAGGCTGAAACGCTACATGTCTGCTGATATTCATCCAGCACACATTCATACAGCCGACAGCACGCCGCGTCAAACGTCACATTACACTCGTGATGAACGGACACTGACGCTCGGCACTGACACTGTAGCTTAACCCACCTTAACATCATCCTAACTGTCCAGACTCTGGAATAGGGGTGCAAAATTTCAAAGTTGGAAACTTTCCATGGGAATAAACCGGGAATTTACCAGATTGGCCTTTTAACAGGGAACTTAAATATAGTTGTGAAAATATTTTTTATCATCATCGTGACTGAAACAAACAGATTTCATGGTACACTGAATATCTGCACATAGCACACTGCTTACTGCAGGACTGCTGGGGCCACGCCCCCTACCTGCACAGGTGATTTCTGTACCTGGACCACACTTTAGAGCCCAGAGCACACAGAGACTGTTGAAGACACACATGTGAGCTTGGAAATTTACTGGAAACTTTCTGCCTCTTTGCTGGTTGTATCCTATCACTGTCTATGATCTGACTTCACCCCTGACATGGATTAACCCACGTTTGGATTTTTCACCCACCACCTTCAGGTCAGACTGTTAATGTGGAAATATTTCATCACAACAACTGAGTACTTTGTTTTTTCAGCCTTTATAACTGACTGAATACATTTATATATTCTCTGAGGTTTGTTCGTTAAGTCTTCTCTCTGTTTAATATTTGTATGATGTGATCCTGTTTTATCAGGATGCAGAGCTGCTTCTGTCTGACGGGAAAGATGAAACATTGCTACCACCTCCTGGTCACGGCCGACATTTCATTTCAACAGAAGAAGCTGACAGGAATATTTAACATTATATTTAATATTTAATATTTAACCAACATCTGAGCTGAGAATCACAAAACAAACTCTGACTATAGATATCTATGTGAGAACGTTTCCTGAATTACAGTTTTATTGTATTTATTACTGCAGACGAGCTCACTGACTCATCATTTAATTTGAAATCATCTTTTACACCAACACGGCTCATCATGAAACATGAACCTTCTTTTTTAGAGTTAAGAAATATTTACAGAACGATCAAAGATCAGACATGAAAACAGTTGTCTGACAGGTCCTCTGTAAATCTATCTGTAAATTTTACAGTAATTTACTGCCTAATAACAGCAGTAAATTCACAGTAATATATCACAATTATTTAGCAGTATGAAGATCACAGTATTGTACTGTATTCTATATTAAGCAGACAGTAATACAGTATTTGAATGTAAAATTACATTCTGATATTGTAACAATCATCTGTACTTACTGTAAGTTAACATCACAGCAGTATGCTGTGTTTTTACAGTAAACTAACGTTTTCTCAACATTACTGTAAACTATAATATTTTATTGCTAAATTACAGTCTGGAGCTAATAACCTAATCACTGTACCACACTGTACTATAGTACTATAGCTCAGTTACCTCCTGTAAATATACAGGATGTGTACTACATTAAAATACCGTCATTTCACATAGAAACTGTATTTTTACGTTGTTGTTTTTTTTACAGTGGCTTCAGGAAGCCGTCTGTAATATTCTAAATAATTCACTGTGGTACAGTTCATGGTGAAAACTCACCGTCAGGATGGAAACTGTAGTGACCACGTCGGCTGAGCGTCATGTCTGTTTACTGTTACGAGCGAATGTGTTTTAATGTGTCAGTGTGCTGTGTTCTGTCCTGAGGTCAGTGTGTAAAAGTATCATTTCTAAACAAACAGAAGTGAACATGGAAGAAGAAAAAGAGAAACTGTGGCGAGGAATGAGAAGTGATGAAGAGATAAAAGAAGTTTGATTTTCATTAAACAGAGAAACAACAGCAACCTGGAAATCCATGACTTCATCTGTGCGGATGGAAACGTTCTTAAAAAACAGATTATCATGGAGCCGTCACACTCGGAGTGTGTTTACCATAATTACCACATATGGAAGTTTTATAACCACCAATATTAAAATAATAAATAATAAAATAAATAATAATAAAGAGCTTCAGTTCCTGTTTTTGGGCCAGACAGTAAAAATGTTTAAATCTTAAAAAAGGAAACAGAAAACAGAAACTGTGAAGCTGGAAACAACCAAACTGTGAAACTGAAGATGAGTAAACAAAGTGTAAAAGTTCAAAACTGTTCAGGACTCTTTTTCTAGTTTCATATTAACAAAATAAATCATGAGCGAGAAGGAAATACAGTTATTAACTGTTTCAGATTCATCAATTTATCAATCAATTATAAATTATATGTACGAGACAATAACTTTAAAGTGTCAGATAATAAATTTTACGTAGAAGAAAACGCTGACGATAACTTCAATGTGTTCAAGTACAAGATAAGAATTTTTTAATTTATTCTATAAACAAAATCTGTAAGCTGCTTTTATTAACCTTCCTGAAATGTTTGTTTTGACCTATGGCGTACCTCAAGGACCTGCTCTTGGCCTTCTTCTGTATATATATAATATAAATATTACGAGCCTCTAAGTTATCTGTGTTATTATATTTATCCGCTTCTATGCAGACGACACTCAGCTGTACTTTTCAGACATGAAGATCTGAGTTATATAACTAATATATATATATAACTGTATGAGAGGTTGAAGGACCTCATCCTGTTCAAAGCACATGTACGTCTGTGTGACCTTTAACCTTTTAGATAAAAACATCTTTACAAACTGAGAAGGTTTTTATCATTTCAAAGTGTCGTTCTGTCTCAGTGTTAACGAGATTTTCCTACAATTCAAACTGAACCGGTCACCATGCGTTCTCAGACTTGGCCTGTCGCCTTCATACTCACCGTCAGGCTGGAAACTGTAGAGATCACTTCTGCTGAGTGACATGTCAAACAGTGGGTTACTTTGCGTGTACGAGACTCGATTATTGGTGCGGTCCAGCGATGTCTCCATGCTCTCTGTGGTCCTTCACGTCGTGCTGAGCTCTTATAGCACTCTGATCGTGATGTGGGAAATCAGGATTTTCTGCAGATTGCAACAGAAACAGATTTAAGCAGAGGAAGGAAGAGACTGCATCTGATTTGTAGCTGAGGCGGCCAAAATTCAGGCTAACACACCCAGCGGCATGCAGAAAGAGGAAGTTCACAAAATAATCTACAGTAGAGGAGAAAGGACCGTGAACGTGTTCAACCACAACACAGAACTGAAATCCAAAGAGCCGCAGACAGGTGAGCTCTGTGCTGATGAACAGACTAAACAACCTGAAGCATCATGTCAGTTTGTTCAGGTCTCTCATTCATGGGTCACTTTGAGGAACAAGAAGTACTTTAGGAAACATCGTGGTCTCCTCAGTGTTATGTAACTTTAAATGAGTAAACGCTGACTTTGTCTGTGGAACAAAGTGATTTTTATTGTGTGAGTGAGTCATGCATATTTTTAATTACACGAAACAACAACAGAACAATAACTTTACATTAAAGGCCCCGTGTGTCAGATCATCATCATCAATATTCTATAATATAACCATGTTTTCATGCAGACAAACTAAATTCGGCCTTTCAAATGTTTGTTTCTTCTTCATACTTGGCAGCCGGAGGCAAAATCACAATGCAGCGAGTTTACACCACGAGATGAAACTAAATCTAAGAGGTGGGTGTGGGTGTGGTTCAGCTCAGTCAGCAGAGCATCCGCCCGTGTACGAAGGCTCAGCAGCGGCTCAGGATTCAAATCTGACCTGCGGCTCTTTGCTGGACGTCATTCCCATCTCTGTCTGCTCATTCCTGTCACTCTGCAGCTGTCTCTGTACAGGAATAATAATACTACAATAAAAAGCTTGAAAAGGCCAAAAGATATCTTTAAAAAAGGATTGGGTGGAGTCAGGAGGTCAGCGAGGGTGGAGGAGGAGTTTGAACTGGATGTGCTGCAGGATCAGGAGCTTGTGGACGATGCGATGACGCAGTCGCTGTGCTGAAGTTTTGGATGGTGTCGTGGAGGATGGTGTTACAGTGGACTGTGGAGGTGATGAAGCCGTGGGTGGAGTGATGAGAGAGTAAAGTAAGGTGTCAGTTTGGTGTCATCAGGTTAGTCACTGAGTTTTTCAGCCTCCTTCAGCTCATTGTTTCGGTTTCCTTCTCTTTGTTCTGTGTCACCTCTGACCTCAACATTTTCTCTTTCTAATACAGGAACTGAAACTCTGTCCAGTGTGTGTGTTTTGCTGATCTGTCGCTGTCGTTGTGTTCAAACAGCTCACACAGAAACCTCACTCGGTTTCCACGAAAACGCTGAAGGAACGTTTAGTCAGCAGGCTGAGCTTCCTCTATGAACATCTGAACACGGCAGCGATTTTTGTTTTAATGACGCCGTCAGGATCATTTACGTTTATTTAACCGAGGTCTAACTTTGACAGGACTGAAGATGTTTTCTGTTTTCCACCTTCAACAGATCTTTATTTTACCTGCCACATTCTCTTACAGCTGAAACTTTCAGAGAAACAAAGAAACAAAAAAAAAAGAAACAAAAAGAAACTTTGACTTCAGTCACAAACTGACTGATGATTTTAAAGGTTTCTCACTTTGAGATCCAGAAGGCCTCGTGAAGCTCTGGAGACCTCTAGTGGAGCTCTGAACACCGACTGTGTGTGAGTCTGATTTCCTGTGAAGAGCGAGAAGTCGTCCGTCCTCCAGATCCTTCAGATCCTCCAGATCCTTCAGATCCTTCAGATCCTCCAGATCCTTCAGATCCTTCAGATCCTCCAGATCCTTCAGATCCTCCAGATCCTTCAGATCCTTCAGATCCTTCAGATCCTCCAGATCCTCCAGATCCTTCAGATCCTTCAGATCCTCCAGATCCTTCAGATCCTTCAGATCCTTCAGATCCTAAAGATCTTCTGGTCTTAATCTGTAAAGTCAGAATGAAAAGTGAGTCAGCCTTTTACTGGACCAGGTCTGTGGAAGAACCTGAAGACGTGAACCTGTTTGATGTTTTCAGTCTGACTGTGACTTGAATTTTGTTTATTTACAGTGTTTATTATTTTATCACTGTTTGTTCACATATTTCATCTGATCGATGCTTCAGGATTTCAAACAAGTTGAATTTAAATAAAATGAGTTTTAATAAATAAAATGAGCTTCATGGTGAATTCATGTTTGAGTGTGGACAGAGCTGTGTGTGTGTTACTCTGTGTGGACAGAGCTGTGTGTGTTACTCTGTGTGGACAGCAGGTGTCGCTCTCGCATCACTCTGCTTCATCAGGATTCAATAACAAAAAATCATTTAAATTAATTACAAGATAATTAAAGTGATCATAGTTCATTCATTCACTGACTCGTGATGAACTTTTATTATCTCACAGTTTTTATTTTAGAATTATTAGAAAATCAGACGGAAAGAAACGTTCCTGAAACGTTCCTGAAACCTTCATGAAACATTTGAAATTTGTCATATTTTAATATTTTGTTTTATTGATTTGTTGATTGAAGTTTAAAGTTTCTTCATGAGGATAAAACTTCACAGTCAGACCAGGTCCAGGTCCAGGTCCAGGTCCAGGTCCAGGTCCAGGTCCAGGTCCAGACTGCTGGTCTGTGTTCATTACAACAGAAACATTAAACTCAAACATTAAATTTTTTTTTTTTATCTGAATTTTGTTTTTTGTCCCATAATGCACCTCTGCACACAGCTGAAACACACACACACATTAAATGATGTTTAATGTGTGTGTGTGTGATAATAAAATATAAAGACATGACGTCATAATTATGTAAATTATTTAAATATAGAATTCACTGATAGAAAATTAAATGTAATTCATTATAAACGTCGTTAAATAATCTGAGCTTCATGAATTATAATAAAAACATTTTATTAACATCGACTCTGTTTTTTGTTTAAAATAAAACCTGAAACAAAAACTTTAAATATGTAAATTAGACACATGAACTCGTCTCGCGCTCTGAACACCTTTAAAACGCTCGTGTGTGTCTCGCGCGCGTCTCTCTCTCTCGTGTTTCCGTCGTTCACGCGCGCTTTGATGAAGTGTTTGGCGCCGTGACGCTGACAGAGCTTCCGGCTCATCAGGCGGAATCCAGAGTAATTAAAACCGATCAATTATCCCGCCAAAAGCAGAGAGATAAGAGGCGCGCGCGAGGAGAGAAAAAGACCCAAAACAATGAAGAAGAAGAAGAGCGCGTGCGTGCGTGTGTGTGTGCGTGTGTGTGTGAAGGTGTGAGTTGAGAGAGAAGCGAGGCCCATCCTCACACGGTGTGTGCGCGCGTGGCCTCTTTGCGCACCGTGCGCCACGATTGGATGCGCCAAAACTGCGCGCGTCAAAATTTGGACTCCTGAAATCTGAGTGTGTGTGTGTGTGTGTGTGTGTGTGTGTGTGTGTGTGTGTGTGTGTGTGTGTGTGTGTGTGTGTGTGCGCGCGCGCTCTCTCTCTTCAGCTGTATAAGTCGCGCCGTGCTGTATGCGCGCGGGGCGCAGTGATAATCTCTTGTTTGGTTTCTCCTCCTCGCGCTCCTTCAGCTCCCCTTTTGGCTCAGAGACGCGTGACATTATTGGACATCGTCACCCCATGTCCAAAAGTGTCCCGGCCCGTGATTGGCCCGCTGCGCTCAGGATGTGTGTGTGTGTGTGTGTGTGTGTGTGTGTGTGTGTGTGTGGTGTGTGTGTGGTGTGTGTGTGTGTGTGTGTGTGTGTGTGGTGTGTGTGTGAGAGAGAGAGGACTTTGACTGTCAGACAGTGAAAAGCTCGTGAGCAGTGTGTGTGAGAGTCAGAACCTCTCCTGTCCGTCCGGCACCGACCATGACGCGCCGGAGCGCCTCCACGCAGCGAGGATGTGCGCATAAATCCCGCATGCAGACGCGTCCCGCGGAGTGGAGCGGCGTGTTTTAGTCCCGGTGTCACAGTGTGGATACAAACAAAAGGCCCGCGCGCAGTGGAAGTGGAGAGAGTCAGAGAGCGCGTTCATCCGGAGCAGAGATGGAGGAGCAGCGGGACAGCGCGGACAGCAGCGAGGGGGAGAGCGTGTCCCCGGCGCCCAGCCTGCCCTCCCCGCCCATCCTGCCGCTGCAGGTCGCGCAGCAGGCCCACAGAACCACCAACTTCTTCATCGACAACATCCTGCGGCCCGACTTCGGCTGCAAGAAGGAGCACGGCGTGAGCGCGCGGGAGAGGGCGCACACCTCCGGCCGGGAGCGGGTCAGCAGGCCGAGCCTCCCCGGGACGCCGTGCCAGGACTCCAACTGCAGCACCGACAGCTCGTCGTCCTCCGCCTCCTCCGCCTCTTTGGCGAGTCCCAAAAAGAGTAATAACGGCGCTCCGTCCGCCGCAGCGGCCGCGTCTGCCGCCGGAGGGAGCGGAGTGAAAGCCGAGGAGAGGACAGGCGGCGCGGCCGCGGAGAACAACTCCTCCTCGCTGGTGGTGCTGAACGGCGGCGGGGCAGCGACACCGGAGAGTCAGCCGCTGCTGTGGCCCGCCTGGGTGTACTGCACCCGGTACTCGGACAGGCCCTCATCTGGTAAGGCAAAAGTTTCATGGAGACCTTAAAAATTCCACCTTAAAAACACCTGAAGACACCTGAAGCCGCTCGTTTGGTTTTAGAGACAAGATTCAAATTTAAATTGAATTCAACAAAATAAAAGTAAATAAAAATCAAAGTTTCTCTTTGATCTCAAATTAAAAATGAAAGTTTAAAGATTGAAAATGTTCAAATGATTTTATTTGTTTCAGGATTTAAACTTTAAATTTGTTAAGTTATTAAATAAATATGAAATATGTGATGCAGCTTCATTTAAATCATTTAATTTAAACTGAAAAACAAAACGAACATTTTCATTTTTTACGTTTATTTTGATTCAGTTTGAACAACAATCACAGGAAACACGAAGAAATAAAAACTTTTATTTTTTAAATTTGTTTTTAAATTGATTTTATTTTTGAAAAATGTTTTTCAGAATAAAACCAACATAAATCAGCTGATTGATGATCAACAATAATCACTGTGAAGAAATAAAATAAATCTTTTTTTTATTTTCATTTGTTTTTGCTTTATTTGTGTTTTTCAAAATAAAAGCAGCTGTTCGGCTCGTGCGAACACTCAGCTTTATTTATTTAATATTAATAATCAGATCATCGTTTCAAAAAAAGAAGTCCTGAAAATATAAAAATATAAATATGAACAAACAGTTTGTGTCGATGAAATATGTTTTTTATTTTTTCATTTGAGCCGGAAAAAAAAAACAACAAAGATGAAAACCTTCAGGAACGTTACAGGAACGTTACAGGAACGTTACAGAGTGCTGTCAGGTCTCTTCATGAAGTCTGAATGTTTGATGAGTTCAGCAGTAAATATGATGTCACATGTTAATGTAACATGTCTGATTTCTGTTGCCATGGTGACACAAACACAAAAATAACAAAAACAGGAGAAAACTTTTTTTATTTTTTGTTTCCATCAAACAAACATAAAAATTAAAAACTCATCAGCTCATTAAATATTCAGATTTTCTTCCAGCTCGTCACGTGACTAAAATCTCATTAATGAATCTTTAAATTTAAAATATCAGTTTATTTTTTTAATGTGTGAATCAGAGAAAAATAAATAAAGAAACGTTTCTGTGATTTTATTTAATTTTTCATAATCAAAATATATAATAAATCTATTTATGATGATTTATATTAATATTATTTAAAAGTCTGTGATAGAAACAGGAAGTCACGAATCTAATGTTTGTTTTATTTTATTGTTTATAATATTTCATTAAAGTTTCTGTGGATCAAAACGAACAAAAACATTTTATTTTATTTTTGTCGTTAAAAAATTAAAAATCAGATTTTATTTTATTAAAATCAGACACTTTGTTTTTTTTGTTTTTGTTTTTGCTCCATCGATGATCGACCACTGATCACTGATCGGTGGTCATTGGTCACTGATCACTGATCATTGGTCACTGGTCGGTGGTCGGTGGTCGGTGTCCTGCGCTGATATTCATATTTCCGGTGTTCGGTTCGCTCTTACTGCAGGTCCAAGGACCCGGAAACTGAAAAAGTCCAAGAGCGGGAAAGAGGACAAGCGGCCGCGCACGGCCTTCACGGCGGAGCAGCTGCAGCGGCTGAAGACGGAGTTCCAGGTGAACCGGTACATCACCGAGCAGCGGCGGCAGAGTCTGGCCCAGGAGCTGAACCTGAACGAGTCCCAGATCAAGATCTGGTTCCAGAACAAGCGGGCCAAGATCAAGAAGGCCAGCGGCTTCAAGAACGGGCTGGCGCTGCAGCTGATGGCGCAGGGACTGTACAACCATTCCACCACGACCATCCAGGAGGACAAGGAGGACAGCGACTGAGACTGAGACTGAGACTGTGACTACGACTCAGACTGGGCCGGGACCGGGGCCAGGACCGGGACCGGGACTCATGGCGCGCTGTACATTGTAAATATATAATATCTAATTTAAGACGAGGATGAAGGAGGCCTGCTCCTCCTCCTCTCACTGTGCCGGACTGTGCCGAACTCTGCCGGACTGTGCCGGACTGTGCCGAACTGTGCCGGACTGTGCCGAACTGTGCCGGACTGTGCCGAACTGTGCCGGACTGTGCCGGACCTGCCACCGCATAAAAACCAAAGATTTTACCGGAAAACAGCCTGAAGAACACTCGAGACGTTAAAGAGACAAACAGTCACAGTGAGCTGATCCGAGACCACCGAACCGAGCCGAGCCGAGCCGAGCCGGACCCCCCTCCTCTTCCTCTCAGCCATATAAGGCTCACACCGGCTGGTCAGCCCGGTTCTGGACCGCAAACCCAAAAACCCCGCGAGAGCAGAGGCCGATGACACTTTATTATTTTATTTTATTTTATTTTATTTTATTTTATTTTATTTTATTTCTGGACCAACTTAAACCGGAAAGTTTTGGGTTTTTTTAATATTTGAGGTCAAACAGATAAAAAACCTTCAGGAACATTACAGCAACGTTACAGGAACGTTACAGATTTATATCAGGACATTTTAAACGTGATTTTCTGTTTTTAAACGTAAAATATTTTCAAAATAAAATAAACAAGTCAGAAGATTCCGTTTTTCTTTCAGACTTAAAAAATATTAAATTTAAAACAAACAGAAAATTTAAAAATATAAATAAATGAAAATAAATTTCAGCATAAATAAATGTGTAAAAATCAAACATATTTCAAAATAAAGGTCGGTTTGTTTGTGTGTTTTCCAGCCTCAAAAATGATAAATTAAGAATTTAAATGTTTCTTTAAATGAATCCGAGAACAAACAGTTTCTTTTATTTTATTTTATTTTATTTTATGAGGTTGTTTTATTATTTCTCGGGCTGTTTCCGGTTGTGGCCTCGAGCTGTTCCCGCCTCTGAGGAGAAAAAAATGAATATTTTTAATATTTTGTGATTTTTATTGTCACAGATTCTCAAACAGGCGCTGATGCTTTTAATTTGAAAAACAGCATCGGACGCCGTGACGTGGAGGTGTTGGGGTGAGGTGGAGGTGAGGTGGAGGTGAAGCGGTGTGTCGGTCTCTCTTGTACATTTCAACATTTCATGTTTCCAAATAAAAACTTTTTTATTCGAACGTGTGTGTGTGTGTGTGTGTGTGTGTGCGCGCGTGTGTGTGGAGGTGAGTTCACGCGCCGCTATCAGCTGTTCAAAGAGTCACAGCGCGTGAAATGACTTCTTCTCTCCGCGTTCACTCATCAGAGGAGCGCGTGAGCGAGAGTGTTTGTGACGCAACAAAATCAAAAAAAAAAAAACGAAGCTGCATCAAAAATTAAAATCAAACAAACATGAAAAAAATCATGAAACATCAAAAAGAAAATAAGAAATCATGTTTGACACAAAAATCATCAGGATGAACTTTAATTAAATATTTAAATTCATTTTAAAACTCTAAAAAAACAAACAACAGTTTTAAATTATCTGTTCTATTATCATCCAAAGAAATCTGTCAAACGAGGAAAGGAAGGAAGGAAGGAAGGAAGGGAGGAAGGAAGGAAGGAAGGAGGTGAACAGATTTGAAGGCCTCGAGTCATTTTGAGTCACCAGAAGAAGAAAAACCTGAAAAACATCAAAACGATCAGAATGATCGATGATCGATCTGCAGCTCGTCTCGCTCAGGTGTGACAGGTTCTCTGTCTGTACCTGCTGCCGGGTTCAAACCTGTGACATTTGTTCTTCATGTCAGGGCCTGCGTGTGTGTGTGTGTGTGCGTGTGTGTGATGCAAATTCAATTAGACAAATTAACATTTTCCTACCAATTACACGCACAAGACTGCATATATATAGATATATATGTATGTATAAGTGTGTGTGTGTGTGTGTGTGTGTGTGTGTGTGTGACGCCGTCGGCTGCAGCTTTAATTTACATGCAAATGAATGAAGCTAATAAACGCTGAGCGTCGTACGGAGGCTCGAGCAGACAAAAAGAGTTCACGGATCACAAATATTTCTTTATTTCTCGCCGGCTCGTTTTTATTCTTTAATTATGAATCTGATTCTGATTGGACGGTTAATGTGAAGCTGGAGCCAGGCTGTGATTAGCTTAGCTTAGCATAAAGACTGGCAGACCACCTACAGATTTTAAAACACAAGATTACATTTACAGATATATAGAATACAAGTTCACCTCATAACGACATGTTTATTTACACTAATGATGCATAAAAACATCGTTAACTTCACTGATTATAAATTAAAAATACAAATTTTAGATATTTTGGAGACAAAATTTTTGTTTGAAAATAAAAAATATAAAAAAAATAAATTTACAGTTACAGCAGCTAAAAATAGAAAACTCAAAGCCAGGAAGTACATAACACAGAAAAACTGAAGATTTTCGCTGGAGCCAGGCTGTGATTAGCTTAGCTTAGCATAAAGACTAGTGGGCCCACAGAAACTCACCACAGAGTTTAGAGAGTTTATTTTATTTGTTTACTGGATGAAAATGAGATAATTTTTAGTTACAGCATCTGAAATACAAAACTAGAAGAGTGGAACATATACATAAATAAAATAGAAAAATTAAAGAGCCAGGCTGTGATTAGCTTAGCTTAGCATAAAGACTGCCAGGCTTTGTCCAAAGGAAGCTGAATCTGCCTACAGACGTCTTTAAAGCTCGCAGATCATAAAATAAAAGTTTCACCTCATAATTAACACAAATATTTACAAATGTGATAATTTACATAACACAGGATTATTATGAATAAATAAAACATTTTTGATGTATTTTGGAGCCAGAAAATGAAAAATTCTGACGTTTTCTTGCATGAAAAATAAAAATAAAATCTAAAGCTGAAGATTTCCGGACACGTGGCGCTCTCGAATCATTTATGGGATAAAAAAATCAAATTTTTGTGTTAAAATTCTGCACTGAGTGTAAATCGCGTCACGTGATGATCCTGATCCGTGAAGCTGAGCCCGGCCCGGCTCTGTTCACATCCTGGACCCAATAACTCATCTGTCGACGCCGTTTGATCCCCGGGGCAGACGGGCAGCGAGGTACACACACACACACAGCACAGGCTTTACATGCATACAGGCGTGTATACATGTGTTCCACACACACACACACACACACAGTGGCTGACAGTGGTGGGTGGTGCAGGCGGAGGCAGACTAAAACTCCACATGCCTCCTTCTGTCTACCAGCCTGTCAACAAGTGAGCCGAGCAGCAGCAGAGCAGTTGTGGCACAAATGGCCGCCGTTGTTTTATCGAGAGCGAGCAACAAAAGTGTCATTGAGACGTCCAGGCCACACACACACACACACACACACACACACACACACACACACACACACGTGTGTTAAACTAATAAATCTTTACTGATCACATGTTCTGACCCGTCCACGTCACATGACTAAAAGCTCCAAACATCAGCCTGAGCCCTCGCTGCTGTTCTTCAGGGGGCATTAAAGCTCCTCTGAGCCCTCCACCTCCTCCTCCTCCTCCTCCTCCTCCTCCTCCACCTCCTCCCTCCACCCTCATTTCCTCCCAGACGAAATCCGTGCAAACAGGATTAGCTCATCCTCAGACAATATCTGAGCTAAGTCCTGGCGAGGCTGATTGATTCAGCCTGCAGTAGGCGAGCATCACCTGATCCTGACTATGGACCGTAGCCAGCGAGGTCCTCACAGACTGTCTAAAACCTGGACGCAGTTCCGGACGCCCTCACAGACTGCTCCAAAACCTGGACGTAGTCTCCGTGGACGCCCTCACAGACCGTCTAAAAACCTGAATGTAGTCTCCGGACGCCCACAGACTGTCTAAAACCTGATGCGGAATTCAGACGCCCTCACAGACTGCCTAAAACCTGGACGAAGGCCCTGTGGACGCCCCCACAGACTGCTCCAAAACCTGGACGCAGCTCCCGTGACGCCCCCACAGACCGTCTAAAAACCTGAATGTAGTCTCTGTGACGCCCCACAGACCGTCTAAACCTGAATGGAAGTCTCCGTGACATCCTGCAGACCGCCTAAAACCTGATAGCCCTGTAATGCCCCAAGAGACTGTCTAAAACCTGACGTAGTCTCTGCGTGACGCCCCCGCGAGACTGTCCAAAACCTGACGTAGCCTCCGCGGACATCCCCGTGACTGCCTAAAACCTGACGTAGTCTTCAGACGCCCCGCGAGACGCCCAAAACCTGATCGTAGTCTCCGTGACGCCCCCACAGACCGTCTAAGACCTGATGCAGTCTCTGTGACGCCCCACAGACTGTCTAAAAACCTGGACGTAGTCTCCGCGGACGCCCCTACATACTGTCTAAAACCTGGACGTGAAATTCCGTGATCATCGTCCCCACAGACTGTCTAAAACCCGACGTAGTTCCGCGATGTCCCCACAGACCGTCTAGTAAACCTGGGTGTAGTCTCTGTGTTTTTTGTAAAGTCGGGCTGGAACGGTTTAAAGAAATCTGAATTTATCGTGTGCGTGCAGATTTCTTTTACATTTCTCAAACATTCTCAGCGTTTGGTTTCAAAACAAAGACGTACTGTCAGAAGCGTTCAAAACAGATTGATCAGAAGGCCACTGATGTTTTACAATCTTTAATTACACGAGGCTGGCTCCACACGGGGCTCATCCCACCATCGCAAAAGTTAAACCACAACATTAATAGAGAATACCAAACACAGCAGCGTTTTATTTGGTTTTTCTGAGAAAAGCTGTAAAACCGTTTTCTGCGAGCGTCCACTATGAAAGGGTTAAAGAAGCAATAAAGTGACAGCGCTACATTTCCCCAAATCATCTGTTTGCAATCCTCTTCACCACAGAGTGTCAAACAAGCTACTATAGCAGCGCTTACCACAACATGCTGGAGCCCGGATCAACAACAGCAGGAACTCTTCCGTTTGGTTCTATATCTTAATGTGATAAAACAAAAAAGAAAATATAATATATATATATAATAAAAGAAGAGAAAATAAAATATAACAACATATACGGTAATAAAGTCACCTGACACGTTTTTTTTACAGCCACACGTTAAGAAAATAAGTTTGTAAAAGACTTAACAAAATCAGTCATTGAATTACATTTAATGCTTTAAATAACATTTATAATCATATTAAAGCTTTTATAACAATATTCATAACACATGATAAAACATTTAATTATAACTATAAAGTATCATAATGCCTCAATTGGTCACTCAGGTTTCTCTGTCAATCATAGGTTTATAATTTTAAAGTTCTTATAGTAGTAATACATCATATTATCATAATGTATATGATGTTCATTAGTGCTTATAACCATAATTATACATTGTTGTCACCATTATAATAATGTATATAAACATAGTTATATTAGCATATTTATAACAGTAATCAACACTAATTGATGTTCTGTGATGTTTTATAATGACTACTAACATAATACTGTAACTGCTGGTCACACACTTCCCTTGTTATGATCATAGGTTTGTAATTCTCATAGGTAATAATCATATTATAATGTATTATAGACGAGCTGTCATAATATCTAAAGATTATTGTTTTAAAGCATTATGAATAAAGATATAAATTATACATTATAAAATATACATTATTGCATCATAACACATTAAACCTTATAATGCATTATAATGTATTATAGACGAAGTTATACTCGTGCTTATAACAGTATATATCATAGTTCTAAGTATTCATAATGATTTACAACAATGATCAATACATTCTGATGCCCATGTATGTTCGCGATGATTAGTGTAGAACAGAGTCAATAATGTCATAATACTATAACTGCTCATCACATCACTTGACATTTCTTTTGTCAGTCATCATAATTTTATAATTCATAAAGGTAAGTAATATGACTGATTTACAGGTTAGTGTGTTTGTTATGTGTGCATATTGTGTTTAAACACTGTACAACACATTACACATTCTAATGCATAATAATATATTATAAACATACTCTGCTTTGTCTGTATCTAATAACATTTTAATAAATATCTATCTATAACACGCCCTCTAAACTATGGGAAAAAAAGGGGTGGTAATGTGTTATACCACAGACAGCAGTTTAGTAATTATAGTTAGGCACTCATAATGCTTAACAATAATCAACATAATAAACAATATTACAGCTTATTATTCTGTCTGAAACTTTCTATGCAACACTCAGTGATTTGTCATAGGTTTTAGAGTGTATTATAATAATTTTAGAATGCAGTGTAATTATATACATTTCAAGAAGTTATAAATATGGCCACATTATCTATTATAATATATAAAGTGTTATAGAGTGCTCAGAGCAGTGAATAATTATAATTGAACCTCATAATATTCATAATGGGGCAAAGATCATAGTTTCCTCATAAAAATACATTATATAATTCATTATAGACATGTGCATCATAAAATGTTGATTATTGTTACAAAGCATTATAATTATTTAGGAGTGCTTATAGCTATAATTAAATAATGGTTTAATTATATTTATCAAACTTAGATACAGACAGATGTTCAAATTAAAGATGTTTATTTGCCGTTGGAAAGAAAATTTAAAACATTTTTGACTGCAAATAATACGTGATAAGACGATCATCAAACAGCAGGTCTGCTTTGAATAAATGTAAACAGGTAATCTGAGCGTGTAGAGTGCAAATATGTGGTCACACTCGAGCCTTAATGATTGTATTTGTCTTCATGCGGACTAATGTGTTGTGTGGAAGCTTTGCTGTATCATATACTGTGGACGAATATGTATGAGGACGGGGAGGTTTTCCATGGCGGCAGCAGAGCAGACATGAGAAGAGGTGTCAGAGACAGATAATCGAGGCGAGGGCTTCTCCGCATGAAATGCAACATTGTTGCAGGAGCCGGTGTGCACCTCCTCTGGGCAATAATAGACTCGCAGCGTGTTGTGATATTGAATCTTATCATATTCTCGCCTGATAAAAGGTTACATTGTGTTTACAGTGCAGAGGAGATGGACAGTAGCACTGGCAGTTACATACTGAGCTTGCTAGAAGGAAATGCAGGGCCGCCATCTGCAGCATAGAAATGACAATGTTTTACACGAGAATACACACAAATAAAATGATTATATTTATGAAATAAAACATATTAATACACAGCACAGACCATCGCATGATTCATTAACACAGAAATCTGCTGATATGAACTGCAGATGTTTGTTTTTGCTAAACTCTAAGTGTCGTTGCAGGTGGATAAAGTCATGTTTGAGTTCAGCTCACACAGAAGTGTTTATATTCAGTAAAACCATCTCTCACTAATCACGCCTCATCTTCTGAATCAAAGCAATAATCAATATTTTTATATTAAAATGAGTCATGTGCCACCTGTCAGGTTTTTTTTTTTTTTTTTTTTTTTTGAGGTGCATTTAAAGTGAAACGGATGAAAAAACAACAAAAATCTTTTTTTTTTTTTTGTCTTTTCTAAGTTAAAACACGTTTTTTTTTAATTAAGTTTGGATGTTCAGCTGTTTCCTCATGGCTCTCATGGCTCCACACAGATCTGATGATGTATTTTAATTATTCGAAACTCAAAAGTTCAAAATTTGGGAAACAAACTGAAGACGTCAAAACCTGCAGAGATTTATGACCAGCTCTGCAGTTTCCCCTCAGTATGCTTATTAGTTACCTTTTTAGCCTCTTTCAGCTCGTTGTTTTGGTCAGCTCTCTGAATACGACTTGCAGAGCAGCACACACACACACACACACACACACACACACACACACACACAGGCGAGCTGGTGAACGATGAGCATTTAGCAGTTAAAGAGATGTTAAACAGTTTTAAAACAATAAAGTTCATTGTCCACAAATGTCATATATGATGCTGCTGTTTCACAAATGTTTTTTAAAAATGATTCATTCATACAAAAATGATTATGAAAAGATTATGATACATTATAGACATGGTGCACATTATAAAGCATTACAGATATGTATAACTTATAACTATAGATTTAAATTGCTATAAACACTGTATAACTATAATAGTTATGATACATTCTTAATGTGATATAAAGTCACAACAGTTACAGTTACAACTGTGTATATTTGTTATAACTCCTAAAATGTTCATAATGCTTTATAATAACAGTCAACTCATTGTGACACATATAAGTCTACATGTATTATAAATGACATAACATATTCCAGCTATGTGACATTAGTGAACCTGTGACCAATGTCATGTGACCAGCAGTTTGAAGTATTATGATACCTGACTTTATAAGACATAGTAAAGTTATAAAACATTATGAATATTTGTGAGTGCAGATTATCATTGTATCGTGATGCATATGATGGCATTATAGACATTCGTATAATGCTTATAACGGCTATATTTATGTGCATTCATATATATTCATAGTAATACGAATATGCTTTTTATAATTATAAGGTCTAGTATCACAATGTATTATAGACATATATTCATACTGTGCTCATATAAATGTATGTAGTTATAATGTGTTATAAACAGTGAGCAGGTCACGCGGCTGCAGAACTGTCTGATAAAAGCCCAAAGCATTCTTCTGGGATGCTTCGACTGCTGGGGCTCCTGGGAGAGTGTGAGTGCTGATCAATAGGTGCTGATGTTTACAGTGAGGCGAGGTGGTGTGTCTGGCATGATGGTGTATGAAGGCAGACACTCGTGCTCGTCCTATGGGCTCAAAGAGTTCAGCATAACTATGAGGTCTTGGGAATGGAAGTGAGCGCAGACCGTGGCTACAAAAAGTTAGCCGGCCAGCGTCATGTGTGGTCCCAGTGGAGTCCTGTGTGTGTGTGTGTGAGAGAGAGAGAGAGAAATGAATCACACGTGTGTCTCAACCTGTACCTGAGTGTTTAATTCACACGCGTGTGCAGCGACTTCACGTATCCAAGTGATTCAAATCAAACATTAAACAGCTTGGAAGAGTCGGTGTAATCCTGATGAAGTGCAGACAGACAGTGTTGTTGCACAGAGCAGTGTGTATATCACACACTTCACATGGATGGCATGATGTCACTGGTAATATTTTTGGACAACACTGGCAGGCAAGAAGTGTGTGTGTGTGTGTGTGTGTAGTGAGAAGAAAAGAAAGTCGAGGTTTGTTCTTTTTATTAAAGTATAACATGTTCTGTAACGTCAATAGACTATGAGATGCATTATAAACATGCCAACAAAAGCCACTAATATGTCGATGTTCATAATGCACACATGATAAAATGGTAGCAACAATAACACCAATGATTTATAATGTATTATAATGTATAATGTAATATAAAGGATGCTCATATCGTTTTATTCTTTCTATATAGAACAAAATGTGGCACCACTTTCTTTTATAGCAGTCAATGTTATATTATCATATAAACACATGGCAGCACATTTTTATATCATGTCTATAATGCTTTATAAACATCATTATACTCAATTCAAATCAAATCAAATTCTTATTTGTATAGCCCAAAGTCACAACACATTATCCTCAGAGGGCTTTACACCTGTACAGGGAGTGACACCTCTGTCCTTAGACCCTCGGTTTGAGTGAGGAAAAACTTGCCCACAAAAAAGGTGGAAGAAACCTCAGATACTCTGTCTATACTCTTTCTATAACACAAATGTTTATAATGCGTTATAAATAAACTTTAAACAACCATAGACTCAGGAATATGTACATTTTCTTTAATACAACAATTATAATGCATTATGTTTATACTTTAGTTGCTCCTATAATGATTTATAACATAAATAGACTACTCTCTAGAACTTCTTTCTATCTACTTTCCTTTGTACTGTAATACTGTATATACTACATATATATACTGTATGATTATACTGTATTGTATATATATATATATATATATAAAATATATACTGTTATATAACTAACGCATTATAGATGTTTTTCTGTCTTGGCGTCTTCATGTTTGAACCTTATTATTTATCATGTTTTTTGTCACATTAAGTTAGTTTTTTGTATTTATATTCATATATTTATATCCATTATTATTATTATTATTATTATTATTATTATTATTATTATCATTATTATGACGGTGAAACTTTTAGATAATGAACCTGGATTTTGTAGTTACACATTGTCTCATTGAGTTAAATGAGTGTCTACATAACACCAGTGTTTATAACGCATTATAGACAAGTGCAATACAAGCACAGTTTAATTCTGTGATTATACGACTACTTAGTTTCTATAAATTATAAAATCATGCTGCAGTTTATATTTTTTGCATTGTACAACTGTGAAAAAACTGTAGTTAAATTCAGTTACCAAGGCTTTATAATGCATTATAACAGTCATACTGCGTAAAGACTTCACATGTAATAAAAGAGAATGACACTCAAGGCCATCAAAAATCATTTATCATTAATGTTCATTTTAAAACTTAACCTGCCTGCATTTTCCCATCACACCATTCACACAGGTGTGTAGTGTGTAAGCCTGATGACATCACTGTGACATCACAGGTATTAATTGACTTAAATGTGTAAAACTGATGGATTATTTCTAAATTTCGTCATTGTCCTTTAAGAGGAGGCAGATTATCGCCGCTGTGGTTTAATTGAAGCAGCTTTCCTTAATTAACTGGGCAGTGTGTGTAATCAGCTGAGGAAGTGGTAATAGAATAAATGGCTAATTAATTACTTCCATAGCTGGCTCCCTAACGCGTCAGAGAGGCACAGATTAGCTAAAGGACACGCTATAATTAATGAAAGAATCCAGCTGCGGCTCGATAAAATGTAGCCTGGGTTGGCTGGAGACTAAAATCCAGGTGGTCGGGCCGGGCTTATTCAGGTCAGGTTCTGCAGAATGTGGCGCCTACGTGGGCGACTCTTCTGCAGGCGGAGAGTGAGGAATACATAAAAATCGCGGGGCATAATTCTCGCTCATCGCTCATCCACAAGCAATTGGTTATATGCTTTTTAGCGAGGCTGAATGGCCGCCCTTGTTGATCCCAATTTATCATCCGCCCAATCAGCGTGAGGGGAAATGTGCTGCTTTTCCAGGGACCCTCCAGAGCGCAGAGCTGCACAGCTGGTCTGTATAAGCTGCCCGAGACACTGACTGATTAACTTACCGCAGGTGACAAGCAGCTCATCAGCAGCAAAGTCACCTTCATCACCAGCGCGTGTCTGAGAGCTCTTAAAAGTGTTAAACCACCGAGTTTATGGCTCGTACGCGGCGGCACATTGAGGGGAACGCATACGAAACGTGATAAGTGGGCTAATTATCCAGTTTTTGTGTTTTCTTGGTTGCACCTTTGCACCACGTGTTCGAGTTCTGCCCTAACTCGCGTCCTTTCCTCGCCTGCCAAACCGTAATCTTCCCATAAAAGCTCGATCATTGTCCCACGACCCACAATTTACCCCAGAGCTGAACTTTTTGGAAACCGCCGCATGTGCACCTCAAAGGTTTATGGACTCTCTTTAGCGGTAGACTTGGAGCCGAGGACTCCCATATGGACTCCATTACACAGTTGCAAGAAACGATTACGCCAGCCTCCATCTGGGGTGCAGGCTGAGCGAACGGCGCGGAGGCCAACTGTTTTCGTGTAACAGAAACCGCACGGCAAATTACCGCGACGACTTTTCACACATCGCATCTTCTTTTTTTTCGTGCTGGAAGCGCCACGCGAACAGGCGGGCGGTGATGGCGGTTAACGCTCTGATAAAACGGAGCGCTGACCTCAAAGTGAGAGGTCACGCCGCTGTGTGGTCTCCTTCCAACACCTTACATCTGGATTCAGATGAGACACTTTCGTACACAAACACGAAAGCAAAAAATATCACATATGAGAACGCGCAAGTCTGACTTTATTTCATATTCAGGGATCATCGCCCATCTGCTGCACAGATTCATCTTTTATATCTGGAGCCGTTGTAGAAAATGTTTCTCTTTACTGTGTCTATGTGTTTCAGGTAACTAGTCACAGGTGTGCACGACGCACACCTGTAAGAGCAGAGGTACGACGGTCGCCTGAAGGTCAAAGTCCAGCAGTCAATGAGGTCGCTGACCGAGCTAACCACAGTTAGCGCTTCACTACTTATCAATCTACATCAAGTAATGGTAGCTAGTGTTAGCAGTGAGCTAACTTAGAGGAACAAACTGGATGTAATTAAGTTCATAACATTAGCTAATGTTAGCTTTTACATCCGTTTAACTAAACTTCTCTTTTGAGATACATTACGTATATCTCAAAATCTCTGAAGAAATCTACAACATTAGCTTATATTATCTGTTAGTTATGTTGACCTTTTCCCAAAACTAGCGAGGTCCATTCCAGTTAGCTACACTAGCACTAGCTCCACACCACTGATCCTCAGTGTTAGCTGTGTTAGTTTTGTTATATTAGCTTTAGCTCTCCTGCGTGATCAGTGTCCATCATAAAGTCTGTGAATCACCTCGTATACTGTCACGCATTCTCGTTGGACTCAGAGGTTGTGCTCCAACCCGTCCGGCTGCTGAGCCTGCTCCTGTTAGCCTGATTAAGTTAGCAACTGTTAGCCACTTTAGCTAAGTGGTTATGCTAAAGCCATGTGTCCATCATAGTGAATCACAGAGAGTTGAAGCAGCTGAGGACATCAGAGTGAAAAGCAGCAAATATATTGTGAATAAAGTCTGATCCAGTCTGAATAAAAGTTCTCAAGCTGTGGTTCTGGTTCTGTACAGTGACTGCGAGGCTCGGATGAAATTGCTTTAACGCCGTTAAATGAAACTTTTCACAGGTGATGTTGTTTAATCCTCGGCGTCGATGTTTATCACTCCTGCCAGTTGCTGTAAGGTATTATCCTTCATGGCATTCGCCAGCAGCAATGCGGGCGGTCCAGGCTTTCAGGTTGCTGCTAACCTTGCAGGAACACGCGAAAGGAAGCGCCAACTTCGACGGGAGCTACGAGCGATTATCTGCTCGAGCGAGCCTCCTGTGATCGTTACTGTGTTTGTCGTGGTGGCGCCCACGCAGAAAGAATAAAGAAAGCTTTCGACTCTCAAATAACTTTAAACAAACGACCTAACCTTCTGCTGCGCAGGATGGTGCCAAAGGTCACGCAGACGCGCCAGTGAGGTTCAGGCTTTAGAGGCAGGCACGTCTCACCGTGTCCAACACCGCACACCGCGAGTGGCCTTTACCTGTCGCGGGCCGGTCGGGTCAGCTGCAGAGAGCGCAGACAGAAGATGAGACGCCGCCCCTCCTCTTCTCACCTTGAACACCAGCAGACAATTACACACACACACACTACAACAAACACATTATATATCTGTTTATTCACACACAGACACACTGACACTGACTGTACACTCATGAATATGTACCATATAAAAATACACAGATACTACGACGTACTCCGCCTCAACTCTCTGTGATTTACAGAGTTTATGATGGGCAGTGAAGTAAACTGCTGACAGCTGTAGCCGCTGTTAGCTCATGTTAGCTTAGTTTGTTAGCTGCTGTTAGCTCATGTTAGCTCAGTTTGTTAGCTGCTGTTAGCTCATGTTAGCTCAGTTTGTTAGCTCATGTTAGCTCAGTTTGTTAGCTGGACTGTGAGATCAGAAGAAGAAGAAGAAGAAGAAGAAGAGGTGTTCAGGCCCAGCAGTCAGCAGCTTCTATGGACATAATGGCAGAGGAGCAGAGAGTGAAGAGGACGCTGACGGAGGAAGCTAAGAAGAGAAAAAGGAGGAGCTTACAAGAAGCTGCCGGACAAGAGTAAATCTGGGACTGACTTTAGTGGTTGGTGAGAGCCTGGTGAAATAAAAGGCTGAAAGACAGACGCCGAGCTGGGCTGACTGCTGTTGGACTAGTCAGTAATATTAGCTGCTGCTGTGTCTGCTGCTGGTGACCTGGTTGATGTTTGGTCAATAGCAAAGTTGTCGACTCGCTAGTTTCTGATCAGAAGTAATGTAATCAGTAAATACTCGAGTACAGCTGGACATAGTTACACACATCCAAACATTCAAATGTAAAAACTCAATCACAGACAATCTGAGAACGTGTCAACACACACATTCAAAATATTCACACATACTGTACCTTCAGTTGCCAGCCCAATAAAACCAGACAATGTCATTACTGTAATAAACCATAGACAGCTGCTCATGCTGCACACAAGCTCACACATGCTAATCATGCCATCAGCTCAGTTTGTGATGGTGGAGAGAGAAGACATGTCAGCGATGGCGAGGAAATGAAACACTTAAAACACCCAGATACCCATCAAGACGCCCCCTGCAGGTCACACACACCTGAGAGCAGCTTTAAACTGCAGTTCCTCTAACGTCCACTGAGGCTGGCCCAGAAGTGAGTCAGTCTCCATAAGTCCCCATGTTCAAATGTCCAACTTCACAGCAGAAATAAACATGTTTACAGCCTGGTACAAAAAACAGTTTTGGTCTCTATAGCTAATTTCTATGACAGCATCTCCAGTCATGGAGACTACATCCAGGTTTTGGACAGTCTGCAATGAAGTCTCAGAGACTACATCCAGGTTTTAGACAGTCTGTAGGGACGTCACAGAGACTATGTCTAGTTTTAGACAGTCTGCGATGAAGTCTCAGAGACTACCCAGAGCTTTCAGTAGCTCGTGTAACTTTCCAGTAAGCGTGTTGTCACACACATATAACCAACATATAACAACAACACACGTGTGAGTGTGTATCTGTAATATTCTGTTGCACACACACATTCACAACATGCATCAACATGCAAACAATACACACAGAAACGCACACAAACAGTGTGTGTTGAAGACACACACACGCAGCAAGCACCGACACGCTAGCTAACCGCGCTAACGAGGCTCCAGGTTCAGGTCTGACTTCACCTGAAGGGCTTCAGCATTCCTGTCCCATCAGTCAGTGCGGCAGCCTGATACCTGTATGTCTCAATCCATACACCCTGACACACCGCATCACCGCCCGTCACGTCACCGTAATGGATCACACACACACACACACACACACACACACACACACAGTGGACGCTCGAGGCGACTGTTAGCCGATAAAATCTGGAAACACGCCGTTCTCTCTGTCGATTTATATCAGACGTGTCGACATTTGAAAATTTAGAAACAAACTTTATCATCTGCTGCTAACGTTAGCTAACCTTTGGCTACGCTAACATGTTTAGCACTTTAGCATGTTTAGCACTTTAGCATGTTTAGCACTTTAGCATGTTTAGCGTGTCGTTCAATAAACATTTCAGTGACGGGACGATAAACAGACGTGCTGCGTTAGTTCTTCTAGTTTTTACATGCAGACTGAACGACCTCCGTTCAACTTTAACTTTCATGTTTTTTCAGTTTCAGTTTTCTTTTAATAATTTGGAGACATTTAAGAAGTTTAAAATATTTTTATTAATTTAACCAGGAGAGTTAAAACAGGAACGAAACAAACAAACACACAAACATAAATATAAAAATTAAAGTGTTGAACCAACGACGCTCTGATGATTCTCCAGCTCTCTAAAATCAAGAAATCTTTGAGTTTTAAATCTGTGTGTAGTTTTTCAGTCTGAAGGTGCCCAGTGAAGAAACATGTGACAAATGAAACGTGACAAATGAAACGTGATGATCACACGTCGTCATGTCTGATGATAAAAACTAAAGTTAAAATCAGAGTTCAGTTTTAACTTTAAAAACTTTCTCATATTTTAGTTTTTTATATTTATGTGTGTAATTCAGCTGTCAGTCAGCCGTGAGTTAAATATTCAGATTTATATTTTATATTTATTAATTAATTATACATTTTATTTTATTGCATCTTTTTTAAAATATTTTGTTTTATTTAATTTTAATATATTTGATCTACTTAGTTGTTTTTGTTATTTAACTCTTTTATATATTTTGTTCTAACTTTATTTTATTGCCATATTTTTTATTTGTTTTGTGTTTTTAAATCTTTGTGATCTGATTTTAGTTTCAGTTTAACTCTTTATTAAATTTAATATTACTGTTTTTTTATTTTGTCTTTAACATTTCATCTTTTTCAGTTTTATGTTTTGAATCTTTTAAACTCACATTTTTTATTCAGTGTCTTTGTTTTGTCTTTTTAATCTTACATACATTTATTCAACTCTTGATGTTTTTTATTTATCGTCTCTGATTTAATTTTCAGTTTCTTTGTTATTAAAATATCTTTTTTATCTTCGTTGAGGTTTATTTCACCGTCAGCGTTCGTTCCGTCGTACCATCGGCCGGTCGGTCGCCTGCAGCGCTGACCTGTCGTATAAATAAAGTTTGATTGATGTAACGTTGAGCGAACACTTCAAAGACAGTGAGCTCATCTCGCCACATAAAACTAAAAACTTCAACAGATTCTTATTTCATGTCAGCGCGTCGCTCTCATCAGCTTTCATGTGAGGAATGTTTCAAAATGGAGGCCAGCATCTTCACACTCATATGGACGGACACACAGTGTGTGTGTGTGTGTGTGTGTGTGTGTGTGTGTGTGTGTGTGTGTGTCCTTCCGCTCACCCTGACCCGTTGGAGCCGTCAGAGGCTCGAGGTTCAGCCAGAGTTCATCGGGCTACTGCCACCACAAACACCAGGGAGCCTCGTCTCCATGTGTCACTCTAATGTGGCGAAGAGATGAAGAGCTGCTCGCATCCAACCTCCTGTGTGTGTGTGTGTGTGTGTGTGTGTGTGTGTGTGTCTCTTAGGTGATGTTTACATCGCATCTGGAAGTGTCCCAATTTAAATATTTTCTCCCATGTGAACCAGATGTGATGTTTTCTGATCCAGAGACAGCTCTCTGTTAGTTACAGTCTGTAGAGGCTGCTGAGCCCGGTGACACTGCCCCCTCACCCAGCTCCGGTTCTGGCACGACACCCAGCCCGGCTAACAAACTGAGCTAACATGAGCTAACAAACTGAGCTAACAGCAGCTAACAAACTGAGCTAACAGCAGCTAACAAACTGAGCTAACATGAGCTAACAGCAGCTACAGCTGTCAGCGGTTTACTTCACTGTCCATCATAAACTCTGTAAATCACAGAGTCCCTCTGGCTGTGTTCGTAGATAAAGCGTTGCCGACGCGTCATCAGGACGTTTCTCTTCACTTCATGTGGTCGGCCACAGCTCACAGCTCAGCCGGAGAGGCTGGGTTCCATTTTCTACAGAATCAAACAGATTTTTTGAGAAAAAAGTATCAAAGGAGAGAAAAATGTCCTGAAACTGTCTGTAAGACAGAAAGACTCACTCACTGAAGATTCAACTTTGTCACTGCAGACGAGACATTCAATGTTCAAACTGAGAAACTTTGTTTTGTCGTTCAAATGAGCTGCACGTCAAACAAAAAGATCTATAAAAACATCTGGCAGCTCCTAATGAGTGATGTTACTGTGAGCTCAGGAAATGTTCAAAGGTAAACAAATGATTTATTTATGATTTACTTTATTTGAATCGACGTCACGTCACAGGTCACACCGTCAAACGAGCAGGAAGCTCATTTTGTTTGGAGACGCTGATTGACAGGTTGGTTCATGTTGGACTGGAGTCGTGATTCTTCGTCAGTTTTCGGTCGTTTCCTGCAGTGACGGATGTTTCTGTTGGACGGACAGTCTCCATGGACGTCTGAGATGACGATGTAACGTCTGCTGGACGACGACCTTCAAACTGGACGAGAAAACTAAACAATGCAGCGATAGTTTGGACGTGTCATCCTGGACTGTCACTGACCCGCGACGGTCGAGATACCCAACATCAACCAAACCACACTGACGTGGTGACGGACTCGACTTTCTCTCCGTGGTGTTCTGAAGGTTGGAGGAAACAGGATGATCTGATGAAGACGGACTGACCCTCAAACGACGATCAACGCTGGTGGGAAACCACAAAGACAGGAAGTGGAGCAGAGTATAATGAAATAAAACAGGAAACACAAAACATGAAACCTAAAACCAAAACATCAGAACCACAGCAGAACCACCACCCGGCTCAGACTGAAGCCACAGAGTCGGCTTCAGGGTGGAAAACTGAAAGCTGGCCGGACCTCAGCAGACGGTTTTCTCCGTGCTGCCTCAGAGCGAGCTTCCTGTCCAGGCCTGAATTCCTCAGCCGGGCTGCTTCTCATACAGCCTGTTCAGAGTTATTTGGCTCCGTAATGCCTCGTCATGTTCTACACAGAGGCGCAGGCACCGACATCTGGTACCGCAACGCATTCTTTGACTAATGCTGTGTCAAAGTTACACGGAGCTTTTTGGATGCTCAGCCCTCATTGACAAACTAATCCATCACTGAGTCCAGCGCTCGGCCCGTCAGAGAGCTTCACATGTGGGAACGGATCGCGGACTGATCTTCAGCTCCGGCACCACATTACAGCGGCGCTGGCACGAGACTCCGGTCGACTGAAGCTTCACGCGGCCGCCTTGATGAAGACTGAAGGGGCTGCGGGACCGACTGGACGGCCCCCCGCGGTGACAGCCTGTGTTCTGATTCGTGCTACAGGGCTGGAACAACATCGGACCGGGTCGGATTTCAAACTCACTCACAGTAACGCGGGCAGAGTGTTTCAGGCTTCTAGACTCAGAGTGACGCTGAGAAGGTCACGACTAACAACGACAAGTCAGAGACGTTCTTCACTGATAAAACACAAAGAGCTGCTGACCACTCATCAACAGTCTGTGGTCTCTGGATCTGCTTTGTTCTTCTTAGTTGGTGGCAGCTGTCACACTTTCATGTCGCTGCTTCGTGCTCGAGGTGTTGAAAGCCTGACGAGCTGACACAGTCCGCTCTTTAACTCTGAGCAGGCTGATTGGATGATCGGACGCAGGTGTCGCTGTGGTGATTAGACAGGTGAGAGGGAAAGCAGAGGCCACGCCCACCAACACACACAAACACACACTGAAATGAAAAAAATCAGTGAAGTGACTTCAGCTCATAGTTTTATGGCTGGTCGTGACCTCGTGGCTCCGTTCAGGGATCATCAGGGTCATCTTCATCTTCATCATCATCTTCACATTTTGTGGCTCAGTCTTCACCCGAACAAACATCTCCAGGGACAGTTCTGGTTTGGACGGGCGTATCTCGGGCTCTGCGTCTGAGGTCAGAGACTCGAGCTGGGATGCTGACAAACACAGAGGCGATGAGACATGGAGCTGAACAAGAAGAACATTAATGTAAGACATAAAGTCTGCGAAGGTGTGGAGGCGATGACAAGTCTGCGTTCAAACAAATGCCAAATATATTGTAGCGTTATCTCGATCTGCGGAGGGTCTGTCAGCTATTTGACTCTTTCTTTACGTCCTGTGAGCTCTGCAGAAACGCTTCAAAGTGCGGGTTTGTTCTGCAGAGCCCGGACTGGCAGAATTTCTCAATCACATCTACATTTCACATAATGAAAAACTGCAGCGCCTCTGTTAGTTCATATGTGCCCAATGTGCAGAGAGGCAGGGGCTCTGGAGGATCAATAAACGCTCTGGCGTTGGATTCCCGCGCCTCTGGCTCACGCAGAGAGGAAATATATGAAAAACACACAGAAAAAGAGGCTCTGCAGCAAAGCCTTCTGGGACTCTGTGTGTATTTAGTCTAGCTGCCGATGTCCTTCAGCGGTTTCGGTTCAAAGCGCATCGAGTCTGAGCCAAAAGCAACTGTGAAACCAGCCCCTTGATCACAGCGGCGCTGCCTTTGATTGAATTTAACATTCAGCGGTGGGTCGAGATCGGCAAAGACGGCGTGTGAGGTAGAACAGGCGAGAGGTCGAGGTAGTCATGTCCAATTTCCACTTTAGTGAGGCTCGGCTTGTGGAGTGGACGGAGGCAGAGCGGCGGTGAAAGACGCAACAAAAGGAGGACGCAGGCACAAAAACGTCACGTGGTCGATACCTGCAGAGAGGCGGCGGAGCAGCGAGGTAAACAGGTGAGCGACAACATGAGCGGTGCTGCTGGTTTTAATGTTCACGCCTCGACTCTGATCAGAGCCGGCTGCTGCACTCCCTGACAGAATGCTGCTCACTGCTGGTTCTGAGGTTCTGCTCAGTTGGGCCTGATCTCGCTGTAAACTGTCTGTATTGCTGTTTGCAGGTTACTCTGTTGGTTGAGTTCAGCAGCTAACGTGACCCATGATGCTAACTTATGTATTGTCCAGCTCCGGTTCTGGCACAACACCGGCTCTAAGCTCACAGTTTGGACAGCCCAGCTAACAAACTGAGCTAACAGCAGCTAACAAACTGAGCTAACATTAGCTGACAGCAACTAACAACCTGAGCTAACACTAGCTAACAGCAGCTACACTTGGAAGCTGTTTCCTGTCAGTGTATCATCAGCATGATTTAAAACGTCTCATTACATAAGGAGAAAACGTCGTGAGCGTCATGAAGCGGTGAACAAAGATGAGGTGGCTCCGTCACGTGTTTGCGTTAGCGTCCTCAGGTACCGAGCTGAGACTCCTGAGATCACTGATGTCTCCCCCGCTGTCTCCCTCTCTCACCTGACTAATGACTAATTATCCTCAGGAAGCCTCATCAGGATGGAGGTGGGGGAGAGGACGGGCGACGGAGCATTCAGACATAGAGAAGAGGCAGACGGTGGGTGTCTGTCTCCTCCCTGGGCGTGAATGAGGTACCGCCGCCTGGCTGCTCACGGCACGCCGTACCCAGCCAGAGAGGAGGCGCTCGCAGGCGGGCGTCAGGAGCCATTGGATGATATGATTGCAGTGTCCCCCCCTGCCAGGCTCCACGTTGGCCTGCTTGTCTTGCATCACTTCCCTGATGCGACGTATACATCTGTCGCTTGCTGTTTGAGCCACTGATGCAAAGCTCGAGTTTACTCCCCGAGTAGAGAGACGGCGAGCGATCAGAGAGACGGCGAGGGGCAGAAATACCCCAAAAATGACTCAAAACTGTGATAGATTTATTAAAGGAGCTCTGGAAACAAATTCTTCAGTTTCACATCTCTGATTTACAGAGGACTGCTGTTAGCTGTTAGCTCAGTCTGTTAGCCAGGCTGCCCAGACTGTGAGCTCAGAGCTGGTGTCGTGCCAGAAGCGGAGCTGGACAACACATAAGTTAGCATCATGGGTCACGTTAGCTGCTGAACTCATTTGGAAAGCTATAAACACACATCCACTCACAGTGTTTAGCTAGCAATACTGTTAGTGAGCATCAAACTAACATTAACCAGCCAACAAAGTAATGTTGTTTGTTGACGCTGTCAATTCTGAGCTAACGTTAGCTTGTGTGGCACACTGTCCGTTAGCAAAGCCTCAGCAGCTTCTATGGACATAATGGCAGAGGAGAAGAGAGTGAAGAGGACGCTGATGGAGGAAGTATTAGCATGATATTAGCTGCTGCTGTGTCTGCTGTTGGTGACCTGGTTGATGATTGGCTGTTAGCAAAGTTGTCGACTCGCTAGTTTCTGATCAGAAGTAATGTAATCAGAGTAAATACTTGAGTACAGCTGACCATAGTTACACAGTGGGATTACACTCTGACACTGTTCACAGCTCTTCATTGAACATTATTTCCCTCTATGAACACACAGGTGATGTTACAGACGGCAGACAGGTAAGTCTGACAGACGTACCTGGAGAGCTTTGCAGGAAATGATCGGTGGTCAAACAACGAGCAGAAAAATGCAGCAGGTCAGAGCAGACATTATTTCTGGTGTTGCTTTCGGGGACAGAGCGGTGATCCTTCATCTCTTATCTGAACAGTGTCTGTGTAGGTCACTGAGGCGGGGTAATGTCTTCCTGGTACCTTTGCTAATGACAGGCCTTCCACTCCTCCTCCTTAAAGGTCACCACTAATTCCCTCCATCAGCAGTCAGAGGCCGTGAAGCAGCAGCCCAATGCGAAGCTCACAAACTTCACAAGGATGAGCTGCACCGTGCACGCTCAGAGGTCAGACCGTGTGGAGCCACACAGGTGGAGGCTCAGGTGTATGAGCAGCCCCAGCTCCAAGGCTGACACTGAGCACTTCAAGGTTTCCCAAGGTTTGGGAATCTTACTGTAGCTCTGTGATTTACAGAGTTTCCTGAAGGACAGTGAAGTAAACTGCCACGAACTGTAGCTGCTGTTAGCTTATGTTAGCTCAGTTTGTTAGCTGCTGTTAGCTCAGTGTGTTACCCAGTCTGCCTGGAGCTCAGAGCCAGTGTCATGCCAGAACCGGAGCTGGACAATACATAAGTTAGCATCATGGGTCACGTTAGCTGCTAAACTCATTTTGAAAGCTACAAATAACACATCCACTCACAGTGTTAGCAAGCATCAAGCTAACATTAGCCAGCTGAAACAACAATATGACAAAACATCTGACATGTTTCACAGTAACGTTAGCTTCGACTGGGTCGTGTTGACGTTAGCGGACTCCGTTAGCTTGTCTAATATTAGCTGGTCTTGTGTTGTTGTCCTCTCCAGTACAGGAAGTTGACCCGATGGTGTGGAGCGTCTGTGGCGCTGTGGTTCAGGCCTGACCCCGTCACGGCGTGCGTTTCGTCCGTCCTCCTCTTCCCGTCCAGACAGCAGCAGACGCCTGTTGCCGTCTGCACATCCTCTGTTTCCCATAAATCAGCAGGCGAAGGCCCGGCGCTGTCAGGACGCTGATCCTATCAGCCGGCAGACTGCTGCACAGGTGATGACGTGACGCTAAGTACGCCTGATGACCCCGCTTTATGACAGCGCTCACAATTAGACACACCCATTCAACGCGGAGACAGCGGAGTGACGGAGTAATAGCCGTGACTGTCACCGTAATTTATTGCATTATAATGGCACTGCCAGTGTAATATATGTAGTAACAGACGTCTGTCCGGTGAGCTGCATCAGGACGTTCCTCCTCTGATCTCTGAGTATTTATTTAAAGAGGCCTCTGATTCATTACAGCCTTCCGTCTTCATGTAGCGCCGCGCCGTTTATCTGATACGCCGCAGCCCGGCCTGATTTACAGTGACACTATCTTCAGCGTGTCAATACGACAACAGCCCGAGGCGTCTGCTGCAGCTGAGGCTGAGCAGACGCGGAAGATGACAGCGTTCACGCCGGCTCACGGAGCCTCTTTAAACCTGAGCTGTCCGCGTCCAGATGACCACTCAGAGCTAAATGGAATGGACAGAAAGGTCACAGGTTCAATCCCAAACGTCCAACCTGCGTTGATATCAGCATGTGCTGCACACGTTCGTCATCTGTCGTCCATCAGCTCAAATACTGAGCCTGCAAATAAATACGAGCTAACCAATAAAGGATGCAACCATGAAGGGAAGCCAAGAACTGCAGCTGGATGCAAAGTGAGTCGGTCTCCATAAGTCCCCATGTTCAAATGTCCAACTTTACAGCAGAAATAAACATGTTTACAGCCTGTCCAGGTTTTAGACCAGGGGTGTCAAACTGTTCCACAAAGGGCCGCTGTGGCTGCAGGTTTTCTTTCCAACCAAGCAGCAGCACACCAGACTTGACTCATTTAATCAACTGATCTCAGTCTTCAGACAGCTGATTGGCCAAACTGTGTGCTCTTGGTTGGTTGGAACAAAAACCTGCAGCCACACCGGCCCTTTGTGGAACAGCTTGACACCTGTGTTTTAGACAGTCTGCGGGGACAGAGTTCTGAAGTTGTCAGATCAGGACTTTGTACAGAACACGTACATCTTGTAAAGACCCGTCGGACTGATTAGAACATCAGACGTGTAGAACCTGTCTCGTCACCTCAACAACAGGAACTAAAAATAATAATAATCCTCTGTCACTTTAAGATCGTGGTGAACGTCTCTGTGTCTGTTCTCCAGTCTGGTAGCCGGGCCGTGAGCTCAGAGCACCAGGGGAGTGTTAGTGTTTGGAGCACCGGGAAGAAGAAGAAGAAGAAGAAGAGGTGTTCAGGCCCAGCAGTCAGCAGCTTCTATGGACATAATGGCAGAGGAGAAGAGAGTGAAGAGGACGCTGACGGAGGAAGCTAAGAAGAGGAAAGGAGTTTTCAGCTGTTCTCTCTGAGGTCGACTCAACTCCGCCGCCTCACCTGTTCACCTGTTCATGTGGCATCGCCGTGCTCGTGTCGCCTCGTACAAATGTTTTGATTCACAATTGATTTCTTTGTCGCCGAGGCCGAGCACATTGCAGCGAGCGAGGCCGACGTCGGGCAGAAAAAGAAGAGGAGCAGCTCTCTTTACGAGCTCACTCCACGCTCTAATGAATACAAATGGGCTTCATCTGCTCCGCTCTGCACGGCGGGTGGAGGGCAGAGTGTGACACCGGCAGGCCGGCTACACCGCGGACACTAAAGGAGCTAATCATTAGCTCAGAGCCGATCTATCAGCAGGCCCGTGTCTGCACATGATGGATGCTTTGCTACGTCCGATGCCAGCTCGCTCGTGCATGCAGACAGATAATCAGGACGGGAAGTGAAAGCATACCTCATAATTAGCGTTATGATCCACACACACCGAGCACCGCTGAGGGGCTCCGCTCGCTCTCTGATGACATTCATAATCATTGATCACCGTGCTGCTAACAGATGAGTTATGGCAAAGGGCTCAGAGACGGATAGGCTGCAGGTTCCCCCCTAAAGATCGCCTCCACCCGTCTGTGATGAAACGAGAACGGGCGGATGTTTGTGATTCACAGAAGAAAAGCTGAGTGAGGCGGAGGGAGGCGAGGGTAAACACGCCAAACAAACCCCTTCCTGAGGCCGAGCCGGAGAGCGCCTCGCTCGCTAATTTCCGGCATTGTTGATTCTCTGTGTGAGGAGGGGTGGAGGTGGAGGTGGAGGTGGAGGTTGGTGGGTAATCCTTGGCCTTTTCATTGGCCTGTAATGATTCCGGCGCTCTGCGGCTAATAGGGCATTATCGGGGCCCCCGCCTGGCCGGACAGCTGATTAATGTCGGGGAGAGAGAAGACACGGGGCCCGGCCGCGGCCTGATGAAGGGCTGCTGCGATTGGATGGAGCAGGATGATGAATGAGCTACACCAGCCCACGCCCGTGTCTCATTAGCGCGCCCTGTGCTCTTTGGTGTTCAGCTAATGTAGCGCGTCGGCGCTCTGGCCCGGCGTTTGGCCGAAGAGGAGGAGGAGGAGGAAGAGGAGGAGATGATACTGACCTGTCGGGTTCAGGAGCTAATTGAAGACCGTCACCACGGCAACCACAAACACACGCTTCCATGCTAACAGTGTATTATGTAACGCTCTTCTCCTCTGCCATTACACCCATAGAAGCTGCAAAATGAGCTAATGTTAGCTTAGAAATGGAGTCCGCTAACGTCAACAAACAACCAACGGCCAAACACAGTCCAAGTCCAAGCTAACGTTAGCGCTTAACATTTCAAATATTTTGTCATATTGCGGTGAAAGTTAGCCTGCTAGCTAACATAGCAAATTCCTGTCATGGCTGGAAAACATCATCCAGACTCTCTGGTTAACGTTAGCTTGATGCTTGCTAACAGTACTGCTAGCAAAACGCTGAGTGGATGAGTTATTTGTAGCTTCTAAATGACTTTAGCAGCTAACATGACCCACAATGCTAACTTATGTATTATCCAGCTCGGGTTCTGGCATGACACTGGCTTTGAGGTCATAGTCCAGGCAGCCTGGCTAACACACTGAGCTAACATTTATGGATTTATGGAGACTGACTCACTTCTGGAGCCAGCCTCAAGTGGACATTAGAGGAACTGCAGCTTGTGTTTCACTTCACAGACACGCAGGTTGTAGATAGTGTGTGTTCATGTCACGTGTGGCTCATGCTAAACATTTATGAGGATGTATTCTGTCTCATTTACTGCCACCAGCTGTACACCCACGCCTCCTCCACCTCCCACCGTGCACCCACCCCATAAAAAGCCAATTACACCCGGGCTACGGAGCTCATTGATACCTAATTAGATTATTGTTAAGGGCACCGTCCGCCTCGTGTGACATCATCCGAGTGACACCAGAAGTGATTGGGGGCGTTGTCCCAGGCTTGAACCCGTGACCCCGGCCCGTATTGGAGGGGTCATAGAGCCGAGCAGCACCGGGTGGAGGAGGAGGGTGAAGGGCAACCTAGAGACCCTGAAGAATACTTTCACATTCAAATGAGGAGGAGCGCTCTGTCTGCTGCAACACCACCTCCCCCTTCACCTCCACCCACCACAACCTCATTCACAGTTAGCTACATTAGCACTTACCAACTGGATCCTCAGTGTTAGCTGTATTAGCTTATTATATTAGCATTAGATGTACCACACTGCTAATTAACTGCTGCTAACTGAATCTGCATGAATTAGCATGCTAACAGAACCGGGCTCAGCAGCCGGACCGGACCGGGTTGGAGCACAGCCTCTGAGTCCAACAGGAAATAACGTGACAGTACCGAGGTGATTCACAGACTTTATGATGGAAACATTGATCAGTAGCAGGAGAGCTAAAGCTAAAATAATGTGATGCTAAAGACAGAGTTAGCTCAGTGATGTTCAGAATATTAATGTGCCTCAGGTCGAGCCCTGTGGGACTCCACACTCTAAAAACATGAATAGTGAGATGAGTCAGTGTTTGAAGGGTAAATGTGTAGCTCATGTCTTTAAGGAAACCCCCGCCTGTCTGTCCTCCGTCACTCGCTCCGCCCTCAGCAGCCGTCATGGTGGGTGGCAGGGCGGCACAGTTGTTTAGAGATATACGACCCCATGGGGGGGTCAAAGGTTTATTAAAGAGCCTGTAAGTACTTGTTCAAAATAGAGCCCTGACCCATTACCCTCTGTTTCCCCACCCCCCACCTGCTCTGCACACACACACACACACACACACACACACACACACACACACACACTGCACCTGTTCAGGACGGGCTCTGCTGCAGAATAAACACTGCATGCACACACACACACACACACAGCTGGAAAAGACGATGTTTTACACAACAAGTAGTTCCAACCGAGCAATCTGATTGGTCAACTAGACATTTAGACACCTGACATCTCACCTGACATCATCCCTAAAATATTACTCCACCACCTTCACATCACAAACATAAAACATGGAAATAAATATGAATAAGACACTGAAGTCAACTTTAATGAAGTAATACAGGTGTGTGCCTCGTTAATACAGGTGTGTGCCTCGTTAATACGGGTGTGTGCCTCATTAATACAGGTGTAAATAATCATAATGTTAGTTATTACAGAAAAATACATACAAAGGGAGTCATGATGATATAAAAATTAAATATTGATGTCATGATAATATCTGTAATTAAAGCAGCGCCTCTGCTCTGCATGTGTGGTTCCCACCCTGTGTCATTATGTGTACGGTTCTTCACGTCGTATTTTTAATTTAAAGAGACAAAACACTTTTTGTCTCTTTGATGTTTCTCCACAGTTTATCACGTCTGCAGGTTCTTACAGATGAATCATAACATGAAGAATAAATGATCAATTTAAATGATTTTAAGATCAGACAGAATAAAACTGATTTAAAAACAGTAACATGAAAATGATTTGTGCATTAAGAAAGAAGCATTATATAAACACATGATGTTACATTTGTATTAATCCAGCAGGTCTGTGAGAAAATATAAGAACAGTTGACCAACATGGAGACATAAAGATAATATCTAATATTACACTAAAATACAGACGTTTAAAGTGAACTCCAAAATACTCACATATAATATGATATCTAAATATAAATAATACAAAAACATTAAACAGTCCATTCATGGAGCTGCTGTTGGTTTGTTGCAGACTCCACAGAAACATGTTTTGGGTTTTAATTTCATTTTAGATTGAGTATTTTATAAACTGAGAACAACTCCTGATATTATTATTATTATTATTATTATTATTACTGTTATTTATTGTTAATATTTTATATTCGGACAGAAAGAAAACCACAGAGACAGACTGTTTATTAAAATGTTCATCATGAACAGACAGTCTCCGTCCTCTGACCACGTTTCTTTATTTTCATGTTTTTGTGTTTTTATATTTTTTATATCTTTCATGTTTTTTATGTTTTTTATATTTTTATATTTTCATGTCCGTCAGCTCAAACGTTCAGACTCCGGCGTGTGACCATCAGGATGAGCGTGGGTGTGAACAGACGACAAGATCTCTCCTCAGATCTCCGTCATGGAGTCGTATCAGCGAAGGTCAAGCTCGAGTCGAGTTGTGGATCATTGAATGTGACCTCCACCTCCGCCCGAACACCACCCAGCCTCTGTTTCCCATCCTGAGTGTTTTGGTCTCCGAGTCTCTCCTGTGAAGCGCTGCTGTCTAGACGTCTCCTCGGCCATGAAAGGCTCGGAGGCCTCGTGTCTCGCGCCCGTCCTCTCCACCCTTTGTCTCCTCGCTGTGTCTCTCCATCTTCCCCGCTGACTCGGGACAATTACCGGCCAGCGCCACTTCCTAAACGTGTTGTCGGGGGCCGAGCGATCAACCCCGTCACCCCCGTCGGGGGGCCCCCTGGCAGCCAGGGTCCGAGGGCGGGACCCCCGTGATCGACCATGCGGAGCCGCGACACAAGAGGACGGCTGGCTGCTCTCCAAGGCCGGGCGGATGCAGGTGTCAATCATGACGGAGGCTGAATATTTAGCTCATATTTTTGGTGTTCAGACGTGAAATATATGAAATCTTTTTGCAGCTCCAGGAATCTGAACTGGATCCTGGTTCTGGTGCCACCTCCTCGGGCTTATCACCACCTAATGACTACATCGGCACACCAGCGAGGGGGAGGTCCAACAGCGTCTCCGTCTTTTCATGGCAGAGGGGCCTCCGGCACAAAAGGCCGTCCACAAAGGAGCCCTCTCATTCTCTCATTATTGACACCCTTAATTGTTTGTGCTGTCTGATAATGGCCCTCAAAGCCGCTCGGTATCAGCAGTAACCTTCTGTCTGGGCTGTGTGCTGCGCTGGGTCGGGTCGGGTCGGGTCGGGGGGTTTGGATACTGTAGCTGGATCTATCTCTGCGAGCTGGAAGCTCTCTGCATTCAAACCCCGCGGAGGTCATCGGGGAATCGCATTTCCATTTTGTTTATTAGCAGCTTTGTGTTTGTGCGGAGACGCCATCTCGAATTCGGAACCACGGGCGCTCCGCGATATTGTTGTCTTATTAATTACGTGCGGGGGTGTAAGTACAAATCTCCTGATACGTCGAGGCACGCCGCTTTTATTATGAGAGGAAACGTTAGCCTTAATTAAACGACACACTTTTATTAGCACGCCGTGTAACAGCGGCCTGCGCTGCTGTCAGCGCCGAGCGGCTGACTCGAGGTTCTGCCAGTCAACGGCCTTTAAAAGAACAACTGTCTAATCCCAGCTCAACTGCTGTAATTAGAGCAACGCGCTCGTCATTAGTCAGACGTAAATTGCCCACTTACCCGACTTATGAATATTTGAGAGACACTTCTTCTAAATTGTTTGAGTATTAAAAGAATTCGCCTGAAAGCAAATTAATAAGTTATTTATGAGCCGCGTTAATCAGCCAGTCTGTACGCTCAGCGACAACAGACGACCAGGACGGACAACAGACGGACAACAGACGACCAAGACAGACAACAGACGAACAACAGACGACCAGGATGGACAACAGACGATCAGGACAGACAACAGACGGACAACAGACGACCAGGGCGGACAACAGACGACCAGGATGGACAACAGACGACCAGGACAGACAACAGACGACCAGGATGGACAACAGACGGACAACAGACTACCAAGACGGACAACAGACGACCAGGGTGGACAACAGACGACCAGGACGGACAACAGACGGACAACAGACGACCAAGACAGACAACAGACGAACAACAGACGACCAGGATGGACAACAGACGATCAGGACAGACAACAGACGGACAACAGACGACCAGGGCGGACAACAGACGACCAGGATGGACAACAGACGACCAGGACAGACAACAGACGACCAGGATGGACAACAGACGGACAACAGACTACCAAGACGGACAACAGACGACCAGGGTGGACAACAGACGACCAGGACGGACAACAGACGGACAACAGACGACCAAGACAGACAACAGACGAACAACAGACGACCAGGATGGACAACAGACGATCAGGACAGACAACAGACGGACAACAGACGACCAGGGCGGACAACAGACGACCAGGATGGACAACAGACGACCAGGACAGACAACAGACGACCAGGATGGACAACAGACGGACAACAGACTACCAAGACGGACAACAGACGACCAGGGTGGACAACAGACGACCAGGACGGACAACAGACGGACAACAGACGACCAAGACAGACAACAGACGAACAACAGACGACCAGGATGGACAACAGACGATCAGGACAGACAACAGACGGACAACAGACGACCAGGGCGGACAACAGACGACCAGGATGGACAACAGACGACCAGGACAGACAACAGACGACCAGGATGGACAACAGACGGACAACAGACTACCAAGACGGACAACAGACGACCAGGGTGGACAACAGACGACCAGGACGGACAACAGACGGACAACAGACGACCAAGACAGACAACAGACGAACAACAGACGACCAGGATGGACAACAGACGATCAGGACAGACAACAGACGGACAACAGACGACCAGGGCGGACAACAGACGACCAGGATGGACAACAGACGACCAGGACAGACAACAGACGACCAGGATGGACAACAGACGGACAACAGACTACCAAGACGGACAACAGACGACCAGGGTGGACAACAGACGACCAGGACGGACAACAGACGGACAACAGACGACCAAGACAGACAACAGACGAACAACAGACGACCAGGATGGACAACAGACGATCAGGACAGACAACAGACGGACAACAGACGACCAGGGCGGACAACAGACGACCAGGATGGACAACAGACGACCAGGACAGACAACAGACGACCAGGATGGACAACAGACGGACAACAGACTACCAAGACGGACAACAGACGACCAGGGTGGACAACAGACGACCAGGACGGACAACAGACGGACAACAGACGACCAAGACAGACAACAGACGAACAACAGACGACCAGGATGGACAACAGACGATCAGGACAGACAACAGACGGACAACAGACGACCAGGGCGGACAACAGACGACCAGGATGGACAACAGACGACCAGGACAGACAACAGACGACCAGGATGGACAACAGACGGACAACAGACTACCAAGACGGACAACAGACGACCAGGGTGGACAACAGACGACCAGGACGGACAACAGACGGACAACAGACGACCAAGACAGACAACAGACGAACAACAGACGACCAGGATGGACAACAGACGATCAGGACAGACAACAGACGGACAACAGACGACCAGGGCGGACAACAGACGACCAGGATGGACAACAGACGACCAGGACAGACAACAGACGACCAGGATGGACAACAGACGGACAACAGACTACCAAGACGGACAACAGACGACCAGGGTGGACAACAGACGACCAGGACGGACAACAGACGGACAACAGACGACCAAGACAGACAACAGACGAACAACAGACGACCAGGATGGACAACAGACGATCAGGACAGACAACAGACGGACAACAGACGACCAGGGCGGACAACAGACGACCAGGATGGACAACAGACGACCAGGACAGACAACAGACGACCAGGATGGACAACAGACGGACAACAGACTACCAAGACGGACAACAGACGACCAGGGTGGACAACAGACGACCAGGACGGACAACAGACGGACAACAGACGACCAAGACAGACAACAGACGAACAACAGACGACCAGGATGGACAACAGACGATCAGGACAGACAACAGACGGACAACAGACGACCAGGGCGGACAACAGACGACCAGGATGGACAACAGACGACCAGGACAGACAACAGACGACCAGGATGGACAACAGACGGACAACAGACTACCAAGACGGACAACAGACGACCAGGGTGGACAACAGACGACCAGGACGGACAACAGACGGACAACAGACGACCAAGACAGACAACAGACGAACAACAGACGACCAGGATGGACAACAGACGATCAGGACAGACAACAGACGGACAACAGACGACCAGGGCGGACAACAGACGACCAGGATGGACAACAGACGACCAGGACAGACAACAGACGACCAGGATGGACAACAGACGGACAACAGACTACCAAGACGGACAACAGACGACCAGGGTGGACAACAGACGACCAGGACGGACAACAGACGGACAACAGACGACCAAGACAGACAACAGACGAACAACAGACGACCAGGATGGACAACAGACGATCAGGACAGACAACAGACGGACAACAGACGACCAGGGCGGACAACAGACGACCAGGATGGACAACAGACGACCAGGACAGACAACAGACGACCAGGATGGACAACAGACGGACAACAGACTACCAAGACGGACAACAGACGACCAGGGTGGACAACAGACGACCAGGACGGACAACAGACGGACAACAGACGACCAAGACAGACAACAGACGAACAACAGACGACCAGGATGGACAACAGACGATCAGGACAGACAACAGACGGACAACAGACGACCAGGGCGGACAACAGACGACCAGGATGGACAACAGACGACCAGGACAGACAACAGACGACCAGGATGGACAACAGACGGACAACAGACTACCAAGACGGACAACAGACGACCAGGGTGGACAACAGACGACCAGGACGGACAACAGACGGACAACAGACGACCAAGACAGACAACAGACGAACAACAGACGACCAGGATGGACAACAGACGATCAGGACAGACAACAGACGGACAACAGACGACCAGGGCGGACAACAGACGACCAGGATGGACAACAGACGACCAGGACAGACAACAGACGACCAGGATGGACAACAGACGGACAACAGACTACCAAGACGGACAACAGACGACCAGGGTGGACAACAGACGACCAGGACGGACAACAGACGGACAACAGACGACCAAGACAGACAACAGACGAACAACAGACGACCAGGATGGACAACAGACGATCAGGACAGACAACAGACGGACAACAGACGACCAGGGCGGACAACAGACGACCAGGATGGACAACAGACGACCAGGACAGACAACAGACGACCAGGATGGACAACAGACGGACAACAGACTACCAAGACGGACAACAGACGACCAGGGTGGACAACAGACGACCAGGACGGACAACAGACGGACAACAGACGACCAAGACAGACAACAGACGAACAACAGACGACCAGGATGGACAACAGACGATCAGGACAGACAACAGACGGACAACAGACGACCAGGGCGGACAACAGACGACCAGGATGGACAACAGACGACCAGGACAGACAACAGACGACCAGGATGGACAACAGACGGACAACAGACTACCAAGACGGACAACAGACGACCAGGGTGGACAACAGACGACCAGGACGGACAACAGACGGACAACAGACGACCAAGACAGACAACAGACGAACAACAGACGACCAGGATGGACAACAGACGATCAGGACAGACAACAGACGGACAACAGACGACCAGGGCGGACAACAGACGACCAGGATGGACAACAGACGACCAGGACAGACAACAGACGACCAGGATGGACAACAGACGGACAACAGACTACCAAGACGGACAACAGACGACCAGGGTGGACAACAGACGACCAGGACGGACAACAGACGGACAACAGACGACCAAGACAGACAACAGACGAACAACAGACGACCAGGATGGACAACAGACGATCAGGACAGACAACAGACGGACAACAGACGACCAGGGCGGACAACAGACGACCAGGATGGACAACAGACGACCAGGACAGACAACAGACGACCAGGATGGACAACAGACGGACAACAGACTACCAAGACGGACAACAGACGACCAGGGTGGACAACAGACGACCAGGACGGACAACAGACGGACAACAGACGACCAAGACAGACAACAGACGAACAACAGACGACCAGGATGGACAACAGACGATCAGGACAGACAACAGACGGACAACAGACGACCAGGGCGGACAACAGACGACCAGGATGGACAACAGACGACCAGGACAGACAACAGACGACCAGGATGGACAACAGACGGACAACAGACTACCAAGACGGACAACAGACGACCAGGGTGGACAACAGACGACCAGGACGGACAACAGACGGACAACAGACGACCAAGACAGACAACAGACGAACAACAGACGACCAGGATGGACAACAGACGATCAGGACAGACAACAGACGGACAACAGACGACCAGGGCGGACAACAGACGACCAGGATGGACAACAGACGACCAGGACAGACAACAGACGACCAGGATGGACAACAGACGGACAACAGACTACCAAGACGGACAACAGACGACCAGGGTGGACAACAGACGACCAGGACGGACAACAGACGGACAACAGACGACCAAGACAGACAACAGACGAACAACAGACGACCAGGATGGACAACAGACGATCAGGACAGACAACAGACGGACAACAGACGACCAGGGCGGACAACAGACGACCAGGATGGACAACAGACGACCAGTGTCATGCTAGAACCGGAGCTGGGCAATATATAAGTTAGCATCATGGGTCACGTTAGCTGTTGCCACCGGACAAGAGTAAATCTGGGACTGACTTTTAGTGGTTGGTGAGAGCTTGGTGAAATAAAAGCAGCTGTTAAGTGACGCCGAGCTGGGCTGACTGCTGTTGGACTAGTCAGTACTATTATCTGCTGCTGTGTCTGCTGCTGGTGACCTGGTTGAGCCTTTTCGTTGCTTTAATTTGCACGTTTTGTGGCTGACGTGTCAGAAATGTGGAGTTAGTCAGCTGATCTCGAGGTTGGTGCAGGTACTCTGCAGTGAAGCTGCAGCCCACCCACCATCACAGACCCTGACCCTCACTGCATTCCTCACTCTCTCTATCAGGACACAAGTGTTTGTAATGATCCACCCATGTGCGTGTGTGTGCAAATGGTTGAGCTGACCTTGTATGTTTTCATCTTCTGAACTAATATAAGGGTCAGAGTAATCTGGAGTACAAAGGTAGGTTGATAAACTGTCCACATATGAAGTAGAAACTTTCCGCGGGTGCTTCAAACTGAGTCCTGCAGACCGCTCGGCTCGTCTTACAGCTCCTGACACTCTGTAACTCATTCAGGGCGTTGACGCTGATGAAACCAGCTCCTTTTTCATGACCATCATCTCTAAACGGAGACAGCTGGCCAGAGAACTGAGCGACAGCTTCTGCCTTAACGTGGCAACAAGAACCAGCTCAGAGAGCAAAAGTCCATATATCTATTATACATTTATTATATATTTATATTTATTATATATGTACATTCATTATACATTTATTATATTTATATTTATTATATATGTAATATTCATTATATTATTTTATTATATATTTTATATTTATTATATATGTACATTCATTATATATTTAGACATTTAAAATGACAAAACTGGACGATTGTTAAACAGCTGTTTATACCTACAAATCGAAGATTTACAGACTTTATGATGGAAACATTGATCGCAGTGAAGCACTAACTGGGGAAAGTTAGTCTGTCAGTCGTAGCTAACTGAACTGACTCAGCCTGGGATGCACAGGAGCTAAACTCCGCAAGAAAACCACTTTAGGCTGCTGAACACCAGTTAGACTGGACACTGCTGTCCAGAGGTTCTGCTTAAGGTTCACTTGTTAGACTGACACTTAAGGTTCAGAGGTTCTATAGCAGTCTACTGTTAGACTGGACATCATGGTTCAGAGGTTCTATGTGTTCACTGTTGACTGACACTGCTGGTCTAGAGGTTCTATATGTGTGTTCACTGTTAGACTGACACTGCCAGGCAAGTCACTGCCTCTCTTCACAGGACTAATCATCTGAGGATCTTCAGTGGTTTTCTCTGTGTGCAGATCTTGGATTGATCAGTAATTTTTTATGATTCATTCCTTTCTAGTAGTTTCGCCTCGTACAAACAGAGTCCAGTGTAATAACTCAGGTCTGCTGTGAGAACATCAGCCTCACTTGGCAGATCTGCCTGAACGGACGCACGTGATAAAGGAGACTGGTGTTGTTGGACAGGTGCAGCAGAATGGAGGCAGGCCACAAACAGATAAACGGGAAATCGCTGCATGAATCCTGTTAGCTGAATCACAAAAATATGCTTAGTCATTAAGAAGAAGACAAAGATCTGCATACAGAAGAAGAAGAGGAGGAGGAGGAGGAGGAGGAGGAGGCCGTGAAGAGGTTCAGAGCAGGGAGCCTAATTTAAGACAGGCCAGAGGCCGGCTGTCCAGCTGCTGCTGCGATGGTGTGGCCAGGCAGCGAAGAGTAAACACACATTCCCACCATAGGAATGTATGTGTGCGTGCGCGTGTGTGTGTGTGTGTATCTGTGTGTGTGTTATACATATATAAACTGACAACATGAGACACAAAAACCTGTAATGAAATATTCTGTTCTTGTTTAAGTCAGGCTGTTAGCTGCTGTTAGCTAATCTTAGCTCAGTTTGTTAGCCGACCTGCCTGGACTGAGTCAACACTGGGGCAGAGTTAGTGTTGCTAAAGTAGCTAACTGCTAATGAACTGAAGAGTAAGCACACATTCCTACCATAGGAATGTGTGTGTGTGTGTTATTCGTATATAAACTGACAACATGAGACACAGAGATTGATGATGAAATATTCTGTTCTTGTTCATGTCAGTCAGATGCAGACGACTCCTTCAACACCTCGATACGAACGCTGCAGTGTAACATGGACGGATTCAGAGTTGACGGGGCCCCATAAAGGCCCCCGACCCTCTGTTTGCAGCACACACACTCACAGGTGTACACAGCAGTGGTGGTAAGGTTTCTGTAACACACCAACATGCACACACAGGCTGGACATTCCTCACATTTCCTCCCAGCAGCCTGCAGAGTGTCCGCAGAGCTGCTGACCCCGATCAGGACGCCACCGAACCTCCCACAGACCGGACAGGTGGCAGGAGAGCGAGCCGAGGGGAGCTCGGACCGTTTAAACCGGACTATGTGACCCCATGACCCCTCGGCTTCAGACCCTTGACCCCGCCACCGACCTCCGAGGCACCTGCGCAAGCTGCTCCACGATAAGTGGACAACCTGTTGCCATGCACCATCGAGCCCGATGCCAGCACACGTACGCTGCAGATTAAAGATCAGCTGATAGAAACGTGACGGGGACGCAGAGCCGGCAGCTGGATGCTGTTTGATCGATGATACTGTCCCAGAGGGGAAGAACCAGCCGCAGCCTGAACACGAAGACACACACCAACACTGTAGATCTGCAGATACACACATGCCCCTGCACGCATGTTCACAGTCTGCATCATACGTCTTACTGTAACTCTCAGCGGACAGAGTTCAACTGACACAACACAGCGGCGTCTCTCCAGTTTGTGGCAGCCACCAAAAGTTTGGCTACTTTCATGTCTCTTTGTGGTCGTCTCATGTCAGCAGTGATCATTTTCTCAACTGATTGTCATAAAAACGCTGAGGTGACGTCCTCAAACGTCCACGATTCAAACAGATTTAGTTTACTGTCACAAAATAAAAATAATATTCAGATCTGAGAAGCTGAAATCTGAATTTGAACGTTGAACATGCTGACAGTCTGCAAGGCGGAGCCTGTTTTAAACACTGAGCAGGCTGATTGGATGATTGGACACAGGTGTCGCTGTAATCTGACAGGTGAGAGAGAAACCAAAGGCCACGCCCACCAACACAGACAGACCAATGAACATCTGTTTTAGCAGGAAACACTTTAAATGAAGCAAACAGACTGCTGGTGACCCGTCAGGCGGTTTTCTGTCAGCGCAGCAGCAGTCTGTGAAACTGAAGCGTCGTCCTGTATTTGCAGCAGGTTGGACACCAGAGCTCTCTGGGAAGCAGGAGACGGTTAAAGGGCAGGTCACCGAGCCACAACACCGACCCCCTTAAAGAGTGCACCTGCAGCTCTGCTGTTTACGGCCCTGTCAGCCTCTGTTGGTTCAGCAGCAACCACAGTTTTTACACCAGTCACAGAGACTACGTCCAGGTTTTAGACAGTCTGCGGGGACATCACAGAAGTCTTTCCTTTAATCTGTCCTCTGTGTGTGGATTAGTGTCCATGACTAAAAGTCTTAAGATAAGACTCGGACGTGTCGCTCTGTAAATAAATAAAGTCTTCAAGGTCAAACGAACGCCGTCTCTTGTCCTCTGAGACGTGTGTTGAGATGTGATGATGCAGACTCTTTCAGATGTGATGAGACACAAAGTGAAGACACTGCAGCATGACAAATCTAAAAAATTACCCCGCGGGCTCTTTCCTTTTGTTTTGACTCCAACTTACAGTCGTGTGTATTTTTGAATATCAACTCGCAGATCCGCGATGCATAAATTCATCGCACATTCACCAGAGAGGGCGGCGACGGCGTGCAGAGGAGACGGGGGCCTTGGATTCCAGGAGGCCATCAGGACCCCCGCTGTGTTTCTCATCCAAACTCATTTGGATGTGTGACTGGGAACGAATCAAGGAGAATTACTTCTACTCAGCCGAAAAGCTATCTCACATGCACACACACACACATACACACACACACACACACACACACACACGTCCACAAACATAAGCACACTGCGAGCTAAAGGATGATTTCAGCCTCATCTTTCATGGATCTCCTTCCAGGTTAAACTCCAACTTTTCGTCTCTAAACGTTCGTTTTCAGCTCAACATCAGGATAATTAGCTCTCGTTAGCATCAGAGGAATAATTTATCATAGCTGGAAGCTTTTATCGGATTGAACTACGCCTGAAATCGACCAACGAGGAGCATCGAGGATTTTTTGGCTGATGCCAAAACCAAAAGGTTGTGAACTTTAGTGACCTTTGGAGTCCAAATAAATTTAAGAAGGTCAGACTGGAAATTCAGACGTCTTTACACAATCAAAACACGTTGAATCAGGTTCAGTCAACTCTGAGATTTACAGTGAAATAAACTGCTGCCAACTGTAGCTGCTGTTAGCTCATGTTAGCTCAGTTTGGCTCGGACTGTGAGCTCAGCGCACCGGGGGAGTGTTAGTGTTTGTACCACAGAGGAGGTTTGGACCACCAGGAAGAAGAAGAAGAAGAAGAAGAGGTTTACAGAGAAATGCTGACGGTGAGCACAGCTGGTGTTGTGCCAGAACAGGAGCTGGACAATAAATAAGTATCATGGGTCACATTAGCTGCTAAACTCATTTAGCAAGCTACAAATAACACATCCACTCAGTCATATTACAGTATACCTGACATGTTTTGCAGTAGCGTTAGCTTTGAACATGCACACTGTCCATTAGCAAAGGCTCAGCAGCCTGTATGGACATAATGGCAGAGGAGAAGAGAGTGAAGAGGACGCTGGAGGAAATTTATCTTTTGATAACACGTGTTTACAGCTTGTTTGTTGACCCCCATGTCTACAGCTTTCAGTGCAAAAAAATGATGTGGTAGAAAATAATGCTTAAAGACACTAAATAGGTAACAAATGCTAGTTAGTGAATATGTTCAGCTGGTACAGATTTTAAATCAATCCAATCTTCAATCGGCTAAACTAAAGGTGGCTGTAACATTGGATGAATGAAGTGAACAGGAAATGACCTAACACCTGGTGACACACCTCCGTGTCCCCACATTAATGTGTTCACCTGATGATGCCCATTCCTTCCCCTGTGACTGACAAAGTGCAGTCAGCCGTAACAACTATGCATGAAGGGCCTCTGGGATAAGAGGGCGTTTTCTTCCCGACACAAGAATTACACACCTCGTGTTCAAACCGGAGGCTTCAGCTCTTCAGTCGTCTTTAGCCTGCAGCGTCTCTCCAGGCTCCGCTCAGCGGTTTGTGAATTCTTCATCCCGCTCCAGGTGTCACATCCTCGGCCACAGACTCGGGCACGGACACGCCCTGCAGAGGCCCGTGGACACAGCCATGTTGTCACGCTCTCATTTTGATGTCACGCCACATGTCAGTCACTCAGCGCCGAGCTCGGAGGCCAGCACTTACCTGCCTTTCACACACCTGCCACAAAGTGAGCAGGTAAAGCTTCGGGCGCTCAACCGATAACGTGGTTTCACCACAGAGTGTTGGAAAATACAGACTCTGTGGAGGGACAGTGAACCTCACAACCACCTATCAGGTAACAAGATGAAAGTTACATTTACACTTACCTTTGTGTCAGAGACTGTGATTGGTCAATTTGTGTCTACAAGTTTGTGAATTAGTACAAAACAGATTAAAACTTCACGTACGAAGTTTAAGAGCATGAAAGTTCAGCTGGAAAGTGTGTACGGAGGTTAACGGACAAGTCAAACAAGATTACTTATGACATTTACTCACATTATGTATGAAACTTAACTTGTTATTTATGATGTTACTTATGTTACTTTACATTGTGTTACATTGTGTTAAGTCAACCCAGACGTTTCATATTATTTGTTGCTAACTCTACCACGGCGCCCTGCAGGATCATTATTTTCTGAGGTGGTACATGGTGTGAAATGTGTGAAATGAAACGCTGATTTTTCTTTTTGAAATCTTTCTGTGGTTATCTGAGGCAGGACTCCCGTTAAACCTCCCACGTCCACCATAAATCTGACTCCAGCCATGAGAAAGACTGTTCCATCAAGAACACTAATGAATGGTTCTGGATCAGAACACCTGAAGATCCTACACCAGTGCTAGCTAAATATAACTCATATTACACTGTATCACTTTACATTATATCATGTTGCCTTACTTCACGTTACCTGTTACTACATGTTGGTTGTAGCACCCCTTTACCATCGTGTGTGTTGCGTCTCCTTCTCCAAAACACGGCCGCGATGATGAGAACACACTGTTGCTCGAGCGTCAATAAAAACACGACTGTAAGTTTTCACCGAGAAACAAACATGCGCTGACCCTCGACTTCCTCCTGCACTCCCCAGCTCATTAAGGCTGCGGCTGAGTGCGGCCGGCTAATTGAGTGAATTGTCTAACAGTGGACAGTGTGTGTGTGTGTTACGTACGTGTGTGTGCGTGTTATGTTGTTACGAAGCCCGGCTCCTGACAGACCCAGCCTGGGCCCTCAGTGCCTCGATAACGAGCTGTATGCCTGACAGGTGTGTCGAGATTAGGGGGCGGGCTGTTCCGGTACACCCCCCTCCTCTCCTCCCCCATCACCTCCACCATCATCCCGTCCTCGTACAGTAAACATCCCCATCAGCCCGCCTGCCCGCTCTGGGGAGCCAAAGGAGAGAGCATGTTTGACATAATTAATTGGCTCTTTCTATAAAGTGCGTCAGAAGAGATGAAAAGGGTTATCGGGCTGAAATAATTAATTTGGAACTAAATTCGCTGACAGTTTGCTTCTCTCAACAATTCACCTTTTTTCCCCTCTTGAATGACGAAGCGCCTGATACCGGCTGGCCCGAACACAAGCGCAGAGCTTTAATGAAATACAGCTAAAAAGGAATTTAATTAATTTGAACCTGCAAGAAGAAGAAGAAGGTCCTTGCTCTTATACATTTTCGTAGATTATTGCCTTTCATTATGAGGCTAATGTAGCAGCCATTTTATTCCAATTAATTTGAAATGAAAGAGGAAATTATGTGGATTAATAATGGCGGGGGTGGTTACACACATCTCCTCAATTACCATCCGTATAGTGCCCTATCCATATCTTACCATCACAGTAATTAACGGCTTTCTGGAGGACTATTATAGCCGTCATTGAAAAGAGTTTGCCCAGACAGGAGGAGCATCGCTGGGATCATTCACAGGCCGTGACTGGGATCACTTCGTTTGCTGATTTTAATCATTTCCGTGATTTGTAAATTGAATTGATTTGCCCAAATATTCGCCTTGAATCACGTTTTTGTTCCTTCTGGCGTTTAACGACTGTTTAGAGTTTATTGCGTGTTTCGTGCTCCGTAATGTGTCGGATGTGTGAATGTACGTGAGAGGAGGAGGAGGAGGAGGTGCTGAGCTCGTGGCTGCTGCTATCACCATTAGTGCTAATTATGTTCTTTGTTGAATGGACAAAGGAGGAGTAATTGAATCCATCAGCGCTCTCTCTCCTCAGCACTCGATTTAAACCTGCATGGTCCAATAATGAAGAAGAAGTCTGTCCTCCAGTTTACCGTCTCCGATATGTGCGAGAAAAAAAAAAAACTTGAAAATTACAAAATGAAGTTCAACTTCAGTTTAAGTGAGATAATTGCACAAATTGTTCAACTAAATATAGTAATTATAAGTCAATATTTAAGGTGCTCTGAAGCTCTGGCCTGGTGTAACGGGAACAGGCTGTACTCGGTACTCCGCGATTCAGCCAAGTGTCAGTGAAACTAAAGACGGTACCGTTCCTGATATCCGGTTTAAAACATCCAGGATACTGAGATGGATTCAGGGTTGGACTGATCAGCGTGGTCAGGTGGTCTTTATTTCCTCAACTTTTTCTAATCCTCTTCCACGACGTTTACGTCCGGAAATGGGAGAGAATGGATCGGTCCACGCCTTCTAGTAATATGTAACTTCGTTAAAGAGTTAAAATAGTTTAAAATATTCATCCTCCTCCGTTTAATATTTTAAATATTGAACTGCAGTCCTCACTGATTGTCTCATCTCGTCCTCTTCAGATTTTTACGTATGGAGTCCCTCAGGGTTCAGTCCCGGGGTTTTAGACAATTTGGTTCTTCAAACTTAATTTCTTAATTTTCACAATTGTTTTGTATTGCCACGTTCTTTAGTTTGAACATTTTTGCTAAACAAAAATAACCTTTGAATCTTTGAATCTTCTATAGCTGCTGCTTGTAATTGTTGGTCAATATAAAATATTTTTAAAGTTTGTCTGAAATTGTATTTAAAAGAAACACTTAGCTGTTTCTTTTAAATACAATTCTATATCAATATTTTTAGTAGAATTTAACCAAACGCACCACAGATATGATGAAGTGTCAATATAAATGCTTTTTATAGCATTTAAATAAAGTGCTTTTCAGAGGTATTACTTCCACCATGTATCACTGATATGTTATAATTCAAACATAGACACAAGACATTATGTTGTACTAAAGTAAATTCTCTGATTTTAACTTAACACAGCTTAAGTTTACCTTTTGAATATAGAAGGTACGATCATGTTTCATAAAATACATATAAGTATACTTTGTTTATCCTCTTTTTCTTTGGTTTTTGTGGCAGGTGACAGATATAAAGATAAAGTGTATTCACTATTATACTTGTATGTTTATTCTTTAACGCTGGTTATTGGATTTCAAAATAAAACGTAACATGCTGAATAAACGTTATCATTATTAGCAGTGCTAACAAAATAATCTCCATCTTCACACCTTTAAAATCAGCGTGTGATAAAATGCTTCGACGTCGCACCAGCAGCAGCCTGATAAACAAATTTATCATCTGAATGAGCGGCCACGGTGCACTGCCCTCCCCGGAGAGCCCGTCCAACCTTCTTTTGTGGTAATCTCAGCCCAGCCTGCTGCCTCTCCACCCCCCTCGGTGCTTTCAGGGGGCCCCTGGAAGGATCCGGGTCCAGTGAAGCAGCACTCCACTGGGGACCCACCCTAACATCCTGCACCCTCTCCCTCTGGAGAGTTCGCATGTAATTGTCACTGGATGCTCGTTAAAGGATCCAATTAATCAGAATGGATTGGCCATTACAGGTCAGCAGGCAGGGCACCCTAAAACAGTTGGCCTTTAGTTCATCTCATATGAAGATTCGCTGTACCATGACTACATAATGTCCCCTTGATGTGCCATTAACATTTATTACTCCAGAGGAGATGTAGGGCCATGGCAGCATGTAAAGTGTCTGTATGGGTGGAGGAGCTACATGCCTACAACTCTGTGAATATGCAGGCCTTTATTTTGAAATTTGAAGTCACTTTTTTATCAATTTTTTTGACGTGGTTCAGCTATGTTCAGCTGTAGTCGAGTATTTGTTCTGATTACATTACTTCTGATCAAAAACTAGCGAGTCGACAACTTTGCTAACAGCCAATCATCAACAAGGTTAACAACAGCAGACAGTAGCAGCCAGCTAATATTGCTAGCTAACGTTACCTTTGAAACAGAGTCCGCTAATGTCAATAAACAACCTACACCCACTACAACACAGAGTCCAAAGTCAAAGATAACGTTACAGCAAAACATGTTACAGTTCAGCAGCTAACGTGACCCATAATACTAACTTATATATTGCCCAGCTCAGGTTCTGGCACGACATTGGCACCATGCCTCGGGCCACATTAGCCTTGTGCTTCATGTTAGCCTTGTGCTCTGTGCTTCACATTAGCCTTGTGCTTCACAGTCTCCGTCTGGTTCACGGTGTCTGGCCCGGAGAGGTGGTCCATCTTCCCCTCTGACACCACAGCAGTGATTTAACCTCTTTGATAGCAGCTACTGTGAAGCAGATGCTCGCTCTGCGCTCCCAGCCTCACAGTTCAGCCTCTCTCCTGTTTGTTGAGATATTTTAAACTTTCTCCCACGTCTGCTGCCTTGTAACTAAAATATAAGTCAGGATAGCGTGTTGTACTCATCATGTGAAGGGGAAGAAGCAGCTTGTACTGCGAGTCGAGGCTCCCAGCGGACACATTAGCTCTCTTCCTGTGTGTTCGTCGACCACACGGGGGAAAGAGGCTCCGGGGACGGCAGCGGTACAGACTACAGTCTTCTTCTTCTTCACACTTTAAATCGCTTCTCTCTGCCTGCTCAGCAAAATTAGAAGCAGAACTTTGTCTGAAGAGGAGTGGAGGTGGAGAGAAGAGACAGATGGAGCGTCTGAAAGGTGGAGGGATGGAGCGAGATGAGTGATAAGCTGCTGAAGAGCACTTTCTAGTGGTACGACGGAGGACTACCATGTCGAGGTCAGGTCATCCCCAAAGAGAGGAGGAGGACCTGGAGGTGATTATTTCAGGACTCAGGCTGCCTGGAAACAAACCAAGTCAAATTCATTTCAGTTTATTTAGTTTACTTTTAGAAGGACAGAGCAAAATAAAGCTAATTTACACCTGAGCAGGTAGAGGGGAAAGAAGCACAACACAATGAAACGCTGCAAAGATTCCCATTACGTCCATGGAGGCTGCTGAGTCTCAACACAGGCTAACGTAACCTTAGAAAAGGAGTCTGTTACAAACTACAACACAGAGTCTGAAATCAAAGCTAACGTTACTTCAAAACAGATATAAACTCATATTCTGATACGTTAACTAGCAGTTAATCATCCAGACTCTCTGGGCTGAGCTGTCTTACCGTTTGAAGGTTTCTTTGTTGGCTAGTTAACGTTAGCTTGATGGCTAACGGTAAAATGAGTTCAGGCATACATTAAAACAATAAATAAATAAATAAATTGAGAAGCTATCTGCTAGCTGTATTTTAGCCGTTCATTTAATATTAAACGGGGTGGTGTCTCATTTAAACTCTTCAACAAAAAGCAAATTTGCTCCAAAATATCAAACGTTTGCTTTAAATTAAATTCAGTAAAAAAAAAGTAAAAAAAAAAAAAAGACAAAATCTAAAAACTAGCTTCACATTTACACGTTGATAAAAACACAAAGCTGATAATAAAACAGCAAATCTGTTGTATTTTGTCACAATATTACAGTGATAATCCTTACAGTGATAACCTTTCATGATTTTACATCCTAACATCGCATCTCCGTATGTGGGACATCAACATTTATGTGTTTAATTACTGTTAGCGCCTGTTTCAGACTTGTAGGAGTAATAAGTCATTTTGTAGTTGAGTTCAGACTGCGTGGACATGAACCAGCCTCTGTTCCTTCATCCATTTTAATTATTTAAATATAAATTATATCACTGATCTCAGGAACGTCGATCCTGATCCATAATGCATCAGAAACAACTGTGTGCCTTCGCCGCTGCCCTCGCCGCTCCCCGAGGAGCCCCGAGGTGCAGAAAGAAGATAAATTATCAATCCCACAGTTGCTCATTGTGCTTTTAGCACGGCGAGAGGCCGCATAGCGCACCGTCCACGTCATCCTCGGCAGCTCCTGGCTGTGAAATCCTCTATTTGCGGCGCCAGTGTGCGGATAATATGTATGTAACCGATGTCCTGGTGATGAGTGGCTCAGTCGTCCTGCTCCGAGAATAGAGCCGTGTCACCGTGTCGCATTGTTAAGGACAGACGGTTTCTTACGTGGGATTATGTTTTAAACTGCAGCCTGGAGGTTTATCATGTATGTTTGAAAAAAATGTATAGTTAAACCAAAAGGACGTATTTTTGAAATTGTGGAAACATTTTAATCACGGGGCAACTAAAATACTGAAACTGTAACTGTTCAAAAATTTGTTCAATATAGTTCAATATATAACTGAATTATTTTAATAGTTAAATTTGTTGCAACAGTGCCACAGTTAGCACGTTTTAAAATGATTTTTGTTTTACAAATAGAATAGAATAAAAAAGAAACAAAAGAAATAAAAACCTGTTTGTAAGAGAAACATATTTTGCTTGTGTCTGTTTATTTGAATGTTTAAATATTCATTTTAAAACAAGAACTTTTCTGTTTTTTTCTCCGTAAAAAAACAAAACAAAAAACCCAGAGTGACGAGGTGACTTTGATGCCACATTGATCCGCGCTGATTGATTTGTTGCCGCTGGTTTAAGGTTATTTGACGGCGGCGTTAATGAGACGAACAGAAGTAGCATGCAGAATCAACACATGTCGACCATTTTGCAGTCTTTGGCCTCGAGTCCCGACAGCAAAGAGCCAAAAGCTTCGAGTCACTCAGCTGAACTCAGAAGTCCTCTGGGACGAAAAGTTCATCTGTACCGTCTGTCAAGACTCATTTCAATTGTTGCTCTCTGGATTACAAGTTGTTTTTATTCCAAAAGCTAAATTTACAGCAGACAGCCTCGTTTGAATTAGTCATTTCTGGGAAGTCGGAAGGATCTTTATTATCCTGTTTATTGTGGTTTGGCTGTCTTTCTTTACAGAGTACCAACAGTTCACCATTTATCCTCGCTTCGTATCGATTCACGAGTCACGGGGGGGTTCAAACCATTTGAGATAATGTATACCAGCAAAATAATAAAAAGAGAAATGAAACTGATTTACTGACATATTAATGACATCACCGCCCTTCACATGACATATTCAGACATCCATCATGGCTGACACGATGAGAAAAACTTTTAAATAACATTGACAAACTCAGATCATAACAAAAGTTATCTTTCCATAGACACCGTACTCTTAAATTACAGAGACCCAACAATGCCCACCATGAGTAAACGCTTGGCAACAGTGACGAGGAAAAGTTACGTACGTAATAACGTAAAAAAAAAAATGTAATTCAGTTCTATTTTATAAATCATAACAGAAGTTATCTCACTTTTCATACAGACCATATTCTTTATCTTTACAGTGACTCAACAATTTACACCATGAGCAAGCACTTGGTGTTGGTGGCAAAGAAAAAATACGTACAAAAAACATAAAAATGTTACAGAATTCCTAAATATAAAAATCTTGCAAATGAAAATATGAAAATTAAAATACATTCCTTTTCTCTATTTGTCAAAGTCTAAGTCCAATCAAAGTAAATAAGTAAATAAATGTTTTTTGTCTTGAACTCGGTTACATACGTTTGTCCATAAATCACGTGAACCCTGATCATCACTCCCAGTGAATCAAATAAAGTCCTGATCTTTGTGTTGTACATAGTTAAAGTTGCCATCAATAACCAGAACCAGAAATATACATCATTACGTTGATATCTATGATTTTATTTTGGTAGGTCAAAGATATTTTCTGTAGATGAACAGACTCCATCCAGACCGAGGCTGTTTTTTGGGGTGGTTTGCCGAAGAGTCGGCAGTGAGGACTGACTGGGTCGACGTGACACTTCCACATAAATTCAAAGAGCTTTTCTCATTTATGTTGCCAAAGACACCAACAACCACAACACTGCTGTAGGTTGCTGGAAATTTCATCACGTCATCACCGTCAGTAAACAGACCGAGGCTGTTTTCTGGGGGACCGTTCACTGAAGAGTCGGCAGGTCACGGTGACTTTTCAACTGTAAACTGGTCAATGTTTTTGTATTTAGGCAATATGTGGTGTCAAATTAAAGATGAAGTTGTTTTCTTTCAAATGAAATCAACTTGTGATTGTCAGTTTGTTCTGTTTTTGAGATAAAGCTGTTTGTTACGGGGACGTAATGAATCAGCATCACGTTATAATGTTACAATTTGTTACAACGTTAAACAATAAACTATTCTGTCTCTGATACTGAGACATTTTTACACTCCTGTAGTTTGTTGACTGATTGTTGAGAGTTAAATATATTTATGTATGTATGTTTCATCCTGATCTAGTAACGTGTACGTGATAAGTGTGTCCTTTAATGTGTTGGACTTAACACCTCGGCACGTCGTGTGTTTAGTCTTCAAACTCAGGATATCGTTGATGTTACAATTATAATTTAAGTCTCTTTCATGTCACCTGTAAATTGAAAGCTGGCTTTCCTTGTCAAACATGCAGGGAAATTCCTCCTCCACCTCCTCCTCTCTTTGCAGGTAGGACACAGGGCTGCAGGGAGGCATCATGGCCTCCTCCTCCTCCTCCTCCTCCTCCTGGCTCTTTGGAGATGAAGCAGCGCCGGCTGTCAGCCTGTACACCCTGTTCCTCCTCAGGTGCTCGTGTAAACAACCTCGACTGCAGGCCCTGTAACAAGAGAGCTCACTTTCCACCTCACAGCACCACACGTTGTTCCTGTTAGAGATGCATTCTCGCCACGCAGGTTTCCTTTCTAATCGGGGGTGTCAAAGACAGAAGAGGGAGAGAGAGATGAGGGGGAGGTGGAGGAGGTGGAGGCAGAGCATTTCACAGGAGACGCCTGCGTTCACGGCTCTAAACTCTACATACGAGCAGCCGAGTGTCGCGGAGACGAGCTAACTGTCAATCACGAGGCGCCCGCCTGTGCAGGGCTCACATGGTAGGCTGCTGCAGCAAAAAGACAACGTGCCTCCGGATCATTTCCACAGCCGAGTGGGGAGAGAGTCGTACGTCTGCAGCTGGAACAGATTGTTATATGTGTGTTTTGAAGGGTGGGAATTATTCGCTATACGAATGAATACATGTCTGTTATTTAAGAGCCGAGCAGAGAGAGAGGAGCTCGCGGGCCGTGAAGGCGCCGACTGCTTCCAACATCTTCTGCCGGGGATCACCACAGACGCGACCCTTTAAAGCTGGGCTCGAACCCCCGGGTTCATTTCAGGCAGAATAATCCAGAAAGAAACAGAAGTGAGGCATCAATGCTAACAGCTAATACGATCTGTAATAAAGGATTAAAACTCTGTAAATGTGACATCATTCAGGGCACAGAGAGGATTAAATACACAAATCTACTCGTACAGGTTCACCTGATGGAAAAGTGCTGAATAAAATATATTAAAAGACTGAACTTAAGGACATTTAAGGAGGATTAAGGTCTTAAAATTCAACTTTTCTGATTCAATTTCATTCATGAAAATAAAAGACAATCCAAAAGATGAAGTGTAAAACAATTCAATTTTATGTAAATTATAGCTGCTAAATTATAACATACGTTATCTCTTTCCATATCGAGCAAGACTGTTAAATATTCACAGAGATCCAACAGTTCCCACCATGAGCAAACACTTGGCGACAGTGGCAAGGAAATATTACGTACGTAAAGAACGTACCATAAAACAATTAACATGAAAAAATGAAAACACAACCCTGTTCAAGTAGATTCAATTTCTGTATTTGTCCTTAAAGCATTTACAAAACCTATAAAAGTAAATATATATTTTATAAATTAATAAACTGCGAGAAAAAATGAGGAAAGTAAGAGAGGGTGGGAGTTGTTGGCTCCAAATGGTGGAATGATTAATGATGATTTAAAATAATTTGCATACGTATTTGTTTTATGTATTAATCACTTTTTATAGGTAATGGTTGTAATGTAACTTAATAAATCAGTCCTTCTTAAAGCAGAGTGAACTGATTGATATGCAAGAGTCAACAACTCCCACCATGAGCAAACACTTGGTGACAGTGGCAAGGAATTACTGTATGCACATAAAAATGTACCATAAATCATTAAAAACTGACATGAAAACAACACAGCCCTGTTCTAGTATGTTAATTTCCTTTATTTCTCCTAAAAACATTTATAAAACCAATAAAATAAATAAATTATATTTGTAAATTGCGAAACTTGAGACTACGGGAGGGAACTAGGAGAGGCCGGGATGTTTTCTGTCGACTGACGAGCAACCAAAAAATCAAAAACACGTCAAAAATGTTTGAATATTTTCATTTTTTTCTGTTTTGATTTGTGGAAATAAAATACATCCACAGGATGACGTGTAAAACATTTTAATTCGATTTTTAGAGCATCAAATCATGACAGAGGTTCTCTTTCCATATAGAGCACACTGTACACGCATGACTTCTCAGATGTACGTCCATGTTGGATGTTTCCTCTCGGGTCTGTCACTGTGGAGGTTGATGGGCGTGTAGCATCAGAAGACGTTCACACAAACCAGATCTTTACTTCAGCCTTTTTATTAACTGTAACCGCCTTAAAGCAGAACTGGAACTTTAAACGGGTCGCCAGACTCCGCATGGCGCCCACAGCTAGCTAACTGTAGCCCACAGCTTTTATGTTTTAGCTGTGTGCTAACAAGTTAGCTCTGTTAGCTTCAAAGCTTGTTTCTGCTGCCCCCAGGTGGCCAAACATCTTTTACTGCAGCTCTGACTTCATTCAAGTGTTGATCAGATTCGGTTTAAAAAGCTACAAACGTCACGTTTGGAATCGAACGGCTGAACGCAGCGTTGAGGTGACCCGGACCGTGTCCACGTACGTACGCTGTCATCGGGTCTTCTCACACTTTGACCCTCCTCATTGGTGGAGCCTCCTGCCTACATTAAACTACAGATCATGCTCTTGTAGATCTGCTCCGGGCTCCATATCCTCACTTATCTCTGTCAGATGATTGACAGGTCGGGGTTTATTTCCCCTGGGACCGCCTCCTAACCTCCCTCCTCTCATTGGCTGATCTCCCTCCTCGCTCTCATTACACCTCTTATCTCTGTGCCCTGCTCATAAGGTTTATCTTTTTAATTATGTCGCCGCTAACCTGCTGAAGAGGCTCCATGAGTGCCTATCAGTGGCCGGGGGGAGTCTCGGCGGCCTCTCCGGGTCCCTCATGGGCCGAGCCTCCCTCTTGTTTCCTCGCACACAAAGCCGAACCTTTGTGTTCAGGGTCGACTGACGAGATAACCCGTCCATGCACGAGCTCGATTATAGATTCACTTTCTGTTTTCCTCACCTGCTCCGTCTGATTGTTCGACTGTTGGTTTCATTTCCTCGCCTGGAGGAAGCTTTTTTTGGGAGGGGGGAGGAGGTGTTGGCACAGTTCACAGTTCAAGGTCAACGAGCTCTCTTGAGATGTTTCAACACTTTTACGACCGCTGCGACGCGACGGTGCCATCCTGGTGCGTCAGGGATCTACACCCGGCTCAGTCGGGGATTAGCGGTCTTGTTGTGACCCAGCAGAGTTTGATTTGCGGATGGAGTCAGTCTGAGGCTCAGCGTGTTACCGGCCGTCGGATCAACAAGGAGGGGCAGCCGGGGTCAAGAGGCACGGCAGCAGGGACATTTAAACCCGTCACCCCTCTTTAGACCGAGTCCACCGAGTCCCTGACAGCCCAGGACGCTCCTGAGGGACACAAATCATTGTCTCATCACGAGGTCAGAGGTCAAACCACTTCCAACTCAGGAAGTGGAGCAGGAGGGACGTGTACAACAGTAAGACAGTCACAGAGACTACGTCCAGGTTTTAGACAGTCTGTGGGGACGTCACAGAGACTACGTCCAGTTTTACACAGTCTGTGGGGACGTCACAGAGACTACGTCCAGGTTTTAGTCTTTAATATAAATTTTTTGGTCTTGATGTCAGGATATTTCCGTCCTCCTCTTTTACTCCTCTGCCTTCACGTCTACGCTTGTTGACAATGAAGTGTGCAGCCTGTCTGGCACGATATCAGAGGTAAATGTGGAGGGAAGGAGGTGGAGGAGGAGGTGGAGGAGGAGGAGAGGGGGAATAATTGATTTGACTTTGGAGGCAACGAATCCCAGCGAGGTTTGAGGGCGAACGGAGGAGGAGCAGCCACGGAGTGTGTAATCACTGGGTATCCATGACACCACAGACAATAAGCCCTCTTAATAAGCCTAATCTCCATCGTTGGGATGTAGAAGGAAGCAAGCAGGAGAGGCGAGGAGGCGAGAGGGAGAGGTGGATCTTTTATGGAGGCTAAATTGGTTTTTCTGGGGACTTGTATCAGGGATTAAGCGCGGTGTTAAACCCTTTAAGTGCCCCTGAATACCTCGATATTCATGAAAGCTGGTCACACAGCTCACCGCAGGACGTGAACACGAACACGTATACGTTATACGAGTGAGCGGGCGACACAGTTTGTTACAAAATAAACCGACAGAGGATTTACAAGTTACCACAGAGAATTTAAAATGACACTTTCATGAATGTTTACGGGAGAAAAAACTCATTTAAAATCAGTTTGTGTGAAAATACAAAGAAACTGTGAAGTGAAGCTGACAACAGTGCCAACAACTGCAGTTCCTCAAATGTCCACCTGAGGCTGGCTCCAGCAGTGAGTCAGTCTCCATAAGTCCCCATGTTCAAATGTCCAACTTCACAGCAGAAATAAACATGTTTACAGCCTGGTACAAAAAACAGTTTTGGTCTCTATAGCTAATTTCTATGAGAGCATCTCCAGTCACGGAGACAACATCCAGTTTTTAGACAGTCTGTGGGGATGTTCTGGAGACTATGTTTAACATACAATATCTATGTATAGTAATGTGGTTGCAGGTCTTGTCTTTGGCAACTTGCATGAGAAAATAATCTTTAAATGTGGACCCGGTCAGCCGAGTCTTCGGTCCCCCAGAAAACAGCCTCCGTCCTGGGCAGTGAGAGCCGGGTCAGCCCCTCAGGCTGGTGTTAGCAGAGCTGTATCAGTGTGAGTGATGTCTGGAGGGCTAACACGTTCACATAACCACAGAGAGAGCATGAAGCTAACAGAAGCTAACAGTCGCTGACCTGCAGGCCACGTACAGCTTAAAGCTGCTATGTTACAGTTTGTTATGCTATTCTGGACCACACACACACACACACACACACACGGCTAAGTGGATTACACACTGATGATTTGTGTTTGACCAGAAGCATTTAGTCACGGAGCGCACAGCGATTCACACCGAGGATTAGGACCCGAGCATGTCATCCGTTTGGTCAGCGAGCATGTCTAATGGCGTCAGTGATTTAGCATGTCACATGTGTCTGTCAGCATACGAGCTAACGGGACGAGATGGAGGCCGCCGCGTACGGACCGCAGCAACTGGATAAACAGCAGCCGACGTCTACGGGACTGGAGTCCACGCCAGATGTTCGAGAGAGACTGGAGGATCTTTTGTTGTTGTCAGACACAGAGGTCATCGTCTGTGATCGAGCCGGCAGCCAATCAAACGTCAGAATGTGTTTCAATGTACAAAAATCATCCTGTAGTTTGACTTCACGTGAAAAACGTCACGAAATCAGCAAATCTGACAACAAATCCAGACGCACAGAGGACGGGTGGGGCAGCTAGTGACCTCCATCATGGCCTCAGCATCCAAACACTGAATACTTCATGGAAACCTTCATTTACACGTGTAATACACAGAATAAAGTAGTACTTATATCAGACAGCGTTCATTTTACAGTAAAATACTAATATTTCATATGAAACATTTTTTATACGTCATTCATGCAGCATTTCTTTTGATGTGAAATTCGGGACAGCTGCCAGTTTTTTACCGTAAAACACACAGCAGTTAATTTATATATACGGTATTTTACGGTAATTTATACAGAATGAAGTATTTTATATTATAGACTGTTTATTACAGTGAAACACTGTAAAGTATGTAATGTACAGCATTCATTACATTCACGTCACTTATACAGAAAAACAGAGTTTCTTTTGATGTAAAAAAACAAACAAACAAACTTGTATTTATACGGATAAAACACCAAAATCAACAGTACTAACATCATTTATTAGAAAAGGTTGCACTGTATTTATTGTGGTAAAATTCTGTCAACCACAGCTGCCAGTTTGTACTGTAAAAACAAAAGATTTTTTTACAGTGTTGATAATTAATAATTAATCTTGCAGCAGACTGAACGACGAATCAGACGAGGGTAAATAAATGTATACACTATATTCTATATGTATCTATGTATATGTAGCTGCAGTACAAAACATTATACTTTAAAATTATAATAAATAACAGATGATACGTGTTTTTAATCCTTTAAAAAGATTTTTTAATCTCTTAAAATACCCCAAATAATTAATATATAAATATACTGTGTATAACATCAGCTTTGCTCACATTTAACCAAACGTTGAGATTCACTGTTTGTTTATTTATTAAACACATTTAATATTTCTAACTAACAAAACTTTTTTTATTTTTAATGTCATAAAACTGACAGACAAGTTTCAAACTCTGAGAATAAACTGAATTATTATAAATAAATATAAATATATTATAATAAATATTCGTTCTCCTGTTGAAGGTTGATTTGATGATTTTCAGTTCGAGACGTCGGGGTTAAAACACGCGGGTCCTTAAAATCCTTGGAGGTTTGTGACTTTGAAGGAAGAAACGAAAGCCTTGAAAATTTTTGAAAATAGACATAAATGTGTCATTGAAAGTGCTTGAAATTATAGATTTTGTGCAAGGACAGAAGTTAAAGTTAACGTCAGTGAATCTGTGACGGTTCTCCGTGTAATTAACGTTGATCTGTGAGTCAAACTATGAACCCGCGCTGCGTCCTTGAATCTGATGTTTACTGTTGAAGTCAAGACAAACCTCCGTTCATCCACCCACTTCACTCTGTTTTATCTCCAACATGGTCGAAGCTTTCGTTCAAAACTCTGCAACAATTTTTTATTTTAAAAAATCACATTTAGTGTAAAAACAGATTTTTTTCCATTAAAACATGAAAATTTTTTTACTGTTAAATGACGTCAAATTTTCTGCTGAAGAAAGTCCAGATGAAATATTTAAACTTGAATTTAAAAGTTTTATGACGTGTTCAGATTCATTTACAAACTACAGTAATACAGTTTGAAAGCTTCGTGACAAGATGAAAAGTAACTGAGTACATTTACTCAAGTACAGTCTGGAGGTATTTGTTGTATTTGTCGAGTATTTCATACTTCACGACATTTCACAGGATAATACTGTATTTATACTTCTCTACGTTTACTGAAGAACTTTGCGGATTAATTCTAGAAGATATAAATAAAGTTTGTTGTTCAGATCAAATCAGATTTTGTTGATCGTCAATGCATTGATAATTATTGTGAGTACTTTGGTGCTGCTTCGTTCAAACTTTCCGTCACTCAGATAAAAACACGTGAACTCGCCTACCGACACGTTAAAATCTTGGCGTTGGAGGAAGTCGAGTCATGAGAATCCGTCGTCGTTGGCGCGCCTGCGTCCGGACTGTTCAGTCGGTGGTACCGTTGACCTTTTGGCCCGCGAGCCGACCGCACACACAAACATCTCACCCGACAGTGACAAACTTCATCTTCACTTGAAATTTAGCTTTGTACCTTCCCTGCAGACGGAGGGGGAGGCGAGGCGAGGGGGGCCAAATCGAAATCACCAAGGGGACCGTGACCGTGCCTTTGTATCTCCAGACCCTCTCTGAGAAAATTCGGTTTGACCTCCATGACCGAGTGGCTGTGGAGTTTGTGTCAGGGCAGGAAATCACTGTATGATGACAATGCCATATGTGATTAGACACAAACTCAGTTTGCGCCCGAGGACGAGCACAGAGCGTCTTTGTGCTCGGCCTGCCAACGCGGCGAGGGGCTCCAAAAAAAAAAAACCCTGCGGTGATGAGAGTCTCGATGAAAGAGCGCCGGCTCCCCCGACACGTTCTTGGAAGTGTTACGAGATGATTTAGCTCCGTCTTCTGGGAGTTCTGGTGGAGGACGCAGAGCGCGGAGACGTGGTCCGTCCTCGCAGGTGCTCGGGTTGACTCCGGTCTGGACCTGCAGCCGGGCGGATCCCCCCCACAGGCCGGACGTCCATGGAGATTCAGGCCACAGAACACGGGCCTTCATGTGTGACCGGACCATTGTTCAGTCCTCACTTTGATGTGACTCTGTGGGCCAGAAGAAACTCACAGCAGCAGCAAACAAAGTGAATCAGCAATAATCACCAATAATCATCATTGATAACTCTGTAACCTCGTGTTTGGAGGGACGACACCTTTCGAAGGGCCTCCTGACGGTGTTGGTGTTGGAGGGTCGGTGGTCGGGGGCCCCTGTACTCTGCGCGCATTTACTCTGAAGCTACCCTGTTGCCATGGGAACGCCCCCCTTTGATTGACACACATGTCGGTCTGCAGACAGCCGAAGACGACCGAACAATGAGAGGAGGAAGTCGGCCATTAGTCCGGTTACAAGTGTTTAACCTCCGGCCGCCTGACGCCTCCTGGGAAACACACACAGTGTGTGTGTGTGTGTGTGTGTGTGTGTGTGTGTTTAATGGACACAGAGGCTTAAAAATCTGATATTTTATCTCTCAGAATAAACGGTGGTGCGGTCATCTAACGGTCCGGTCCGGTCCGGTCCAGTCCGGTCCGTGGCCATCCTCTGCTCAGTGTGGTTCAGGTCGTTGACACTTCAGTGAGTGTGGATGAGCTGTGACGTGTAGTGGTGCGCCCCCTGCTGGTCGTCACAGAGAACACAAAACACTGTTATAGTTGTTTTAATGTTATATTAATGTTTTATCAATGTTATGAAGGCTCAGTCAAACTTCAGGTCAAATGAAACTGATTTATGTTCATCTGAATAAAAATGTTTTAATCTGACGAATAAAAAACTGTCAGAATAAAATAAATTAATCTTTCATTTTATTTTAGTTTATTAATCATACAAACATGACGGAGCGTTTGTGTTGATAAAGAAACATGAAGGATAAAAAGCCTCAAAGAATCAAAATATATAACACAATCTGTGTGTACAATACTAGACGAGGGTGTGTCAGAATTTACACACAGTATAATTAATATGAACATGCTATAAATAATATATTCAGTCAGTCCTGTTCATGTCTGCAGACAGTAAAATAAATATCTTTAAAATAAATGGTAATAATAATAAAATGAATTCAAATGTAGAAATAGACACAAATATAATTCAAGTCAAAGATGATGAACAAGAGATTAAAGAGTTTATTATTTAAATATAAATAATAAACTCTGCTTAACGGATTATCTGAGGCTTCAACAGGAGGTCCACGGCTCCTATAGGGGGTCCACGGCTCCTATAGAGGGTCCACGGCTCCTATAGGGGGTCCACGGCTCCTATAGAGGGTCCACGGCTCCTATAGAGGGTCCACAGTCACTTTTGAAAGTCTTTGTTTGCTCTCAGTTTTTGTACCAGGCTGTAAACATGTTTATTTCTGCTGTGAAGTTGGACATTTGAACATGGGGACTTATGGAGACTGACTCACTTCTGGAGCCAGCCTCAAGTGGACGACAGGAGGAAGTGCAGGTTTTGGCACTTCCTGTGTCGGCGTTAATTCACGGCCACAGAGGTTGATGCTAAAGCTAAAGCTAGCCTGTTGTCACCTGGCTCCGGTCGTTAGCCTCCAGCTGTGTGTTAGCGTGTGATGCTAACTGTGGCTGTAACAGCAGACTGAACAGAGTGTAATGAAAAACCAATTAGCTGCTTTTGGCAGCAAACATTCGACACACTTGTCCCACCTGAGACCAGCTTCACATTAATTCTCCTCCTCCTCGCTCCCTTCCTCCCTCCCCTCCTTCCTCCCTCCCCTCCTTCCTTCCTCCCCTCTCCTCTCAAGGCCTCTGGCCCGGCCTTTAACGGCTCCTCATGGCCGTTTTGTGGCTCTCTTATTAAACGACGTGCTGACATGGCAGAGCTCCTCCAGCTCTGGCTGGAAATATGACTCGTGGACGTGATGCTGCTGCTGCTGCAGCCACAGAACTCCATTACTGCCTCCATCCAGCTCCCTGTTACAGAGCCGAGCCGGGTGGAGACACTGGTGGAATAGGAGGCTGATTGTGATTGATGGCTTCCCATTAGCGAGTCTGTTATCGCTCCGGCTGGGGGGAACGACCACTGAGTTGTAACACAACACATTACCTGAGTCTCCCTCCTCAGCCCACAGCCGAGAGACGCTTAAATAAAATATAGACCCTCTCGCCGAGATCCTCATTCCCCCGCCGCTCGAGGCACTCCGACTGTTATCCCGTCAGCTGTGATTTGCTGAGCATTCCCACTCAATAAACACATCATTAGTATTCATATTAAGCGGAGCAGTGTTGGAGATATCTCCTCTCTCTCTCAGGCCTGTACGTCCTGATTGTGGATGTATCCGCTGAAGCTTCACCAGCTCCTCCTTTTCTCTTTGGCGCTTCCCGTCAGGATGATTGATTGGGACCGAGGCGCTCAGTGTCCTGCATTACCCCAACAAATGATCTGGCCCTCGCTGGCAGACCTTGGCCAGAAAGAAATCAATATTTCACCATTAAAATCTATCAGAGGAGAGTTAGGGCAGCGGCTGTCAGAGGCGACGCTATCAAGCCGCCGCAACATTAAAGCTGACACCTGCAGCACACGAGTAATCAATATGGAGAGGCTCGCAGATCATTCGTGGTCACCTTTTAAAGGCGTGATGGATGTCTCCCGGGGCGGTGATTCATGTTGTGACACCGTTTAACGGGGTTTTATTCCAGTTTAGATGGTCATCCCTCAGAGACGGAGCGCCGAGGTTCACCCCACCACCACCACCACCTCTGCACCACCCTAACACCTATTTCATCGTGCTCGGCCTGTCCTCAGCGATTACCGCGCTCCTTTTATAGGTTCTGTGCCCCGCTATGTGTGAAAAACACGCGAGTGAGTGCAAGGTCAAAGTGTGACGGCGACAGATGGAGGTGACGGAGAGGTGGACGGAGGTTTGGACAGCAAGCGTGTCAGATCTGGTTAAAAACTACCAGATTAAAGAGCATCATACGCTAATGCTGCTACATGTTAAAGCATAACAAGCTGTTGATGATGTCATCCTGCACTCGTCCAATCAAACGCTTTCCTCTTTCTCACAGTTTAAGATGGACAGATAGCTTTAGCATAACCACTTGCTAAAGTAGCTAACAGTTACAGTACCAAGCTGATTTACAGACTTTATGATGGAAACATTGATCAGCAGCAGGAGAGCTAAAGCTAATATAACAAAGCTAACACAGCTAACACTGAGGATCCAGTTGGTTTGGAGCTAGTGCTAATGTAGCTAACTGTTAACATAAGTTAATGTTATGGACTTTGCTAGTTTTGGGAAAAGGCTAACATAGCTAACAGATAATATAAGCTAATGTGGTAGATGCTGTAGCTAATGTACCCAACATTACATTACTTGATGAAACATTGATCAGTAGTGAAGCGCTAACTGTTGTTAGCTCGCTCTTAGCCGTGTAGCTAACTGAACTGACTCAACCCGGGATGCCAGGAGCCAAACCCGGCAAGAAAACCACCTCGACAGGCTGCTGTGTTCACTGTTAGACTGGACACTGCTGGTTCAGAGGTTCTGTTGCTGTGTTCACTGTTAGACTGGACACTGCTGGTTCAGAGGTTCTGTTGCTGCGTTCACTGTTAGACTGGACACTGCTGGTTCAGAGGTTCTGTTGCTGCGTTCACTGTTAGACTGGACACTGCTGGTTCAGAGGTTCTGTTCCTTTGGATCTGGCCCTGTCTGAGTCAGAAACAGATCCTGAATCATCAAACGAAGGATTCTTAAAGACGTGTGGACCAAAACAAAAAGAGATAAGTGGAGCAAGTGTTAGCGGACGGCCCTGATTGGCTCCTTTTTGAGCGTCTCCTCCTCAGCTCCTCCACCCTCGCCTCCTGACCCTCATTCTGCGGGAGGAGATAATTGCTTGTCAGGAATAAATAGAGAGATTAATGAATTCATTAGTGGCGGGGAGTTTAGCTCTTCGGAGCAGCACTTACAGCTATGACACATCACGCCTATTGTTTTAGCAGCTAGTTAGCCTTGAACAATAACATTCACACAGCAAATTGCCTCGTACGCTCGTGTAACGCAGAGAAAGTCTGTCCTTATCCTGGAATTTGGCAATAATGCAAACAAAGGCTCTTTAAGTCCCGATTATTCATCTTAATTACTTTAGTCTATGCGAGCTGGTGTCTGTGGGAGCGTCTCGCAGACAGGACACATTAATCCACATTAGCAGTGAACACTGAGCAACTTTCTGCAGCAGCAATGCTCCAGTTTGTGTTGCAGATATGTTGCTATCTGCACTTCATTAGCCGCAGCTTTAAAGACGACTCAGCTTATCTGCTGCAACGTCCCAGCATCCCTCTGCTCATTGACCACGAGACCAGCAGCTATTCATTCATGTTTCAGGTTTTATTGAAGCTTTCATCAGCTGTGATCAACATATTCAGACGAGCTCAGTGGGCTGTGTAGTCATGCAGAAGGTTCTGGGTCTGCCTGGGGTCTCCTCCCAATAGGAGGCGCCAAGGAGGCCCGAACCTCCTGCGCTCGTCTAACTGCAAAACAATGCTGGTAGAGAGTTAGCTCATGTTAGCCTTTAACCTTTAACACTGCTGAAGACTGGATCTGCTGCTCTTCTTATGTTAGCTTAATGTTAGCTCCAGTTAGGTAGCTCTTCTTAGCTCCTCTTAGCTCCCATTAGTTCCCAATAGCTCCCCTTAGCTCGTTAGTTGTTCAGTTTCTAACAACAGCTAACACTCACAGTATATTCGTCGTGTTTACGTGACACAGAAACGTCAGAGGCAGTTAGCAAAAGGTCATGATCTTTATTCCACCAAAACAAAACATTCTTCAGTTTTCAGAGGTTTGTTTAATGAGCGGTTCATCCTGAAGGACACTGATCCTGATAAACCATAGAAAACATGCTAATGTTAAAATAACCTTTAAATCATCAAAAACACTGTTTCAGTTTAAAAGCCTGATTGTTCAGATCGTCACTTTGGAACTAATTCTTAGAAAAATTATCCGGTCAGACCACTAACGTGTTTTTATTCTGCAGACTTTAACACTGCTGAACACCATCTGCTGCTCTGCTTCATGCTAACAGTTAGCTCCTGTTAGCTAGCTAACGGGAGCTAACAGGAGCTCCTGTTAGCTAACTCCCATTAGCTTCCATTAGCACCTGTAAGCTCTTGTTAGCTCCCCTTAGCTTCTGTTTGCTAGCTCCCATTAGCTCCTGGTAGCTCACATTAGCTAGCTAAGAGGAGCTAATGGGAACTCCCATTAGCTAGTTATCGACAGCTTCTGTTAGGTAGCTTCTGTTAGCTCCCATTAGCTAACAGAAACACGTGCAGATCCTGGGTTGATTGTTTGATGTTTTGTCACACTTATGCTAATGATGCTAATGATGCTAACGAATATCTCTATATATTGATACGACGCTAACACAGTTACATGGCTCATTCAGTCTGTACACGTCTGTCATGTCCACACGTGTTTATGAAGGATGACCACGGAGACAGGAAGTGAGGTCATTTGTCTTTAGATAAACAGCTGATCTCTGATCATGTGATGTCCTCACAACCTTCATCATCATCATCATCATCATCAGTGTGTGACGAACACTTCAATCTGATCCCGGTTCTGTTTGGCACGGCCGAGCCGAATGACGCTCGAGCTGATCCGAGGATCGACAGACGCTCCGCCGCCGCCGGCCTTTTCCAGGAAAGTCGAGAAGAAAAAAGGAAATCAAACTCTCGGCGTTCAGCCGGCGGTCACGCCTCGAGCTCTCGGCCAATCAGAAATACTGTCTGTGAAGAAGCACCAGGCGGCCGGTGGTCCGGGTCGGGTCGGGTCGGTCCTGGTCTGCGCCTCCGAGCTGAAGACTGGTGGAGCCACGAGGTCGTCTCAGTCCTGATGAGTCTTCTCCTGGATGAACTTATACTCATACTGAAAGACACAAAGACCAGCGTAAGACTGAGACTGAGACACAAAGACCAGCGTAAGACTGAAACACAAAGACCAGCGTAAGACTGAGACAAAGACCAGCGTAAGACTGAGACTGAGACACAAAGACCAGTGTAAGACTGAGACAAAGACCAGCGTAAGACTGAGACTGAGACACAAAGACCAGCGTAAGACTGAGACTGAGACACAAAGACCAGCGTAAGACTGAGACAAAGACCAGCGTAAGACTGAGACTGTCAACCATCAGATGTTCGTTACCATGGCGAGCTGCCGTCCGATGTTTCCCATGGTGATCACTCCGGCGAAGAAGATACACGGCAACCAGGAGCGGATATACAGGAAGTCCGGAGACGTGTACCTGAGAGAGGACAACAGGTGACAGGTGAACATGTGATGACGTCCGTCCATCATCAGAGACATCGAACGTCCAACTCAACCTGTCCATCATCTAACGCTGTGTTTAGCTAGTTACCGTTAGCTCCCTGCAGTCTTTTTACAAAATCATTTTCAAGGACCTTTCCAGGATATTTTCCAGGGTTCCTTCTTGACAAAAGAGGTTTCTGTCTGATGTTTACAGGTAGGTCATCACTTTGATGGATTTAATTCCAGGTTTTCCAGGCCCCTTGAACAGGTGTGTGTACTTACTGAAAGACTCCGTTGTAGACGAGCAGCTGCGTGGCGAGCGTGGCCAGCAGGGCGATGCTGACTCCGAGGCCGAAGCCGCTGCGCGAGCGGTCGAAGGTCCACCACAGGCCGATGGAGAGCGCTGCCAGAGTCAGAGACAGCTGGACATTGTTGGCGAAATCCACCTTCTGATGGAGGCGGGGTCAAGGACCAGACAGCCATCAGCTGGAGGGCTGCGATACAGCTCCACCTGTCACCCAGTCACACCATCACACACACACTGAAAGGATACGGCACTGGCGTGGTTGATGCCCACGAACACGGCCACGCAGCGCATCACGCTCGACCACTCCCGCTTGAACTTGTGCGGCTCGCCCAGCCGGCTGTCGATGCACGGGTACAAGAGTCCAATCAGCGCTGAGGACGAGAGGAGACAACACACAACCATGAGAGGGTCACTGACCCGACCCGGGCCACTGTGGGCCCAGATGATCAGAGAGCCTCTGTTTGACCACGCTACAGACAAGACGCTGAAAGCTAGCCGGAGACAACAGGCGCTAACAGAAGCTATATTACTGTCCAAAGCTAGCTCCTGTTAGCTTGTTAGCCTTTAACCGCTAAACAACAGATCTGCTGCTTCACTTTATATTAACAGTGACTTTAGCTCCCGTTAGCTCCTGTTAGCTCCCGTTAGCTTCCGTTAGCTCCCGTTAGCCTTTAAAGTTTAACACTGCTGAACACCAGATGTACTGCTTCACTCCCCGTTAGCTCCTGTTAGCTCAGACTGAGACTGAGAGGGCTGAGACTGAGACTGAAAGAGCTGAGACTGAGACTGAGAGAGCTGAGACTGAGACTGAGAGGGCTGAGACTGAGACTGAGAGGGCTGAGACTGAGACTGAGAGAGCTGAGACTGAGACTGAGAGGGTTGAGACTGAGACTGAGAGAGCTGAGACTGAGACTGAGAGGGCTGAGACTGAGACTGAGAGAGCTGAGACTGAGACTGAGAGGGCTGAGACTGAGTCAGGACCAGCAGACAGTATAAAGGCGTGTTAGGTAGCATGTTGATGTACCTGAGGCGGTGCCACAGCAGGGCGGCACCCACCAGGCCGAGGAGAAGATACTGCTGATGACGTCGGGGGGGAAGAGGGTGACGTTCCTCTGCACCTGAAGTAAGTTCAGCACCAGGGCGAGGAAGACACCCACCGAGAACAGCATGGCCCCTCGGATCAGCAGGTTGGTGGTCCTACAACGCAGAGCACCACGAGTCAGGAGAACCACACCTGTCTGAAGGTGAGCGTACCTGGAGAGGACACCGAGCTCACCTGTTGGTGATGGCTGAGATGTAAGGACCGCGGGGGTGCCGTGGCGTCTGGCCGGACCCCGACCACTGCTGCTGGCCGCCGGTGGCTGTGCTGCTGTCGCTCATGGCCGTCAGCGTCAGGGACATTCGTGAGCCTCGGTCAGGACAACGCAGGACGGCGTGTGACGAGCCCGGACATCCCAGAGCTGAAAGACGAGGACAGACCAGCTAAGACTGCAGACAGTCTCTGAGACTCAGGAGCCTTACCCTGTCTGACCTGAATGGAACTGAACCTTCATGACTGCTGCCCATCACTACATGTGTGTGTATGGAGATAAGGGTTGAAAAATTCCAGGAATTTTCCAAGTTGAAACTTTCCATGGGAATTAATGGGAATAAACTGGGAATTTACCAAACTGAAGGCTGGAACTTAAACACAGTATAACACCAACACTTTATGAAGTTTAATACTAATTATAATAATGAGGAGGACACACCTGTGTTAAAACACCTGCACCACCTGATCATGGTGCAGCCTCTGTTACCATGACTACTCACCACAGCTTCATATTTATCTTATTCATATTTCCATGGTTACTATGACAACCATCAGACTGTTTATGTGCGGACATAAACAGTCTGATGGTTGTCATAGTAACCATGTTCTTTCTTTACACATTAATATTCACATGTCTGTCAGTGATCAGCTGTTCACTGTGTCTGCCTTCAGCTGGTTAATGACTGACCACCTCGGCTCGGCTCGGCTCGGCTGCCCTCACCTGTTTTAGCCCGACTCGGTGCCTCTCCTGCGGTCACACGCGCACGCGCGCACACACACACCGGGCTCAGTTCGCCTCATTAACATATTAATTAATTTAACTCACAGCTAGCTTCAGCGGCTAGCTGACCGACAGCTAACTAACCAGGTGAACTCAGGTAGCCTAGCTGCTAACTGTCAGTCAGCGTCACGAGCCTGTGTCACGCGGCCTCCCGCTGATGGCTGACTTTAATTGAACTCGTTAATTAAACATGTTAATGATGAACGGGCAGCTCGCGCTACGCTAGCTCGACGCTAGTTAGTGACAGCTAACGCAGCTAGCATGCTAAACCGACCGTTACATTAGCAGCTAGCCGCCGGAGCACACGTCAGTCTTACCGTATGACGTCAGTCAGGTGCGGTGGATCAAAGCAGACATTAAAATAACTCAATAATAACTAATTAACAACTCAAACACAGCAAAATATTAATTAGCCTCTCTCCCCGCTGACACTACTTCCGGCTGTCTAAGCTGAATGAACAGCCAATCGGCGCCTAAAGCCGTGACGTAACCGCGTTACACAAAGCTTACGTAAGGGACGTCATTACGTACAATGGACGTGGACTGACAGAAAACAGTCAGACTATCAAAGCGTTTTATTTATTATTTATTTATTATTTATATGAATTAAACTTTAATTAATTCATGTAACAGACTGATGTTTTCAATTATTATTATTTATTCAGACTTTATTTTTGTTTATGCATGTTTGCATTGTTTGTACGTCTGTTTCTAAATAAAGATGTTTTTAAAATTGACTCATAACTCTGTTTTCATCGATAATCACCTCACAGACGAATTATTATAGATTAAACCAACATCAGAGATAAAAACATGGAACAGCAAACTGAACTCGTCTGTCACTAATTTTTTTATTTTGATGAGTTTCAGTTTCATTTATTTTCATTTTTAAACTGAATTAAACAAACAAACAGTTTAATGAAGAACTGAAATGTCACATTTTTTTCTCTGGAGTTTGATCAAAAATATTTTTTAATAATTATACACGTCATATGTGTAGTTTAGTTAGTTATTATTATTTATCATTTTTATAAATATCTGACTGATTTTAGCTTTGATTTGTATTTGATCATTTTTCTGTGTATTGATGTTTATAATCATTTAATGAGTCACGTGTACATGATATTGAAACATTATCTGATCATTAATTATCATTACATCGTTATAATTATGTGACCTCACACGTGTCAGCACTCAGACTGGAGGTAATGGTGTGTTTGTTTTTAGGGACTATTTCCAGCAGCGGATTAATCCACAGTCTGAAATTCAGTTTTATTTACATAGCTCCAGATAACTTCAGTTATCTCATGACACTCTCCCTACAGAGCAGGTCAGACTGTACTCTGTATGATATCAAGATAAATGTTGATATGAATCTGTCTGCAGACTCTCAGGTTAACTTCAGGATCTTGATCTAATTCGATGACTCGGCAGCTTCCGCCCGGCGCAGCCTCTCTCCATCCCACGGGACGCTCACTTAACCCTCATAATTAGAGCGATAAAGGAAGTGTGAGGTAAGCGGAGGCGCGGGGGCTTTCAATTAGCCGTCAAGGGCTACTCGGAGCCCCCCTGACGGAGCCAGAGAGCAGCCGGGGATTCAATTCATCATCCTGCCGCTGCCAAACGCTGAGGGCCTTTTCATTATCACACCACTGAGTCCCACTGTCGGCTGCTCCAGTATAAATGTGAGTGATGGCGTGCGAGGGTGGAGGTGGAGGTGGTGGTGGTGAGGTTGTGTGGGTGGGGCCAGGGCCCTCGTCGTAAATGTCATCCCCATTGGACCGTTGCAGGTCTCAGCTCCAGAATAATAGGCCCTGTGACCTCTCTGTTGTCTATAATTAACCTCTAACCCCCCCTACAACCCTCCTCCTCCACCCTCCACCACCTCCACCCTGCTTCATCCACCAATCCCCAGACAGCACGCAACAAAGAAAATGTCTGCTGCTCATATTCGTCCATAAAATGTGCACAAAGATGTGAAATCTTTATAGTTTTAAGCGGGCGCGTCACCGTCAGACGCCGCCGCCACTCTGTATATCTGCATTATGAGCTGAACACGGGTACGACACGCTGGCATTCAGCACAACAATGAAGCATCCAGGTAAAACGTGTCGGCTTCAGAATAAAGAGTCAAATGATCCCAAACGGGCCGAGCTGACACTCGAAACACTTTGAGGACAATTGTGGGAGAAATGAGACGTAGAGCATCTTCAGTGCAAACACAGACGATCAGCATTGTTTCAGGCTGAGAGGACCGAATGCAAATGGCCTGTTGCTGCCAGCATGTGTGCGGCACATTGAATGATAATGACAAAGCGGGCCGAGATCCCCAGTGAGCGAGCCTGCAGAACAATGATTACAGATTGGCCGGCGAGTCCCTCGGCTTCACCGCAGCTCTGATTCTAATGCTAATCACAGCCGCTGAAATATATCTGGAGCTGCAAGGAGGAGACAAGATGGACCGTCCCAGTCAGGACGCAATTGTGTGAATGAAGCGCTGTTTATTTTTCATATTTTAGCTCAAGTGGAGCTCATGCAGGAGCTGCTGGTGCCACCTGCTGGACTCAGACCGAACCAGGAGTCCTGAAGATTATCAACAATATTGTCTTTATAATCTATGAAGGACAAAACATGACACGAGTATGAATACTAGTCTCTGTGACGTCCCCGCAGACTGTCTAAAAACTGGATGTAGCCTCCGTGACGTCCACAGACTGTCTAAAACCTGGACGTAGTCTCCGTGACGTCCCCGCAGACTGTCTAAAACCTGGACGTAGTCTCTGAGACGTCCCCGCAGACTGTCTAAAATCTGGACGTAGTCTCCGTGACGTCCCCGCAGACTGTCTAAAACCTGGACGTAGTCTCTGAGACGTCCCCGCAGGCTGTCTAAAACCTGAACGTAGTCTCCGTGATGTCCCCGCAGACTGTCTAAAGACATTTTCAGGGGAGATTTTGAAGTAATCAGATTACATTAGAGTAGGATTACATGTGTGGTTAGTCTCGGTGTTTAAAGCTGCTTCAGTCTCTCTGAGGTTTCGTGCGGCCGGCTTCATTCCACCCTGACAGGTGTAAGATTAACTTCGTTAGGTGCAGAGCCGCTCATGCACACCAAATTAAATTAATGGAACAAATTTGCCTCCTAATTAAGATGAAAATACGTGTCAGTTGTAACCTTGCTGAGCACTAATTATGTACAAATGATTTATCATCTGTTTCGTCCTGAATAGCAATGTGCTCACCTCTCCGATAGCCCGGCTGGCTGTTAAGAGATGGCCGCTGATTAACAGTGACAGGTTGTGCTGCGGAGAAGCTGCACGCCGCCTCCACCAGCCAATCAGAGGCAGCCTCGGCTCAGACTCTCCTCCCTTCCATTAACCTACATCGAGTGTGCAGCTGAGCATCACTGTGCCTCGGCTCTCCTTCTTGTTTCTCTCCTCTGAATGAAAATAAAGTAAAGAGGAGGTGGAGGAGGTGTGGGGTGGTGGTGTGACTGCTGCAGGCTGATGGAGCCGAGGGTGGAGGAGGGAAAACCTGAACCACTGTTAAGATGAAGCATCTTTAACGCAGAATACAGTCGAACTGTGAAGTGAAACACAAACTGCAGTTCCTCTAACGTCCACTTGAGGCTGGCTCCAGAAGTGAGTCAGTCTCCATAAGTCCCCATGTTCAAATATCCAACTTCACAGCAGAAATAAACATGTTTACAGCCTGGTACAAAAAACAGTTTTGGTCTCTATAGCTAATTTCTCCAGTCACAGAGACTATGTCCAGTTTTAGACAGTCTTTGGTGGTTATAGGTCTCTCTCTGCTCTCTGATTTACAGTCTTAGCAGTCTTAAGTCTCTCTGACTGAGAGTCTCTGTCTGTTCTGGTTTCAGTCCAGCGGGCAGGACTTGGTCCAAGGACTGGGTGGTGTATGGAGCTGTAGTAATTGCCCCGCAGAGCAGGGTGGATGCAGAGGAGGTGGATGCAGAGGAGGTGGATGCAGAGGAGGTGGAGGCAGAGGAGGTGGATGCAGAGGAGGTGGAGGCAGAGGAGGTGGAGGATGACGGAGGCTTTCTAATGGAATCCTCGGCGGCCTCTCAGGCACTCGAGCTGACAGCCATTACCTGAACTGATGCATAGTCCATTACAGACCGGCCGCATTAATAGAGTGTCTATCAGGTGAAATACAGAGACGTCAGGTGCCAGAGCATGCACTCTCACCCATGTGTGAAGGTTTAACTACTCAACAGAGAGGAGGCAGAGGAGGAGGAGGAGGAGGAGGAGGCAGAGGAGGAGGACCAGGAGGAGGAGGAGGAGGACGAGGCAGAGGAGGAGCAGGACGTGTTCTCAGCATGTTTCCATCCAGGAAATGACTCAAATATCAGCTGATTTCTGTACAGTGACTGAAATGCTCATAACACCGGTGCTCTGGCTGTAAACGCTCCCCACATGAGGTCGCCAGAGCTGCAGCAGGTTTCAGGTGTTTTATAAAGACTTTAATATCAACATGTCGAACATTGATTTATTCAGATTTACTGAAATAAATAATGAAGTCTTTATTTTAAAGTTACAGGACACGAGTACATTCATACATCAGGACGATCTATCAGAGTCTTCATTTAGATTTTTAATCTGTAACATTATTATCATCACTTCATGTGTGTGTCTGCAGACTGCAAGAACTCAAACTGATTTTATTTATTTATTATAACTCCTGTTAAAAAGCTCATGTTTGTATAAAGTTTGAACAGGATGTTTACAACCTGTTCAAACTTTAGATTTATATAGATATTTTATATCTATATAAATGTATCTTTATATCTTATATTATCTTAATATATCTTTATATTTATATAGATTTATATTCAGGTCATGAATAATATTATTTTATATAATACATTATGAACATGAGGCTGAGGCCGTGATTGGCCCCCGGGCCGTACTTTGGACACCCTCCAGCAGGGGGCGGTAAATGCAGCGTCACGGATTCAGACTGTCGTAAAAACCGAAGAAGAAGACGCAGGCTCGGTTTACGGCACACGTGTGTACGGAGCAGCTGTTTACACCAACATGGCGAAGAAGAAGGAGGCGAAAAGGAGGCCGAAGGAGGAGAAGAGGAGCTCCTCCGGGGAGAAGAAGAAGAAGAAGAGGAGCACCGGGGTGAAGAAAAGCTCCGGGCAGAAGCTGAGCGGCTCCCCGGAGGAGGCCGCGCTCAGACCGGACACAGTCTACGACGACGACCCGGAGGAGCAGGCAGAGCTGAGCGGAGAGGAGCAAGAGGAGGACGGAGGGGAGCAGGAGGAGGACGGAGGGGAGCAGGAGGAGGAGCAGGATGAACGCCGGCGGCAGAGGCTCCTGGAGGCCATCAGCTCCCTCGGCGCTCAGCGGAGGAGGACGCTGGCGGAGCGGTCGGAGGCCGCCGTGCACATGTCCGAGTTCACCGTGAGCGCGGACGGGGAGGCGGAGCGGATCGACCTGTCGGAGCTGATCGGCACCGTGGAGAAGACTCCCGCCGTGCCGAACCGGACCAAGAAGCAGCTGGAGCACCTGCAGCGCGGGAACAAGACCGTGCAGAGCCCGCTGAGCCGGCAGGAGAGCGAGCGCATCCAGCGGGACGTGTCGTTCCAGAAGGCGGCCGCGGAGGTGAGCCGCTGGAAGGGCGTCATCAAGCAGAACCAGCGGGCCGAGCAGCTCGTCTTCCCCCTGAACCAGGAGCCCTCCGGACCCAGACCCGTGGACCGGGTGGCGAGCAGCTGGACGGCGCGGACCCCTCTGGAGGAGGAGATCTTCGGCCTGCTCTCCGCCAACAAGCAGCCCATCCACGACCCCGTCCTGACCCCGGCGGAGGAGGCGTCGCTCCGGGCGATGAGCCTGGAGGAGGCCAAGCAGCGCCGGGCCGAGCTGCAGAAGGCCCGGGCACTGCAGTCCTACTACGAGGCCCGGGCCCGCAGAGAGAGGAAGATCAAGAGCAAGAAGTACCACAAGGTCCACAACAAGGCCAAGAGGAAGGAGCTGCTGAAGCAGTTCGACGACATGGTGAAGGAGGACCCCGCCTCCGCCCTGCAGGAGCTCCACAGGATGGAGCTGGCCCGCATGCAGGAGCGCATGTCGCTCAAGCACCAGAACAGCGGCAAGTGGGCCAAGTCCAAGGCCATCATGGCCAAGTACGACGAGGGCGCCCGCAGGGCCATGATGGAGCAGCTGGAGGTGAACAAGGAGCTGACGGAGAAGGTGGTGACGGCGCTCAACAATGAGGAGGAGGAGGAGGAGCAGGCGGAGGAGGAGGTGCCGGACTTTGTGAACGACGCAGAGCGAGGAGTCGATCCGTCCAACCCGTGGATGAGAGGACGACTGACGGAGGAGCCGACGGAGAAGGAGGTGAGCGACGGAGCAGAGGTGACAGTGGAGGAGGCTGCAGCACCCGAGGAGGAGGAGGAGGTGGAGGAGGAGACAGAGGAGGAGAAACTCCTCAGAGAGTTTGAAAGCAGGAGGAAGAGACGACAGCAGCAGCAGCAGGAGGAGGAGCAGGAGGAGCAGCAGGAGGAGGAGGAGGAGGAGCAGCAGCAGGAGGAGGAGCAGGAGGAGGAGGAGGAGCAGCAGCAGGAGGAGGAGGAGGAGGAGGAGCAGCAGCAGGAGCAGCAGCAGGAGGAGGAGGAGGAGCAGCAGCAGGAGGAGGTGGAGGAGGAGCTCTCAAAGTTCACGACTCTCTTCCGAGGACTTGTTGACGTCCGTCAGGAGGTGGAGGAGGAGAACCTCGAGGCAGCAGACAAACCGGACCCCTCGGTGCCGCTGCAGGAGAGTCTGATCCGGGTCAGGACTCTGGAGAACGTGGAGGACCTCCGTCAGCTCCACGATGAAGCCGCTCCTCCTCCACCTCCTCCGCCTGCCGAGCAGCCGCCGCCTGCAGCCGAGAAGGTGGGAAAGAAGAGGAAGAGGAAGCGCGGCATCGAGCTGCAGGAAGTCCTCACCAAGGGGGCGAAGGAGATCCGAGCACCCGTCGCTGCGACCGTGGAGGACTCCGGCGAGGAGGCGGAGGACGAGCCGGACCAGCGCCGGCTCATCAGGGAGGCGTTCGCCGGAGACGACGTCGTCTCGGACTTCCTGAAGGACAAGAGGAAACAGGAAGCGGCGGGGAAGCCTCAGGTGGTCGACCTGACGCTGCCCGGTTGGGGCGACTGGGGCGGGGCGGGCCTGAAGCCGTCACGCAGCAAACGCCGGAGGTTCCGGGTCAAGGTGGCACCGCCTCCGCCCAGGAAGGACCAGCGCCTGCCCGCCGTCATCATCTCCGAGAAGAGGGACGGCGCCGTCGCCCTCCATCAGGTCAGCTCGCTGCCGCTCCCCTTCCAGACGCACGGCCAGTTTGAGAGCGCCATCCGCACGCCGCTGGGCCGGACCTGGAACACGGAGCACACCGTGAAGAAGGTCAGCCGACCCAGAGTGGTGACGCAGCTCGGCGCCATCATCGAACCCATGACCCGCGACGAGCTGATGAAGGACAGGAAGAGAGGGGCTGATGGGAAAAAACCTTAGACTGTGTGTGTGTGTGTGTGTGTGTGTGTGTGTGTGTTTCATATCTGATGTTAAAGTCTGTTAAATAAATTCAACATTTTGATTCAAAGGTTTGATTCTTTTTATTTCAGTTTTTAAAATATGTTGATCTAAACTAGATTTGAAGTCAGTTTAATATTTAATTTGTCAAATTAAATAAACTTTATTAATCCGGTTTGATCGATCATAAATCAGCTGGATGAAACATGCGAAGCAGAAATCTGTTAATAATAATAAACAGATTTTAAACACTTTAAAGTTCAAAATGTTTCAGTTCAAAGCAGACCAACATTTTATTTAGTGAATATAAATAAATGAATAAAGTCTTTATTAAACTTTATTTATATTGTTTATAACATACGTATAATAACAGCCGGCTGTGACGTTCTGTCGGCCTCTGCTGCAGCTCGTGTTATTAACAGAGTGGACAAAATAACAGAAACACAGCGTGATTCAACATGAAACATCAGCTGATGAGCAGCCGTCTGTCTGTCAGCATGAAGCAAACTGAATGAACTCAGATCCAGTTTCAGAAGTTTCATATTTAAATAAGAGTTTCAGTTTTTACTGCAAAATGTCTCAAAAGTATCAAAAAATGAAACTCAATGTCAGATATTCTGTAGACTTAATGTAGTCTTAATGCAGTCTTAATGTGGTCTTAATGCAGTCTTAATACAGTCTTAATGCAGTCTTAATACAGTCTTAATACAGTCTTAATGTGGTCTTAATACAGTCTTAATGCAGTCTTAATACAGTCTTAATGCAGTCTTAATGTGGTCTTAATGCAGTCTTAATACAGTCTTAATGCAGTCTTAATACAGTCTTAATGTGGTCTTAATACAGTCTTAATGCAGTCTTAATACAGTCTTAATACAGTCTTCTTGTATCTCAGTGTAGCTGAGTGTTTACATATTTGATTTTCGTGTCTGTAAAATGTGTGCAGCTCTTCATGAAGCAGAAATAAATAAATAAATAAATGAGTTCAAACTGTGAATGTGAAGTTTGAACATTCAGTAAATAATTAACACTGATGAATTATTAATGAATGAATGCAGACACATTAAAATATGAAACGATGAAGCTGATCCTGATTTTTAAAACATGTTGAATCTCATTTAAGTTTCATTAAAGGATTCATTTAACCACCAGAGGGAGCTGTGTGTGTGTGTGTGTGTGTGTGTGTGTGTGTGTGTGTCTGTGTGTGTGCGTGTGTGTGCGTGTGTTACATGTCATTTATGTAAAAGTCAGTTTACAAAAACACAAAAACACACTGCACCATGCTGCTGAATGTTTCCTGAATGTTTCCTGAATGTTTCCTGAATGTTTCCTGTGTCACTGCGTCACGTGTCCGTGCAGTCTGTGTGTTTCTTTACATGTTTTATTTTGTTTATTTTTTATTCTCAGACTTTTATTTTGGTGTTCTTCTCTTATTTTCACTTCCTCTCCGGATCAAAGCGCAAACCACCGAGCTCGAGCCAGGGATGACGTCAGAGGAGAGGAGGGGCGCGTGTGCCAGCTGTGTGTGTGTGTGTGTGTGTGTGTGTGTGTGTGTGTGTGTGTGTGTGTGTGTGTGTGTGTGTGTGAGTGAGTGAGACAGTCGCTCGCGCTCACACTGGGAGCAGGAAGTGTCGGGGACGTGTCGTGGCTCTGACTAAACACCGAACCGACCGTCGAAGCTCCGGCGGGCAGAGGTAAGCTCATCAGCGGGGATGTGTTACATTCTGAGCGGGCATGTCACCGACCGACGGCCGGCGGTCTGACCGTGTGATCCGGCCGCCGCGCGGTCTCGCTGTCGGTCGTTAACCGGAGGAAGCTCGGCGTTAGCCTCCGCATTGTCTCCGCGAGCCTCTGTGTGCGGATCAACGGCGCGTTGATCGACTCTGATCGATTAATTATTGACAGATGACGGATGATTTTCCGTCACGCGCTCCGTTGGACGTCGGTGAACGGTCCGGACGGTCCGAACAGGATCCGGTTCCGTCCACGTCTGAAGTTTCGGATGCTGCCTCATCCTCACACACACACCGGACGTGTGTGTTGAAAACGTTCGTTACCGGGAAGCTGAGTGTGATCACCGACATGCACTGATTTACCTCAGCGGGCGTGTCTACCTGAGCTCAGGTGAGCGCAGGTAGATGATCCTGAGCCCCGGAGCAAGGCATTCCACCTCCTCCTCCACCTCCTCCTCCACCTCCTCCTCCACCTCCACTGTGGAGGAGGTCGAATTTTGGCAGATGGCAACAGATTTAAAACTCATTTTTTTTCCACTAAACAGCAGCGACCGCTCTCTGAGGTGTTTAATAAAGGAGACACATAAAAGCGTCCACGCTCTTAATCCTGCATAACTTTAAGCCTTAATATAATGTGAACAGGTGAGTTGTATATAAATTCACCCTCAGTACAGTTGTCATGAACGGGGAAATTAGCTATAGAGACCAAAACTGTTTTTTGTACCAGGCTGTAAACATGTTTATTTCTGCTGTGAAGTTGGACATTTGAACATGGGGACTTATGGAGACTGACTCACTTCTGGAACCAGCCTCAGGTGGATGTTAGAGGAACTGCAGTTTGAGTAGAGTTCTCTTCAGTTAGTTTCAGTCGGTCGGTGAGGCGTGTCCGTCACAGCGTCATGTAAACATGAACCAGGACTTGAACACGTGACGACGGTTGACTCTCTCTCTGTTTCCAGCTCCGTCTCTCCGTCATGAACCCTCCAGCAGCTTCCTGTGAGACCGACATGAGCCGAGACACCTGCATCACCTCCATCGCCTCCACATCTCCATCAGCAGCGTCCTCCGCCTGAGCCCTCGTCCTCCATCCGTCACTGCCCTTGTCAATATTTGCGTCCAAACATGGCGGCGGTTCCTCCTGGGGTCCGGCTGCTCGTGTCCTTCAACAGGGACCAATGGTGAGTGACTGCTCTGTGTGTCACATGACCTCTGCACCTGAGGACAGGTAACATCTGACGGTGCCCCATTGTTGCACTCAGTGACTCGTTATGAAACCAGTTTGTTTTGTTTGTTTTGTTCGTCCACAGTACCGAGGTGGTTTTCTTGCCGGGTTTGGCTCCTGGCATCCGTAATATTAGCATTGTTATGTTAGCTTTAGCTCTCCTGCTGCTAATCAATGTTTCCATCATAAACTCTGTAAGTCACGGTACTGTCACGTTATTCCCTGTTGGACTCAGAGGCTGTGCTCCAACCCGGTCCAGTCTGGCTGCTGAGCCCGGTTCTGTTAGCATGCTAACAGCAGATGGACTTAGCGGTTTAGCTTCTTTAACACTTGTGCGACCTGATACCTGTGCTCACCTTCAGAGCATCACAAAGCTCTTCTATACTGCGCGAGCCGCCTGCATCCTGCAGTAAATAAATCAGAGCCGGACTCCTGAATAGCGTCTTTATGTTCTGGGCGGTTCTGTGGATTAGTCGACTCGCCTGGGAAACCACCCGTGAGCTGTGACCCGAGTTCTGCTCGGGCTTTCCCGCTTCGCTCGGGTTTCACATCGTCTTCCTCCGTCAGCTTGTGGAGGTCCAGTTTGACTTGATTAACTTCCTTTGTGTGCCCTGACTGGTCCTTGAAATCCTTGAAAGTTTGTGGATTTGAGGGGGAAAGAGTCGTTCTTTAGTAAACAGGCTGTCTGCATGTGTGGCTCCCGAGTGATGCAGGTAAAACAGCGAGAAAGCTAATCTTTATCAAACTTTGAGCCAAATTCCAGGACAGTGACTGAAGCCTGTCTCTCGTTATAATTGTCTTTAAGCTTGTTACAGTAGTTAACCGTAATCTGTGTCTCAAACTACGGTTGGGTCCCTGATTTTGAAATAATAGGCCTGGAAAGTCCTTGAATTTGAGACTGTGATTCTGACACCTCCCAGGCATAAATCAAAACTGATGCATTCAAATGTAAATGAGAATTCCACCTTCTGTTTGTGAGTCAGCTCTCAGGTATTTTAACCTGAATTACCTGTTGGAACAAGACGGGCGCCGCCAGGCACGTTATATATTCAGTGGACGTCTATTTGTAGCTTTCCAAACGAGTTCAGCAGCTAACGTTACCCATGATGCTAATTTATGTATTGCCCAGCTCCGGTTCTGGCACGACACCGGTGCATCGAAAACTGTAATGTAAACACCAACACTGCTCCGAGCAGCAGCTAACAAACTGAGCTAACATGAGCTAACAGCAGCTACAGTTGTCAGCAGTTTACTTCACTGACTGTCATAAACTCTGTAAATCTCAGCGTTGAGGCGCAGCAGGCTGAACAGAGTTTATTTTGTCAGCTGTCTGACCGCCTGATGTTTCAGTTCAGACTGTTCCAGGATCAGCTGCAGACGAGTCACCAAGACTAGAAGACTTCAGACTCAGACAGTCTCAGCTCCTTTCTAATGTTCACGTATCTGTTCGCATGTATGTGTGTGTGTATATATATATATATATATAAACTTTATGTAAACGTCTCTGACGCTGCAGTGATTGATGTTATTTTGATGAATGTGTCCTGATGTTTTTAGCATGTACAGATTGTCATAGATGGATCTTATAAGACTGATCAGACAGATCTGTGTTTGTCATGCAAAGACTGAAACTAAAGAGACGAGGCGTGAGGACGAAGGACGTCCTGGATGGACGGATGTTTGTCCGGTCACGCCTCACGACTCTCTGACGTCTGCTCTTATCTCAGCTGTCAGTCTACATCTGTGTTTGAACAGGGAGAGGCACACACACACACACACACACCTGAGTGTGTAAATGTTACACAAATATCACTAAAGACTGTCTGTTGTCTCTGAGACTGAAGTTCAACATGTGTGAGTTCAGAGGACGGTGGTCTGCAGTCTTTAGTCTTAGTCTTGGTCTCAGTTTCAGTCTTTAGTCTTTGATCTCAGTCTCAGTCTTTGGTCTGTGGTCTCAGACTCAGTCTTTGGTCTGTGGTCTCAGTCTCAGTCTTTGGTCTGTGGTCTCAGACTCAGTCTTTGGTCTGTGGTCTCAGTGCTGCCCTCTTGTGTCTCCTCCCTGCAGGTACAGAGCTCTCACCTTCGTCCTCACCTTCCTGCTCTACACAAGCTTCCACCTGTCCAGGAAACCAATCAGCATCGTCAAGGTAACAGGACACATTGACGAGCAGACACAGGGCGCGTCCAATAGTCAAATTTGCTCAGGAAGCTTCCTGACTGAGTGTTAACGTGTCCGCCATGATGAGAGCTGTTTGAATCCTCTGACTGTGAAGGAAGCTTCAATGTTTCCTTTGTTATCTCCTTCAGCATAGGATACACGGAGCATCCTTTAGGAAAGGACTTAGGAGCTAATTTTTTGACTATTGGACCATACCCAGAGTCAGTTTCATCTTCTTGTTCTTTAACCCTTTCCTGTTTCCTGTTTCCTGTCAGAGTGAGCTCCATAAGAACTGCTCATCGGTTGCCGAGCTCGCCACCGTCGTGTCGGGTAGTGGCGGCAGCGGCCTGCAGCCTCCGTCCCTGCAGCCCGTCCACGTCGACATGGACTGCAGCTGGAAGCCGTTCGGTTTGTCTCCGCTCGTGTTTCAGTCTGTACGATGATCAGAGCTCAGACGGAGTCAGCAGCACGAACTCTTCTTCATGTTTCAGATAAGACGAACTACAAACAGCTGCTGGGCGCCATGGACTACTCCTTCCTGTGCGCGTACGCCATCGGGATGTATCTCAGGTGAGACCACGAAGACACAACGACAAAATGTAATCTGGATACATTCTGCTGTACTAACAGCAGCTAACAGACTGAGCTAGCATGAGCTAACAGCGGCTAACAAACTGAGCTGACATTAGCTAACAGCAGCTAACAGACTAAGCTAACAGCAGCTAACAAACTGAGCTGACATTAGCTAACCGCAGCTAACAGACTGAGCTAGCAGGAGCTAACAGCGGCTAACAAACTGAGCTAGCATTAGTTAACAGACAGAGGATCAGACATGAGCTGAGCTGAGGGAGCCACAATGTTTACATCAAAGACGTGAAGAAGTGACACATTAGCTTCTTACGTTAGCATACGTTGCTAATATTAGCTCGTGCTAGCATGCAGAACAATGACGTCTGCTATCTAAAGGAACCTCGATAGCTTTTACGTGCTAGCCGTGTGGTTGTTAGCGAACACAGCGAGCATGTTGACTCGTTGTGGTTGCCGTGATGTCATCACTGTGCTCCCACGCAGCGGCATCATCGGGGAGCGCCTGCCCATCCGGCTGTACCTCACGGTGGGCATGCTGACCAGCGGCCTGTTCACCTGCCTGTTCGGGCTGGGCTACGTCTACAACATCCACAGCCTGGGCTTCTACGTGTCCGTCCAGGTGAGAGTCGCCGCGCCGAGTGAACACGCGGAGCACAGGTGACGTCCTGAACTCACCTGGTCTGTCTTCGTCCCTTCAGGTGGCTAACGGCCTCGTGCAGACCACCGGCTGGCCCAGCGTGGTCACCTGCATCAGCAACTGGTTTGGAAAAGGAAGGTAAAGACCGACCAATGGCGAGGCTTGATAACTGATGATGTAACAACGTGATGCTAATTAGCTCGTTGAGCAGAACCCTTCATCAGTCAGTGATGACGTCACAGATCACCTGACAGGTCGTCCTTCTGTCTCCCGCAGGCGTGGCCTCATCATGGGCTTGTGGAACTCGCACACCTCTGTGGGGAACATCCTGGGCTCTCTGATCGCAGGTTACTGGGTCTCCTCTAACTGGGGTCTGTCCTTCATCGTGCCGGGCCTCATCATCGCCGCCATGGGCGTCGTCTGCTTCCTGTTCCTCATCGAGCGTGAGTGCTGCCTCCTGATTGGCTGCAGGATCAGTCAGTGTGTCGGTGAAGCGGCTGTTCACCTGTCGTCTGTTTTTCTGTCTGCAGATCCGAACGACCTGAAGAGTGTGTACGCTGCGCAGAGTCCTGCAGACACAAGCGTGAGTCTCTGAGACTGAGATCAGTCTTAGAGATCAAACATGAACTGACATGATCTTTGTTTGTTCTGACAGCTTCACACCAAAAACTGGAGCGGAGCCAACGGACACACCGAGCGGAGCCTGCAGTACAAAGACAGCAAGGCTCAGGTGTGTGTGTGTCACTGTGTGTGTGTCACTGTGTGTGTGTGTATCACTGTGTGTGTGTATCACTGTGTGTGTGTGTATCACTGTGTGTGTGTGTGTGTGTCACTGTGTGTGTGTATCACTGTGTGTGTGTGTGTCACTGTGTGTGTGTATCACTGTGTGTGTATCACTGTGTGTGTGTATCACTGTGTGTATCACTGTGTGTGTGTATCACTGTGTGTGTGTATCACTGTGTGTGTCACTGTGTGTGTGTATCACTGTGTGTGTCACTGTGTGTGTGTATCACTGTGTGTGTGTGTGTCACTGTGTGTGTGTGTATCACTGTGTGTGTGTCACTGTGTGTGTGTCACTGTGTGTGTGTCACTGTGTGTGTGTGTGTCACAAAGTATAAAGACAGAAAATCGACTTTCAAACATGTAAAAATAGAAACAGGTCACTGAGGTGTCTATCAGGTGTGTGTCAGGTGTGTGTGGGTTCACCTGCCCGACACTACAGTTCAGTTCACGTGTCATTGTCCACTCAGGTGTACTACTGGTACGAAGATAGTGTTCAGAACAGGAAGGTCAGTCGCTTCAGACGCTCTGTCAGACTTTGTGGGGACGCTGGACGGAAAGTGAGGCTGAACCCAAACGTCCAAACGTCCTGTCTCCTGTGTCCTGTCTCCTGTGTCCTCTGTCCTCCATCAGTAACTCATCACACTCTGAACTGTATATTGATGCGTTCAGGGACGTCGGGACGTTTGGATCCAGCCTCTGTGTTTCTTGATTGTTGGGTCGGTTTGTTAAACTGCGCCTCTTCTCTCTATGACAGAGCTGCAACAATAATAATCTGAATATAATATAATATAATATAATATGATCTGAAGTGATTTCCTGTCATTTTAAACTGATTCTGTCGATCCTCTGACATTTGATCGATCGTCAGTCATCAATAATAAAAGTCTTAATCAGTTGCAGCTCTGCTAAACGTGCCGTCTGTGAGACAGTCTCTGACGCTTGCATTGATAGTTTGTGAGTAAATGGTGGTGTGTTCAGGGACTCTGTCACTCTGTGCTCCAATCACATAACGTTGATATGCTACGTGCTACATGCTAACTCATCAATGTTGAAAAGACAAAATATATTTTTATATAAAAGCTTAAAACATCAAGCTAGCTAATGTTAGCAAAACCCTAGCTTACAAGCTAGTTATCTAGTGTTTTGTTAACATTAGCTAACTTAAGATCGTCAATAGTTAGCTACACATCAATCGTTAGTTAGCCATTTACATCTGATAGTTAGCAAAATGCTACTTAACTAGCTAGCTTTGTTACATTCATTTTTACTTAGCTTGTTAGCTAATGTTGTGCTGACATTAAACTAATTTAACATGTGACATGTTTTTGTTACTTTGACAAGCTAACACATAGCTAACACGTAGCATATCTAAGTACAGGAAAGGAGGAAGTTAACCGAGGTCTTGCTCAACTGTGATTGGAGCACAAAGTTAAAAGAGGCGGGGCTTAAGATTGGTTAATTATTAATTTGATTATTTTTATAATTTGTCATCATGACAACGATCTTTAAATATAAAAAACATAAATTTGGATTGTTCTTTGGTTGGTGGACTAAGACCTGACTCCTCCTCCTCCTCCTCCTCCTCCTCCTCCTCCTTCTCCTCCTTCTCCTCCTCCAGAGTTACGACACTGAGCTGTTGTTGCCTAGAGACAGTGTGTGTGTCCCCGTTCAGCCGGTCGTCGTGGTGAGGAGAGAGTCGGAGCCGTCGCCCATCAGCTTCATGGGAGCTCTGCGCATACCGGTCAGTGGCTGTTAGCAGAAACAAGCTGTGACGTTAACGTATCAGCTTTTAAATAAAGTTGTGTTGAACATGTTAGCATAGCATAGCTCGTCTGTTTAGCTGCTAACTGTTGCATGACAACATGGCTGAAGATGATTAGCTGGCTAACTAGTTAGCTAATGACTGATGTAAATCAGTTTGCTATAGCTTAGCTTGTGCTAAAATGAGCTAACTGAAGATGTGACAAGATACATGTCAGTCATTAGCTAACTAGTTAGCTAGCTAGCTAATCTAAATCAATCATTAGCGAGCTATTTAGCTCTGATAGCTAATGTTAACAAAATGCTAGCTGGTTATGTCCCTCGTTAGGTTAGCATAGTGCTAGCTGACTGTGTGTGTGTGTGTGTGTGTGTGTGTGCAGGGCGTGGTGGAGTTCTCGCTGTGTTTGCTGTTTGCTAAGCTCGTCAGCTACACCTTCCTGTTCTGGCTGCCGCTCTACATCACCAAAGCAGGTGAGGACAGAGCAGACCACACGAAGCAGCGCTGAGTTCACCAGATGTCTTGCAGACTCGTGTTGGAGGTGTTGAAGGTGTAGTTCTGTTGGAGGTGCTCCACCTGTCTCTTGTTGAACCGCCTCTGTTGTTGTTGTTTGTGTGTCAGCTCACCTGGATGCTAAGAAAGCCGGAGACCTGTCCACGCTGTTTGACGTGGGGGGAATTGTGGGTAAGTGTTTCTGCTCGCTCAGCGTCTTTCAGTTTGCGTTGCCGTTGCCGGTGAGTCTAAAAGTTGCTGCCGTTGCTCGTTGCCTGTGACAGGTGGGATCCTGGCAGGTGTGATCTCTGATAAACTCGGGAAGAGAGCCTCCACCTGTGCGGTCATGCTGCTGCTGGCTGCTCCGACAGTAAGTGTCACCTCAGGTGAGGTCACATGATGAAGACGATCCAGATTTTAATGTGTGTGTGTGTGTGTGTGTGTGTGTGTGTGTGTGTGTGTGTGTGTCCTGCAGCTGTACGGGTTCTCCATGATCAGTGAGCTCGGTTTGGGTCCGACTGTCGGTGAGTGTCCAGGCTCAGTCTGTGTTGTAGTGTTGACGTCGACCAGCAGGTGGCGCTGTCGCAGCACAGAGTGTGTCGACATGAAGGAGAAGAAGTCACATTCATCACCTTAAAGTTTCTTTGATGTTTGTTTGTTTGATCATCACTGACGTGTTCATGTGTTCAGGGATGCTGTTGGTGTGCGGAGGCCTCGTCAATGGGCCGTACTCCCTCATCACGACGGCGGTGTCAGCTGATCTGGTAAGCGCGTTTCACGACGACCGCCGTGATTTCTGGTCATGTGATGTGTGACATCAGCTGCTGATTCGCCCTCCTCTCTCTCTGTTTGACCTCTGACCTCAGGGGACGCACAAGAGCCTGAAAGGAAACGCCCGAGCTTTGTCCACCGTCACCGCCATCATCGATGGGACGGGATCTGTCGGTCAGTGTCATGAAAACAGAAACCCTGATAGGAGGAGAAGGAGAAGGAGACACCTCTCTATCTGTCTCCTCCTAACTCCTCTTCCGAGGAGACAGATAGAGAAGATATCTCCTTCTAGGAGACTTAGGAGGAGATAGGAGGAGTCAGAAATGTTTAAATTTGGCACCAAATCTGTCTTAAGACCTTGAACTTTCACAGTTTTTCCACACACACACACACACACTCACACACACACTCACTGACAGAGGTGGTGTTGCCTTCAGGTGCAGCGCTGGGCCCCCTGCTGGCCGGCCTGTTGTCTGCAGGTGGCTGGGATCAGGTGTTCTACATGCTGATGGCTGCAGACTTCCTCGCTCTGCTGGTGAGTTTTAATTAGAGACGCTCGTTAACGAGTTTCACTGAGTTCAAACTGAACAGTGTTTTTTTAATGTGTGTGTGTGTGTGTGTGTGTGTGTGTGTGTGCAGCTTTTACTACGACTCGTGATGAAGGAGCTGACCTCGAATAAACCTCGACCGATCTCTGCCGTAGAGTAAGTTTGTTTAATTTATGAAATACATGAGAGAGTTTGTTTATAGATATCTGTGTGTGTGTGTGTGTGTGTGTGTTCCTTCATATGGTGTCAGTGAGTCACTGGGTGGCGCTGTAGAGCATCAGAAAAACAAAAACTGACCTGAGATCATCTTAAGACAACAAACTAAACCAAAAACTGTCTGTGACTCTGCAGACTGTTTCAGCTCTTCACTTCAGTTTGATGTTTAATTACCAATAATTAATAATTAAATAATTAATAATTAATAATAATAATTAATAATTGAATAATTAGTAATAATTAATAATAATTAATAATTGAATAATTAATAATTAATAATAATTAATAATTAAAGATGTCAACAGACTCAGACAGTCTGAAACAGTCTGAAGCAGTCTGCAACAGTCTGCAGCAGTCTGAAACAGTCTGCAACAGTCTGAAACAGTCTGCAGCAGTCTGAAACAGTCTGAAACAGTCTGAAGCAGTCTGAAACAGTCTGCAGCAGTCTGAAGCAGTCTGAAACAGTCTGAAGCAGTCTGAAACAGTCTCCAGCAGTCTGAAACAGTCTGCAGCAGTCTGCAGCAGTCTGCAGCAGTCTGCAACAGTCTGCAGCAGTCTGCAGCAGTCTGAAACAGTCTGAAACAGTCTGCAGCAGTCTGCAGTGTGTTGGATTATTTAAGCTGAGCAGCAGCTTCACTTCATGTCTGTCTCCGCAGGCTGAAGGAGCACTGACCTCCTGCTCCTCCTCCACGAGGAGCACCGACTGCAACCAACCAACCACTGAAGCCTGAAACGGACTGAGACCACGACTGGAACCAGAAACATGCACATGAAACACGTGTGTGTGTGTGTGTGTGTGTGTGTGTGTGTGTGTAGCTGCAGCAGTGTATTTTCTGTATTCATGCACACTTCCTGGTGTCCTTTCTTGCCTCCTTCTCTCGTGACCTGTTTCCTACAGACGTAGCCTTACTTTGATTTTACATGAACGAGCAGTGAAATCTTTGAAACCGCAGCTTCCACCTTCACATAGATCCCTACGGACAAACTCACCCTGAAGCACAGCGAACTGAAGGGGCCATTTTAAACTCATCGCTCCAGACCTCTCCTGTAGTTTCGCCTCCATCAGAGCTCGCAGATCTGAAGAACGTCGTCAGAGTCGCGTTTCTTCACAGCGAGCGTGCACATTGAACGCACATGGACAGAGACCGCCTCCATTAATGAGTCAAACCCTGTGGAGTCTGGAAACTAAATATTTTAATGACCTTTTATACGTTTGTCTGTCGTCACGTGAACGTCAGCCCGTACAGCGTCTTTGAGATTTCTGCCTCCGCCCAACGTCGACAGGTGAAGCAGCAACGTCGGTCCAGAAGACGTCTGCGAGAGCAACCGAACGTGTTTAAAAGTCGTGTTTTAAAGGGACGGTCCAGGTTCTGATCCACGGGCGGTCTGCGTCTGTTCACCTCGATGGCAGATGGACTTCTCACGTCGTTTTTTATTCAGTCACTTAAACAACCTCAAAATTTAAATATTTCAGATACGAGCTGTAACGTTTCCGTTAAGGTCGATGAAGCGAGGCGAGTACAGACCGACAGAAACGCTTCAGAGTCATCGAACGCTTACAGCACGCGGATATGATCACTAACCGTGCTCGTAGACGATGTTTCCGGTTCTGAAGCAGCTGTTCTGTTCAGCCCACGTCGATCTGCACAGAGTAGCTCGAGCTGACAGGAAGTCAGACACTTAAACAGCAAAGATTTTCAAAATAAAACAGACACGAGTTGGTTGCTAACTGCGAAACTCCACCGAGCACGTCGCAGCTCGATGCATCAGCCTCGTTGGAGGCAGAAATCTCTGCACGGACAAACGAAGCTGAAAATAACGGACACGTTAACGCTCACGCGTCGAGCTGCTCAAACCACTACACACTGCCACGCCGCCCTCTGCTGGGTGGAGGCTGCTGTTTCAGTTGCATCACCGTTGCCTTAATGAACCAAAGAGATTGTCGTTAATCGTTAATTTAAAATATTCGAAGGCACCAAAGTCGTATTTTTATATGAAGATGTTTTTCTGTGTGGGCGGGGCGAGCGTAACGATGAATGTGAAGATGATTAATTTATTCTGCAGTGCAATGTTAACGAGGTTGGTGTGTAATCATGTGATTCATATTTATACTTCTGTTAATTTAATGTTCGTTAACGGTACTGTTCTACAAACCTTTAACTCTGGGATCATTTCCTGTAGCGGCGCTAACGTTGAGACAATGTTGAGACAGCGTTCAGCCTTCTTCTACAACACGAGCACATGTTGTGTATTTATTGTGTACTTGTACTTGAAGCATTGTGTGCCTTGTTTTTTTTTTTTGTTTTGTTGGAGAACATATCAAAACGTTTCCTTTTGGTTTGGTGAGCGTTTGCTCCCAAAGCATTCTGGGATGGGGATAATAAACAAACAAACAAACAAACAAACAAACGTGTGTTTGGTTCTTAACTCTTTCAGGCTCGTGTTTTTGATGTCCTGCGTCTGCAGGGCGGCTAAATTTGGTCCGGCCCGTGGCGTGGAGTGGTCTTCAGGACTTCAGGCTCAGCTGGACGTGGCAGCTGGTGACACTCAGTGACACGGGCAGACCAGAGATCACACACACGTGCACACACATGAACACACACCGCCGAGCACGTTCAGGTTACACCAGATACTGAAATACTGACCTCTGACTCCAGCTCGGACCGCGATGACCACGATGACCGTGATCCAATGAGCTCAAATAAATTCAAAATTCAGACGCTGAGGAAAGAAAAAATATCTACAGACGCCGTATGTCCGTCTGTTTACACACAAACTAACACTGACTATAGTCAAACAGCAGCTTCCGTCTCCGTGAAGTGTTAAAAACTGCAGTTCCTCTTGTCGTCCACTTGAGGCTGGTTGCAGAAGTGAGTCAGTCTCCATAAGTCCCCATGTTCAAATGTCCAACTTCACAGCAGAAATAAACATGTTTACAGCCTGGTACAAAAAACAGTTTTGGTCTCTATAGCTAATTTCCCCGTTCATGACAACTGTACTGAGCTAACAACAACTTAACACAAGCTAACATCAAGCTAAAACAAGTTAAATTGAGACCCCCTCGCCTCACACTCTGCTGGTGTGGCTTCAAAATACACAAAACAGTCTGTTTAGAGTCAGTGTTGTCGGTTTGTCCTTTCTGGGCTCCTGTAGAAACATGGTGGCGTCTGTAGACATGAAAGTTTCACTCTGAGGTAACAAAAACATAAATAAATATCTAAACATTTAAACACTGAAAACAGTTATGAAGATTATATTCTGTACACAGAGCTCTGTAAATCATCGGACACGCTGAAGGACCGTCCACCTCCAGCTTCCTGGTCCAGTTCCTGTATCCTAACACCTAAACCCTAAACCCTAACACCTATCCTTCCTATCCTCCTAACCTTCCTAACCACTCACAACACATCGGCTACTTTCTTCACAGATTTAGTATTCATCAAATGTAAACTAATGAATTCAGGTATTATCATAGATAATAAAAGTTACCCAGCAGTACATGAGTAATCAAACATTAAAGGTTCATGTGTGTGTGCACAGCAGTTAAAGGACCTGACCTGTGTGTGTGTGTGTGTGTGTGTGTGTGTGTGTGTGTGTGTGTGTGTGTGTAAGTGAGCACGCGCAGCAGGTCTGTAGTGAATGAGGGAGGCGGGGACGCGCGTGGACAGGCTTTATTTGATGCGGTGAGACAGCGGGGTGTCAGAGCGGAGCGAGGCCGGGAGACAGACCGTGTGTACCGGTGTGTGGCAGATAGACAGGCCGGCAGACAGACAGGCAGGTGGGATGTTGTTGGGCCGCTGACTCCGCTCTCACGCCCCCTCTAACGTTTGTTTAACGTCGGCGGGAGTCCGGAGCGGAGCGGAGACACGGAGCCCGGAACAGGAACCGCACAGCGACGCACCGACGCCGGGCACAGCAGAGCGGACCATGGGCTCTGCTTCGTCCTCTTATCGGGTGATTTACCTGGACGTGGACGGCAGGATTCAGAAGGTAAAAGTCACAAACAGGAAACATTCTAAATAAAAACTTATAAACAAATGATTTAATAAAATTACATTCATAAAATGATCAGAACTCATGTTGAATTATATTTTAATGTCATTTAAATTACACTGGTTTATTTTATCTTTAATTATTCATCATCTAATCAAGTTAATCAGAAACTTTAATTGACAAGCAGGTTCTCACATTCATCCTGGTGTTTTATTATATTAAAAACATATTTCATGGAAAACTTCATTTATACTGCATGTACGGGACTTTATACAGAACAAAGTACTTTATATCAGACAGTGTTTATTTTACAGTAAAACACAGTAAATATATTTTATATGACATTCATGTGGCGTTGTATTTATAGTTAAACTATGGAATAAAACATCAACCTTAACTCAAATCAACAGTACTGACATCCTTTACCGTAATATTAGAAAAAGTTATATTGTATTCGTTACAGTAAAGTTCCAACCATCCTGGAGTTCCACTGTGAGGACGTAAAAAGCTGCTTGTGTTGCACTTAAAATGACTTCAGATATAAAACCTCAAAGATTCACAGTAAAGTTTAAATAAATAACCTAAAGTAACATAAAGTCACTTCATATTCTTATCGCAGAGACAGACTGAAGAAACGTGTTAAATGTCATAAAACATCATAAAGTTGTTATAAATTCACACAGTGCAGTCAACGTCCAAATATAGATTTTATAGAAAGTAGTTTACGATCGTTACCTGAGCTCAACCAATTTTCTGCTTCTTTTCTTTAATCTGCATTAATTTGACACATTAGTTACTTTGTAGATTTAATATTTATTAATAAAAAATATAAACCAACTGATGAATTCTGATTTAATAAGAGTTACCGAGCAGTACGTGAGTAATTAAAACTTTATCAAGTGCAACATTAAAGTGATGAACTCTGATTATAATCAAATAATTGAATATATTTGCATCTGAAACTGATACAAACATGATTACAGACAATTAATCAAAATATTAATAAATGTTAAATCACAGGAGCTGAAATGTCTTAATAAAAATAAAACGTGTTTATAAAGAGGCTTTGTGGTGTAAATCAAACCAGCAAAAATCACATCGTCATCAGTTTCATATTTTCATTAAACATATGACTCGTGTCTCTCAAAACAATCTCCTTGACGCACAAAACCATTTTGTTTGTGACTGCCGATCAATACATGATCGTCTGGATGGATCAGGATCAGACAGATTTTCAGCGATCACAGAGACTTTAAACTGGATTCATGGTTCCTGTCATTAACAGAACATCTTCAGGTCCATGTGACGCCGAGATGTGACAGATCTGAGCCAGGATCAGCTTTATACATAAATGTCTGAATGTCAGGTCTGCTTGTCGCAGTGATGCTGAGCACAGGTTCAGATACTGCTGGATAATCTCGCCGGTTTGTTGGTGGACGTTGTTTCTGCTCCACTGGTCGCTCTGCACAGCTGTGAGGTTGAAGAGTAACTCGGAGTAACTCTGACCTATAAATACACTTCTGCTTCATATGAATGAGGCAAGCAACTCATTCATACAACAAATTACACGAGAATCACAGATTTACCAACCCAACAGCTGCTGGCTTTACAGCTCAGAGACTGATAGATGGAATAAATCATGCAAATATTGAAGGAAGTGTTGACACAAGTCGAAAGTTTCTGCAGAATCATCAGGACTGACAGACCCATGTCCATGTTAGAGACCCGGTATTTGTAAAACTGACTTCAGAGCAGCAATGATTAGTTGACTGTGAAATCAAACAACGTCCAAATTATCAGAGAATATTATTCTTTAGTCCTCCGTGGATCCATCCATCCATCGTCTTTCTACCCAGCAACATTCCAGCTCCTCCTGAAGGATCTCGAGGTGTTTCCAGGCTAGATGGGCTATGTAGTCCCTCCAGCAGGTTCTGGTTACCGAGCAGTACATGAGTATGGGTCCAACTGGGAGGAGTATGGGTCTCCTCCCAGTTGGACGTGCCTGAACACCTCCAAAGGAAGGAGGCCAGGAGGCCGAACCACCTCAGCTGGCTCCTTTCTACTCTGAGCATGTGGAACGTAGATGGGCTAGAAGATCGAGAGCTTTGCCTTCCCTCTGAACTACAAAAGTCCGGTACAACGTCTACAGAACTGCAGATGCTGCACGAACCCGTCAGTCCATGTGACTCATTAACGAGACCCCGAGATACTCGGGGTCTCGTTAATGAGTCACATGAGAACCATGGAGAAGTTCAGATCATCTCACCACCGTCACAGTCCAGAACCTCAAACACTAAAGGAGTGTCATATTCGACCATGACCTTTATAGGTAAATTCTGTTGTCAGGTCCGGCTTCTTCTAACCCAGAACCATCTCCACAGCCTGATCTACAGACAGTCAGTCACGCACTAACACCACCCAGACTGGATCTACCTCGGCATCTCTCATGAGACCATTTCCTGTTTACAACCAGGAAATTAAACCACATCACCCCGATCCTGGATCAGCTTCAGAATAAATCTCTGCACGGTCTCGACCCGGCACATCTCTCTGAACCACCAGACGCCTCAGATCATCCCACCATGGCGTGTTGGCTGAGCCCGGTTAGCAGCGGTAGCAGCTCTCCATCTGAAGACCTTTTTAACTTTTCTTCTCTGAATGTTAAATTGACAGACGACGTTCTTTCTTCATCCTTTCATCCGTCTGTTTCCTGAAGCTGTTTATCGTCCTTCAGGGTTGGTCCAACTTTAAATCACTCGTCAGCCTCGACCACAGAATCACCAGCAGGCCGTCCAGATTTACGACGACGTGAACCGCAGTGAAAATTAAAAACATGAATCATCGCCGCTGACGGGAAACAACGTCACGTCTTCAGAGAAGAATCCAGAAAAACCCAAAAACACGCTCAGAGTCGTGATAAATCTTCAGATTTCAGATGATTCGTGGCAGAAGAAATGAAGTTTGTTTGACTCTGTCGGACTCTTCAGTTTCAGTTCGTCTGTTTGTGTCTGCAGATTTCACCAAAACTTTAAAAGTCTTAACGTCACAAGCTCGAGCTGTGGACGTTTGATGAGTTTAATGTTTAGTGTCTCAATCTCCAGGCTGACTGAAGCTCCGTTTACATTGACAAACCAGCGGAGGAGCTCATAAAAGGCCGTATAACGAGCTTTATGTCGTTTTCTTTATGGAGCTCTCACACACACACACACACACACACACTCACACTGGATTAATTCATGTTAAACATTTATTTGAAGAGTGTTTCTGTATTGATCATCAGTATTATTGGTCTGTTTGTTGGTGGGATGCTTGTCAAACACTCTGAACTGATTCAGTTTGATTATTTGTAGTTTTTCCAGTAAATATGTCACTACAGGCACCACAGGGCCGTCCTCTTCGCTCTCTTCTCCTCTGCCATTATGTCCATAGAAGCTGCTGAGCCTTTGCTAACGGACTGTGTGCAACAAGAGCTAACATTAGCTTAGAAATGGAGTCCGCTAACGTCAACAAACGGCCAACATCCACTAATGTTTGAAAATCCTTCTTTGATGGATAACATCAACGAATTCATCCAGACTCCCGGTTTACTTGCTAAAGTGAAACACTGTGAGTGGATGTGTTGTTGTAGCTTTCCAGATGATTTCAGCAGCTAACGTGATGCTAACTTATGTACAGCATATCTCCAGTTCTGGCACAACACCAGCTCCACTCTCTGCCTCCGGGCCTGTAAACCTCTTCTTCTTCTTCTTCTTCTTCTTCTTCTTCTTCTTCTTCCCGGTGGTCCAAAACTCCTGTGGTACAAACACTAACACTCCCACGGTGCTCTGAGCTCACAGTCCAGCTAGCAAACTGAGCTAACATGAGCTAACAGCAGCTACAGCTGTCAGCAGTTTACTTCACTGTCCATCATAAACTCTGTAAATCACAGAGTTGAGGCGGAGCAGCCGGTGGACACTACTTCACAACACACACACATATTTAAATGCTGGGTTGTGTTTATGTAACAAACCTGTTGAATATTCAGCAGCTCGTGTTGTTTCTTTTTGTTTCCTCGACTCTTCATTCAGCTTTCTGTTTGTTTGCATGACAGTGGACGGCGGCTGGTTTACGCCGCGCTGATCGTCATCCCGGGAGACGCGTGGCGTCTACAGCGGGGGAGGAGGGACGATTATGATAAAGTGTGGTTTGTTATTGAAATGAGTCGTGGCATCTTAAAAGGAGAACATGAATTTATGCAGCAGTGATTAACAATAACGTGTAAAGTGCTGCTGCGTGAACAAAAACACCTCGACATGGTCGTCTCTGCTTCTTTTCATACGGAGGCTCTGAGCGGTCATACATTCATTTACATATTTTACTGAAGTGTTAGTTTCATTTGTTTAACCTCCAGTTATTCATGTCATCATGTCAACAGATGACAACAACAGATGTTGTCATCCTGAGATAACTGGATCATTTCCTGGATCTCAAGCTAACGAAACTTTTCCAGAGATAAACTCGTCTAGTATATTAAATCAGGATGTTTCCTGTTTTAATATATTAGACTCCTTTTTGTTTTCTCCACATCTCAAATTCATTAGATGTCGTTAAGTTATGAGGAAATTATTCTGTTATCTCTGTATAACATTTGTTATTTTAACATAAATATCAGTAAAATGTTCCACTCAGGACTTCCGTACTGTCACCTTTACTTTTGTTTCTTATTTTTGTTCTTTATCTGCAAAATTTTTGTCCTGAAATCGATCGTAAACTTTGGCAAAACACATTAGTGTCAAAAACTGCAGTTCCTCTAACGTCCACTTGAGGCTGGCTCCAGAAGTGAGTCAGTGTCCATAAGTCCCCATGTTCAAATGTCCAACTTCACAGCAGAAATAAACATGTTTACAGCCTGGTACAAAAACAGATGAGAAGACACCTGTAGTGCAAACTGAGCTGACCTGAGCTAACAGCAGCTACGGCTGGCAGCAGTTTGTGTTTTCATGCTGCAGACTCGTTGTGTTTCATCGTGTCGGAGCATAAATGTGAAATCGTGTAGCATTAAATCAGAGACATTAAAGCAGCAGTTGGAGGTGTGCTGTTTCTGAAGTGCTGACCTCCGTCAGTCCCTGTCTGCTCCACCTGTGACAGGCTGCCACTGCCAGACTGCTGAAGTGCTCTTTGACCTGCCTCCTCCTCCACAATCACGTCTTCATCCGCCCTCCTGACAGCACTCGTTCACCCCCCTCCCTCTCCACAGCCTCCCTAACACCGCCGGGCCTCCCCCTCCACACGTCGGCCCAATGTGCCATCTCATGCAAACGCCTCCGTTATCTATGTGGGTCATCCTCCTCCTCGCTCGCGTCGGTGTGCCACGAATCGTCTGTCATGTTCAGTGACGGTGTTCGACCTTGTTTATGAAGCGCGAGGAAGACGAACAAACACCAAAAATTTACGGCCGCGGAGCCGTAAACACGTTTAATCAGGAAAAGAGCCGGAGCGTTCGGACAGACCGCTCCACTTTCACATCTCAGAGAGGCAGACGACCACAGTATATAAATGATCATATACATTATTATATATATGATTATATACATTATTATGTATATGATCCTGCTGCAGGACGCTATACGGTACATAAAATATACCGCTATACGGTACAACACTTCATTTAATAACACTAATATAGTAGATGTTGCAGTAAAGTGCCAACTGTAGCTGCTGTTAGCTCACGTTAGCTCAGTTTGTTAGCTCATGTTAGCTCAGAGCACCGGAGGCAGTTTAACTCAGCAGCCTCTATGGACATGATGGCAGAGGGGAAGAGACAAAGTTACTTAGAAATTGTTGTAAATATTACAACATTACTTCTGATCAGAAACTAGCGAGTCGACAACTAACAGCTAAACATCAACAAGGTCACCAACAGCAGACAGCTAATTACTGATCTGTTTGTCTCCGTCAGGTGGTGTTCAGTAGATTCTGCAGCCCGTGTGACATTAAAGAGCTCTTCTGTACAGCGCTGGGTGTGCCGAGGTAAACACACACACACACACACACACACACACACACTTTAACACCATGTGATATTAATGATGTGTGATTTCTGTATTTATAGAGCAGGACGTTCTTAAACGTTTGTGTCTTTGTCTCTCAGGAACACTAATCTATCCTTGCTGGATTCCTCTGGAGCGATGGTGTCCATCGACCCCACCATGCCACACAACACAGAGAGGTACTGATGTCTTTATTGATTCATTGATTGTTCAGCCAGCAGCCGGCTGTTTGATTGAAAGACACATTCGTTGATTGACTGTAAATCCCCGGTTGTGAGTCCCCGGCTCATTCCTCTGCGGCTGGCAACATATGAGTTGACATGAAACGTGATCTGAGAGTGTCCACCCAGAGCGCCTTCAGGGAATATTACATAACATATATATGATATGAACACAGCAACTAAACAACACAGCAGCAACATCAATGTAACCTTTGACATAAACAAAGTGACGTCAAACAAACAGAAATGTGGACGTTGGGCAGGTTCTCTGGTTTCTTTGGTGAAGTAGTTACCGTGAACCGGACAGTTTACTCCACCTTTTCATCGCTGCTCTTATTCTCAGAAACTTCATCTACAAACATTTCAGCAGCGTTTCCACACAGAGGATTCCCGGCAGTGTTCTCATTTCTGAGTTCCTGGTGGTGTTTTACATTTTACTGCTCAGTATATTGAACTATTGGATTATTGTCGGGCGTCACGTGTCCTCTGAAAACACTACAGAGAACCAGAAATGTTAACTTGTACCTTTGATTGTTCTGCATGTTTTCCCGCAGAATGTGCTCGTCTTTAAAAACCATGTAAGTGGTGTTTTATTAAGAAGCATGCTAAACATTGACCACGTGCTAAACTTTAAGACGTGCAGCTCGTCAGTTTAGCTACTGATTTACCCGCCGAGCAGCAGAGGCACTGCTGTCGACCCGGACCGCCTGTTTGGACCACGCTAAGACGAAGAACCAGTCTGATGACAGCCCGTTTCTCGTCCTGACATGAAATCAAACGTTTAATATTAATAGAAGGTCGCTGTGCTCTCAGCATCAAACAGGAAGCAGGAAACCGGGTAGTTACCATGGTAACAGCTATAAAATCTCATGGAACATGAGACAGCTAACATAGCTAAAAGAGCTAACAGGGAGCTAACGTTACTGTAGCAGCTCCGGTGTTCAGTGTTAGCATAAAGGCTAAAGGCTAACGGGAGCTAACGTTAGCACAGGCCAGCTGCTTTGTAGCCATTACCCTCATTCCTGCGTTGGTCTAACAGTAAAATAACGTTGGTCTAACATTAAAATAACGTTGGTCATGTGACGTCCTTTATCTTGTGTTGTTATGGACAGGTAATGAATGTTCAGGTGTCATGTTTCTTAAAGGGACAGCGCAGGGAGCTTTAGTTCACTTCAAACTGATAACATGTTTGTTTTGGAACGTTCTGTCAACGCTACAGAAACACTTGGTAACTGAAGTATGATAAGGTTGTCTTATCAGCTGATCGCTCGTCAGCATCAGTAAATGGCTGAAACATGTTCGTCTATAATCTGAAACGTCTCGTACACTCCGGTTGGTCGTGCAGTAAAAACGTCCTCATGTTGTTGGTTTTTATCGTAAGCTATCGCTGCTCGGCTCACTTTCTGCAGCACGCGGTTCATTTAAAACAGAGTTGATGGTGGCGGATACGTATTTCTTTGAAGAATCTATATTTAGCAGCCAGAGACGATGAGTCATCTGTAGGATCAATGAACAGCACATGGTCATGTTTACCAGAGAAGAAGACAAACTACAGCGGTCATAAAAGAGAAGTCTCTTTTACTCATCAGTTGTGTTTGCACAGCTCTGTGGATGAGCTCTAATCCTGCAGATCCTCAGAGAACCGCAACTCAACTCAACAAACAAGATGTCTGTCTCAAAAACAGAAACAAACTGACAGTCACAGGTTCGTGTAAATCCTGCTGTTTATCAGCAGTAATGTAGTAGCAGGTCATGTTTGATCCAACTTAGATAAGGAAAGATCTTTAAATTTATGTGTAAAAGCCAACGGACAGTCCTCCCTGCCGACTCTTTGGCGAACCACCCTGTCTGTTTATTGATGGTGATGATGGTGAACTCACAACATCTTCGTCTCCCTCCGGCTGCACACAATCTGACAGCGTCCAGAAGACTGGAAACCCGGGGACGCTCTGTTTGTATACCTACAGAGGAAACTGTGGAAACCCGCCAAAATAAAATCATAGATATCAACATAATGATGTATATTCATATTTCTGGTTGTTGACAACTTAAACTATCTCCAACACAAACATCAGGTTTAAAATGCGCTCTGGGGTCTCCAGGTTTACAGCTCATCCAGTTTAACAAACCTAAAACCTGACATGACTTTGCTCTGTGCTCCTTCAACAAAACACTCAACACACTCTAATCCCAAGGTTGCACACACACACACACACACACACTGATTAGAGAGGACACACTGTTCGCTTGTGTGTGTGTGTGTGTGTGTGTGTGTGTGTGTGTGTGTGTGTGTGTGTGTGATTGCTATCTTATCTCAGGGTAAAATCTGAAACGTTTTATTTGACAAACATCATCTGAGTGTTGGTAATCTTCCATGTAAACAGGGTGTGTGTGTGCCAGCATGGGTGTGTGTGTCCTCACACTTCCTAATTAAGTGTCACATGACCACCGCTCTCAAGACTAACCTGTGTGTGTGTGTGTTTGTGTGTCGTGCTGTGTTGGGTTGAAGGTCGCCGTACAGAGTGGTGCCGATGACCGGAGGACAGCTCGCTGGTGAGTTTCAAGCAGTCTTAAGCACTGACCCAAAAAATCAGCTCTGAGCTTCTTTCGTCCTCAGTTGGACGAGCCGTCCTCAGTTGGACGAGCCGTCCTCAGTTGGACGAGCCGTCCTCAGTTCACTGGTCTTTATTCTGAAACACGTCTCTAAACTGCTACATGTTCACTCGAGGTCTTTCTTGCTGAGCTTGCAGACTGTTATTTCACAAAGTGTCAAACTGTTCCTGTGACGTTCTGTGGTTGATTTGTTGATTTTCATGTCTGAAGGTCTCTGAACCGACAGCATGAAGGAGGTTTAGGAATCCTTTAAGAAGCCGTTTGAACGTCTGACTGGAGGAAATGTTTGTCTTCAGTCTCATTACAACCTTTAATAAAAGAAACGGACTGAATTCAAAGATTAACAGTCGTGGCTGCAGTTCTTGGCCTCTGATTGCCATCAGTGGAAACCGCTTTTCCACTGAGTTCTCAAGATGTTGCTAGTCAGTCATATGCAGTTACTTAAATAAAATAATAATAACTAAATAATTATTAGTATTTTAACTTAAATTAGGTGATTAGACCAAACACTGGACAAACATTATAAATAGGGACAAAACATTAAAAAACACAAGGTAAGAATAAAACTACAGCTGCAGGCGCAGCATTAAAGATAGAGACTGACAAGCAGGCAGAAGTATTCTGCTCATGTACAGTCTGCTCACAGTAAACAGACATCGTGTTTGAAAGGATTCGTTAAAACGTGCACACACACATTTTCACAAACATCTATAAAACAGAAAGAGCTCCTGATCTCGTCAGCGCTTCACTCCAATCGCTCCAGTTTAAAGCCATATAACTCGTTTTATGGAAACTTAACATCACATCAGTAGTAGCGCTGAACTCCGGGCACTGACCTCCTATCAGCCACAACAGGTCTATATAAAGAGAGTGAAGTGAGGGAGAAGTAAACATCTGTCAGAGCTCATCAGGAGCTTCGCTCATAAAACAAGTTCGATGGTGTAAAAATACTCTGAATTCCTATCGAATCACTCGAGCGTGAGATTTTCAGCTGCTGCATTCGAAGCAGTGTTTGTGCTTCAGGTGTCACCTGTTGCTAAGGTTAGCATAAAAATGAGTCAAACCATGTGCACCTTCCGACAGAAGGTGGTTCTCATGCTGAAGATGCTTCAGTGCAGCGATGTGCAGAGTCCTTGAACCACCCTCGCCTTTTGTGATGGTTTTCCATCGATGCGTGAAGGTCCTCCCCAGAAAGCTGCTTCTCTCCTGATGAAGGACCTTCACCCATGTGCTTCCTCCTCGCACACCGTCTCGCTATCATCGCAGGAACTTCCTGGATCATCGTAAACTCGTTTAAAGGAACAATAAATCCGTTTATTTAGACATGCCGCGGCCTCGCTTCCGCTTCAGTGTTACATGTCTGTTTTTACCACGTTAACTGTTCACACTGACGCTGCCCATACAGCTACGATCAGCATTAGAGCTCTCCCCGTCTTCAGTTCATCAGTTATTTTTGCATTAAATATTACAATAATCTACACTTGAACTTACAAATTATCTTTGTTAGTATCACTTAAATTGTTCATTGTTATTTATAACTAAGAAAGGTTACTGAAGTTGTAGAGATACAACATAAAAATAAATAAATGGACTTTTGACCGACCGGACTCCATCCATAAAACAAGTTATTTACCTCAGATAACAGAAACTAAATAAAACTCACTGTCCAACAGTCACCAGCGTCAAACTCAATCAATTTACTGAGTTATACGTGAAAATATTGGCAAAGTTTGGCTGCAGTGTCCACAGCGTAAGCTAACCTTCACCCTTAAAGGTGCAGTGTGTCGAATTTAGCGACATCTAGTGGTGAAGTTCCAGATTGCGCCCGACTGAATAACGTCAGGCATGAAGGAGAAACTACAGTGACCGCGAAACTTGTGAAAAATGTGACAGGTTGTATGTGGAGCCAGCGTTCAGTATGTCCTTTCTGGGCTGTCGTAGAAACATGGCGGACTCCGTGGAAGAGGACCCGCTCCCTCTGTAGATACAAAGTCTCATTCTAGTAACAGAAACACAATAATTCTTATTTTCCATTCCTGTCAATAAACACTGGACCTTATGTGAAAACACTGATGTGTCCTTCGAGGTAGATCCAGTAAAGTTACTTGGTTTATCATAATGTATCGCCATCTCTCTGCGCAGTGTGACGTCATTCTCTACTTTACTTCTACATTGTTTTAAAGCTGTCAGTAAACTCTGCATGCACACGCAGTAAAACATATTGAACAGAGTATTTGTACACACTGGTATTAGTGCTGGACGCTCCGGCCTGCTCGTCCAGCTGAACTCAGCTTAATTAATCACAGAGTGGAATTTTTTAACAGCGCCGCTCTGACCTGCGACCTCGCGTCAAACATGGAATGTGAGTAACACAATGTACAAACCACGAGCGGCTGACAATGACTTTTTTTTTTTTTTTACAGTTTCTCGTAGCCATTAGTTTATTGGCCTGTGACGTTGTTGAACTTTGCCCACAACAGTGAGCGCGCTCAGCCAATGGGCAGGCAGGGCCGGTGTTTATGTGTCCAGCCTGTTTTCGCTGTGTGTATATGTGTGTGTGTTGGAGTGAGTGTGTGGGAAGAGGAATCAGAAGTGGCTTGTTAACACGTCAAGCTGTCAGCTCGGTTCCTGCTCGCCGCTTCAGACGCTCTGCTGGTCACCGATGGTGAGACCGAAGGGGACGGCTGCTCACTCTTCTGCCTCTGCCGTCTGTTGACGCCGTCTGATTGGCTTATATAATCTCTGCGTGGATACATATGTGTGTGTTTATCAGGTCTGCTGATGCTCTGAACTCAGACACCTCTGTCTGTGTGTGTGTTGTACATGTAACCAGCTTCACGCTTGTTTTCTCTGCAGATAAAGAGGAACTCTTCCAGAATGTACTGACGCAAGTAGCAGAGCAGTTTTCAAGGTAAGTCAGTCTGGACTCGTTAAACTGTAGCTGCTAATTAAACGTGCATAATGTGTCAGATTCATCATCTGTTCAGCTTCATAATGTTCAGCTGCCTTCAAGGTTTTCCTCTGTGACTGCTGCTGCTGTCTTTCTTTATCGCTTCATTCATATCTGCCTCTTGACTTTGTCTTCCACTGATCTCAGGCCTGATTTCACCGCAGCTCTCTTATCAATTGTTTCTTTTTTTTTCAATCGTACTTGAATGCAGCGCTGCATCAGGAGTCCAAAGGGAACAATGCAGCAGGACATTAGACTGAAGATACCGTGTTGTTGTTAATGGAGTGCAGATCTGAAGTTGTATAACATGATCTGATAAAAGAGTTGGCAGTAATAGAGAATTACATAAACGACAGAGGTGCAAGAATCATTTACGGCACTGACCGATCAACAGATTATTTATGATTACGACGTCTTAAAGTTACTGTCACAACATCATCTTTAACTTTCATTGTGTGTTTTTCCAAAAAGAAGAGAGAGTGGGAACCACACATACAGAGCATTCCTAACGTGTTATTGTCACGATACGTCATTTTTAAATATCACCGTTCATTTATACTGAGTGAATCACTGCAGTTCAGTTGTATTTTAAGTTTGATGTACATGTATACGAATATAAAAGACTCAGCGGAGCGGTGCAGTTTGTTTTATATGAAGCTGTTGTTGGTCATTGTTGCTTTATATATATATATATTTCTAAATTCACTGATTTGTTCACTTACTTGTATGAACATGATAGTCTGTTACTCTCTTTGTTCAACTTGTTTTTAGCCATCAAGAACAACTTTTGTGCTCACAGGTCAATAGAGCTGATTAAAATATCACCAAATATATAACTGACATTTAACCACATTATTTTAATAGCATGCATAGCTTTCTGTTCTGCATGTGTGGTTCCCACTCTGTGTTTTTGTTCATTTATGGTTACAAACTCTCTCTCTCCACCTCCATACATTGTTTTTTCAGTTTAATCAATTTGACGAAACACAATAAAAGTCGATAATGCTGATTAAAATATCACCTGCAGCAGAAAAGTGTAAATATATAAGATAACTGTGATGTTTTATCACACACATATGTGATAGTGCTGTGTAAAAAATCGCCTCTTAAATCAGTTCTGTGTCTTTCTGCTCTGTATGTGTGGTTCCCACTGTATTTATGGTTACAGATTGTCTCTGCCTCGCTACACTTGTAATTTATTTAACAAACATTTTGTCAAAAAGTGTCGAAGAAACTCAAAGTTTTGCTAAAAAAGAGACAAAACACACAATGAAAGAATTTAACTTTTGACAACAAATTGTCCGTAGATATCACGCTAACATCGCGTCACATGCTCGGCCAATAGAGCTGATCAGATATCACCTGCAGCAGAGCAAGAAGGTTTATTCAGCTTCGTTTATAGACGTCGTGACTCTCCATGCAGAGTCAGGACTGACTGTGTCATATTATTTACAGACACTAAACGCCTCGTATCGCAGCGTTCTGGATCTCCTGCAGAGTCTTAAAGAGATCCAGCCTAGAAGTATTAAATGCATAGACTAGTTTCTCTGCACGCGTTAATGAAAGTGTGTGTCAGATTTCTGTTGCACAACGCGACACAAAGTCTCAGATGCAGATCTCGTCCCTGTCGTAACTCATCTGTCGCCCGTCTGTCCGCAGGGCGTTCAAGATCAACGAGCTGAAGACCGAAGTCACCAACCGCCTCGCCATGTTGGAGAAAAGAGTAGAGCGTAAGTCTGTTCCCGCCTCCCCACGTATATATTTATATTATAACACACACCTGTCATCAGGTTCACCTCAGCCTCTTTAAACCTGCACACAGTCTGTACAGTAGTGCTGCACTGATTAGTGTACATTAGAGATAGCTGCATGCCTTCAGTGCATGTTGTCTGAACTCGTGTTCCTCCACTTTATGAGGCTGTGATTAGATAAAGTGAAGCAGCAGAAGATGTGTGGTCTGCTGACCCACCTGCTGAGGCTGTTGACCTTGTGCTGTTACTCGGCTCTCCTGAACATTGACCACACGCCGGCCCGTTTAGAGCCGCGAGGAATGTGTCGTCTTCACGCTTATACAATGTCGACCAGCGCTGAGGTCACGCTCGGGCGCCCTCTTCAGCTCCGCTCAGTTTTTTTTTTTTGGTTTTATGAACCGCGAGGAGGAAGTTTGTCCTTCTGAGGACGCCGACTCGCTCTGCCGCCATAGTTTACGTAGTTTTCACCTGCTTGTCTCTCTCTCGAGATAAAAGGCAACAATAAAATCTGATCAATAAAGGTGTTCTGATATCTAGTCCTTCTTTTTTTATAACGCAGGTCTCAGCGTTCTCGTCAGGCCAGCTGGTAGAACAATTATCCACAGGAACATTTAATCAGTGATCGCTCTGCAATGATTACATCCTTCCGGGTACGACTGCGGTTTAAGATAAAGGTCAGGCTGAATGTGCAGCTGTACGTCGAGTCAAAGAAATCTGCAGCAGAGTCTCAGATTTAATTATGAATAATCATCGATTCGATGCTGAGCGCAGCCCTAACTCAAGATAAATGAATAAATAATTGACAAAATATTTTATCTGCAGACAGGAGTCGATAATTTTAATGCAGTCCAGATTTTTTAATCATAATATTGAAACATTTTGTGGAAAATCAATTGAGAAACTATTTATTGCTGACGGGGATGTTTTCGGCTACGACTAAAGATGTCAAAAAAATCTGAATAGGCTTTTGGATCAATAAAAAAATCAAATATTGTCAGATTTCTCAGTGTTTTGCAACACGGCCCACAATGACGCCACACCTTTGTTCTGTTGGTGCTAACACGAGGCTTCATCAGTCGTGTGCATGTTCGTGTCCGCCTGGCAGACCACGGCAGTGAAATGTAACAGTCGTCGTGGAGTCTTCAGTTGGACGTCACGTCTCGATTGTGTCCTCTCTCATCGTGTAAAAAGGTCAAACTTGAACGTCGACGTGAGAAACCGTCGTCGGCCTGTCGAGGTGTGACGTGACATAACGCTGCTGTGTGTTTCTTGTGAAAGCTCGCAGTGTGTGTAGGTGTGTAGTATGTTGTGTCATGTGTGTGGGCCGTGTGTAATGCATCATGTGTGTGTGTGTGTGTGTGTCCGACCCCCCCCCATCACGCATTAACAAACACCAGATTGCGTTGACGTGTTCCCCTGCATGTGTGTGCGTTGACACGAGATGCGGCTGCGATTTCATAACAGTCCCCTTCTTCGCGCCGACCCTCTCAGTCACCATGGCGACATGACCTCAGTTTGCTTCTGTCACCATGGCGATTTCCCAAACTCTGCTGTACACGGCTTTATTCTGACGTGATCGACAGGTTGGACTTCAGTCCGAGGCGTTGACGTTGGATCAGTGTCCCAACTTTTCAACAAAACACGAGCAACATGACTGACAGAAAATACAGAAACTGAGTCACAACGGAAGTTTCTGGGACTAAAAACTGACTGACTGAAGCAAAATCTGACCTAATGACAGCGTTATGGTTCATCCTCAGGGAACATGAATGTTATAAACTGACAGATGCATTAAGAAGAATAACACAGTGACTCTGTGAAGACTGAAACTGATCTCAGTCAGACACTTGGCGCTCTGACTCACTGTGCTGTAGTAGTTTCACATCTGACGTACACGGCCACTTCACACAAGCATGCCAATTGCCTGGATACCTGGTCGCTACGGCAACAGCATTGGCGCCCACACAGATCTCCATCCTCTCATCACTTTGGTCACCATGGTCACCTGTTTTTATCAGGAGCTGGAGTGTTGTCGGAGGCGACCTTTCATCAGCAGCAGCAGCAGCAGCAGGAGGAGGTGGAGGAGGTGGAGGAGGTGTGATGAGTCCAAAGAGTTCTGATAGCAGCCGCTCAGGTGATCGACTGGCACCGACACCATCAGATAACTGATGGAGTTAATGCTGCTGGGCTTCATACAGGCTGCAGGGTCAGTGAAGGCAGCTACAGCTGCAGGATGCACCTCCTAAACCTCCAACCCCCGACTCCCTCCGACTCTCAGGCTGCTCTTCCTCAGTCACTCCACGTATTTTTAAATTAACTTTAAGTGTACGGCAAGATGGTTTTATTGGATCGTAGCCCGCCTCAGCCCCACCCACCGACGTCACAGAGACTACGTCCAGGTTTTAGACAGTCTGCGGGGACACCAGGCTTTCTGTCTCTGCCATCATGTCCATAGAGGTTTCTGAGCCCGGTTACATTGCCTGTTCGCCCGGCTCCAGTTCTGGCACAACAACTCCCCAGCTAACAAACTGAGCTAACAGCAGCTAACAGCAGCTAACAAACTGAGCTAACATGAGTTAACAAACTGAGCTAACATGAGCTAACAGCAGCTAACAAACTGAGCTAACATGAGCTAACAAACTGAGCTAACATGAGCTAACAAACTGAGCTAACATGAGCTAACAGCAGCTACAGCTGTCAGCAGTTTACTTCACTGTTCATCATAAACTCTGTAAATCACAGAGAGTTGAGGCGGAGCGGCCGGAGGACATCAGAGGGAAAACCAGAATACGACTGACAGAGACACCGTACAGACAGACGTCAGTTGTGTGTTAATGGATGACTGTGTGTGTGTGTGTGTGTCTGCAGTGGAGGGCATGAAGGTGGTGGAGATCGAGAAATGTCGCAACGACATCAAGAAGCTCCGCGAGGAGATGGCATCCAGAAACAACAGGTGAGGACGACAACAGTCTACCTGAACTGGTCCTTTAATGTCAGTTATTAGCTATATACTGTATACACACACACACACACACACACACATACACACACACACACACACACACTTGTGGACTGATGCTGTTTTATTATTTTCCAGTAATTTCCTGGAAGACAACAAGAAGCTAACTCCTCGCAGGGACGTGCCCTCCTATCCAAAGGTAAGGCTGGTTAGCTCGTGCTTGTTAGCCAGGTGAGCGTGCTGGTGTCAGGTGCAGTAATAAGAACAGCTCCACTGTGTTCCAGGAACCACAGAGAACAAATGTTTGTTCCCAAACGTGGTTCCACATACACAAACATGATGTGATTAATGTTTGAACACAGTGGAGCTGCTGTGACCATGTGACTGTTTTATGAATGTTAATCAGGTTTAATTAGGTCAGGTCAGTGTGAGGTCATCTCACCTGTGATGCTTTTCTTTCTGCCACATATATAAAGAGACAAATGTTGATTAAATGTGTCAAATAACGAGGTAAAAGTTATAGCCACTTTAGCTGCTTACTGCTAACTGCTATTGGTTATTAGAGATTCTCCAGGTACGTTGAACTCTCAGTTCAGGCAGCATTAGCTCATAGGGCTGCTAGCTGCACAGCTATAAGTAGTAGCTGTTAGCCATTACCTGTGCAGCTACAGGTAGTAACGGGGGACTGAGGGGCTCCTTGAAAGTCAAAAAGTACCTACATGAAAGTTACAGTAGAGGTATGTAAAGATGTTTGTAAAGGTGTGTAGAGGTATGTAAAGATGTTTGTAAAGGTGTGTAGAGGTATGTAAAGATGTTTGTAAAGGTGTGCAGAGGTGTGTAAAGGTGTGTAAAGGTGTGTAAAGGTGTGTAGAGGTGCGTAAAGGTGTGTGTAGAGGTGTGTAAAGGTGTGTAGAGGTGTGTAAAGGTGTGCAAAGGTGTGTGTAGAGGTGTGTAGAGGTGTGTAAAGGTGTGCAAAGGTGTGTGTAGAGGTGTGTGCAGGTGTGTAGAGGTGTGTGTAGGTGTGCCCCCGAGCCAGGCGCAGGTGGACAGGGTTAACTCGCTCTGTTGCCTGCAGTACATGCTGTCACAACAGACCATAGACGCCCTGAAAAAGCCCGCCTTCGATGTCTGGCTGTGGGAGGCCAACGAGGTAAGACTGACGCAGCCTGGCCTCACCCGTCTCACCCCTCTCTTCTCTCCCCGTCTGTCTTCCTGTGTGCCCTGCTGCCCTGTGTGTGTGTGTGTGTGTGTGTGTAGTACCACCTGTCTAAGGAGACAATAGAAGCTCTTAGATTGTCCACATTCGATGCTTGGCAGTGGGAGCCCAATGAGGTGAGACTCATGCCCTGATTAATCCACTGATTAACTCCTCATCAAGGTCAGGGTAACAGCTGTTAATTATTACTGCTTAATCAACACAAGCTGCACATTATCAGTGAACATGCTATTAATAATTTCCTAATTATGTCATTAAGATAAAGTATTTGCTTACAGTAGAAAAGGCGCCTGAACTGACTGAACATGTTTAACTCCTGACAAGCTTCAAATCGTTTCATTTGGAAAAACAGCAGCGTCTCTCCTGCCCTGACTTAAAGGTCCAGTGTGTACCCCAGCCTACCAGTGCAAGCTAGATATTAGCTATTCCAGCAACCAAAGGCTAACTGCCACAGTAGCAGTGTGGTCTGAAACCCATTACTTTTAATGGCTGGTTGGTTTCCAAATTAGCTACTTTAGCTGCTAACTGCTAACTTGCAATGGTTACTAGAGATTCTCGAAGTACGTTGAGCTTCAAATTCAGCTAATAGGGCGGCTAGCTGCACGGCTAACGGTATTTCAGCTGTTCTTATGTCATCACCTCAGGAGAGAAAACACTGTCCTCGTCCTCACGTTCCTTCAGGGCTTCCGTAGAATCACGATACACTAAAACATATTTTTTGATGCCACATATTCTTCTGCCTACATTACCCACAATGCAACTCCACCTCCGACAGTTCGCTCAGAGATTTGGGTTTGTGTTTTGCTAAAGTAGCTGCTAATGTAGCCTAGCACCTTTTAGCCATTCAGACATGATGCTTCGTTCTGACAGATGCTGAGCTGTCTGGAGCACATGTACCACGACCTGGGCCTGGTCAAAGACTTCAACATCAACCCCATCACGCTCAAGAGATGGCTGGTGAGACCTGCTCCAACGTTAGCGTCCGTTTCCTGCTACGTTATTTATGTAATTAAAAATGTGACGGCCTGTCTGTCTTCCTGGCTGTCTGTGCAGCTTTGTATCCATGACAACTACAAGAACAACCCCTTCCACAACTTCCGCCACTGTTTCTGCGTCACCCAGATGATGTACAGCATGATCTGCCTCTGCAGCCTGCAGGTAACCAGCTAGCCCATGCTAGCACCAAACGTCTAATCCATTAAAGCAACATCAACTCTTCGCTCTCTTCTCCTCTGCCATCATGTCCACAGAGGCTGCTGAGCCTTTGCTAACAGACAGTGTGCAAACTGAGCTAAGGTAACGTAAGCTTAGAAATGGACTACATTATTACAACACAGTCCAAAGTCAACGCTAACATCACCTGTCACCAGCTAACAGGAGCTAACAAACTGCAGCTAACAAACTGGGCTAACAGCAGTTAACAGACTCCCTCTCCTCGCTCCGTCGTCAGGGGCGACCATTCACTGGAGGTTTAATTAACACAGGCCTAATGACTGATTATGAAGCATCTGCACCACTGATGTGCTAACGAGGTCACACACATACTTAATGAGCTCACACACACACACACACACACACACACGTTGATGAATTTCATTGCTTGTTTTCCAGGAGAAGTTCACTCAGGTCGACATCTTGATTCTCATGACAGCCGCTGTGTGTCATGACCTCGACCACCCCGGATTCAACAACACGTAAGACGCCTCCAGTTCATCCCTCTGTCTTCCTTCCTCGTCTCCTCGTCTCCTTCACCTCTCGTATCCTTCCTTCCTTGCCTGCAGGTACCAGATCAACGCCCGAACAGAGCTGGCTGTTCGCTACAACGACATCTCCCCTCTGGAGAACCATCACTGTGCCGTGGCCTTCCAGATCTTCTCTCAGCCCGACTGCAACATCTTCTCCAACTTCGACCCTGAGGCCTTCAAACAGATACGACAGGTGAGACTGTTTACTTTATACAACAGGTAGCTCAGACTGAGTGATCTCCACGGGTGATCTAACATCAGGCTACATCAGCAGAGGTTCTCTGTGGTTACTGATGAGTTATTTTAATGTTCAGGGAACCATCACGCTGATCCTGGCCACCGACATGGCTCGACACGGCGAGATCCTCGACTCCTTCAAGCAGAAAGTCGACAGTTTCGACTACACCGACGAAGAGCACGTCACCTGTGTAAGCACACCTTCACTTCCTGGTTGTAGAAATGTATCTTAAAGGTCCGCTGTGTCGGGTTGAGTGACATCTCGTGTGACGTCTCCGTAGCTGAAGATGGTGCTCATCAAGTGCTGCGACATCTCCAACGAGGTGCGGCCCATGGAGGTGGCCGAGCCGTGGGTTGACTGCCTGCTGGAGGAGTACTTCATGCAGGTGAGTCCACAGAAACATGTCGTTTACATGAAATCATTCATGTATTATATATATTATTGATTATGCTGGTCGTCTGTCTGTGGTTCTCAGAGCGACCGAGAGAAGTCTGAGGGACTTCCTGTGGCTCCGTTCATGGACAGAGAAAAGGTCACCAAGCCGACGGCTCAGATCGGCTTCATCAAGTTCGTCCTCATCCCGATGTTTGAGACGGTGATGAAGGTGAGCGTGAAGGACGGCGATGAAGGTCGATGAACGTTAGCCACCTTAAGCCAAAATATCACTATATTTATCTCATGTTTGTTTCCGTAACGTTAGCTTTACTTTGTACATGGTGTTGGTCATTTGTTGACGTTAGCAGACTCTATTTCTAAGCTAACGATAGCCAACTGAAGTAAACCCCCAGTGTCACAATATATTTAACGTTAGCTTTAACGTTGGTCTCTGTAAATAATATTTTAAAGAGTACGGTCTCGACCTGCTCTGTATGAGAAGTGTCATGAGATAACTTTGTTACAATATGGCGCTATATAAATAAAATTGAAATTTAACGTTAGCTTTAACGTTAGCTTTGACTTTGGACTTGTGTTATAGCAGGTGCTGGTCGTTTGTTACCATTAGCAGACACTTCTAAGCTAACGTTAGCTTGTGTTGCTAACGTGATGACACACAAATATCAGAAACTTTAACAGTTACAGTTACAGTTATATAAACAGTGTGTGTGTGTGTGTGTGTGCGTGTTAGCTGTTCCCACAGATCGAGGAGGCGATGGTGCAGCCACTCAGAGAGTCAAGAGACCGATACGAGGAGCTCAAACAGATCGATGACGCCATGAACGAGGTTGGAGGATTTCTATGAGTGTGTGGATGAGTTGAATTTGTCCTCGCTGCCGACTGACAGCACGTAAACGTGTAAATGTTGTGTTCAGGTGCAGAAGAAGAAAAGCGAGAACTTGACCATGGGAGGGAAGAAGAAGTAAAACGTTTTGAAAGGTACGACGCAGCTGAACTTCCTGTCGTTTGCCGCCTTCACGTCAAACGTCTTTAAACGCCGTCTGTCTGTTTCCTGTTTGTCCCGGGAGCAGTGAGCGTAGACACACGAGAGTGAAGTGACGTGAAGTAAGTTGAAGTCAGACACGTTGGTCCGTGACGGCCTCACCTCCTCCTCCTCCTCGCTTCGGCCCGTCGAGGAACAGAGGAGCGGCGGGATGTGTGATCTGGATCTCCGGTCCGTCGTCGGTGGAGCTGATGGTTTGAGACGCGTTACAGACAACTGATGGACTCAAAAGACGGACGATCCAAACGTCGACGTTTGTACAGCACAGACTGCTTCAGTCAGCAACTTTAGATACATCCTGTTTTTTATGTGACGTGTTGTTTTTTTACAGATTGTACAGATTTTTAGTGACCTTTGTTCTTTCCTATAAAAAAATAAAAGGATTACTTTAATTACAAAAACATCCTGTCTGCACCGCTCATTTCTTCACGTTAGCGGATTTCATTTCTAATTTAACGTTACCCAGCTAAAATTTTATATTTTATATTTAATATTTCCCATTTTTTACAGTAACGTCAGATTTGACTTAACGTTAGCTTTGACTGGGCACTCTGTTGTAGCAGGTGCATATATTGATGTTAACGGAGACTAGCTAACCGTAGTTTTAATGGTTCAGATATAAATAAACCATCACTAGCTAGCTTGTGTCGCTCATTTGATGGAGGAAACAGAAACATGTTTATTTACAGTTTATTTAATAAAAAATCATAAATCTGATCAAACATAAAAATCAATAAACTCAAAGCGTCACTCGACTCGTTCATCGTCGCTCACGATGTCGCAGCTCCAGACTTCTTGGCCTTCTTGCTGCCGTTAGCTTCCTGCGCCCTGGTCCTCTTCAGCTGCTGCTCCTCCAGCCTCTGCTGCTTCTTCTGCAGGTACGCTGTCACGTTGTCATACGTCACCTTGTACAGGTGATCGAAGCGGCTGCTGCTCCTCGCTGAGGCTGAGGTGAGGCGAGGGGACATCAAAAGGTTAGCGCTCTGTTCTCACACTATGTAACCTGATTAGCCTGCTACATCTGATCAAAAGTAATCGAGTATCGTTCCACCTCTGAACAAACCTTCAGGATTCGTCCTCCGTCAATGTGTTTGGAGAGGCGGTGTGTGAGGTCATGTGACACTGCAGGGTACGTGTGTGTGTGTGTGTGTGTGTGTCTCACTTTCCAGTGTGTCCCAGTGAGGCCTGAAGGTTTCACAGACCCGGTTCAGTTCTGGACTCTCTGCGTCGGGCTGGAACACAAAACAAACAAACACACATCATTTGCTGAGTGGTTACCACGGCAACCACAAGAGTACAGCGTCGTCAGGGCGCTTTAGACGAATTCAACCTTTATTTACACTCGAACAAACCAGCGCTCACATTAGCATACTGAACGGTTACCGAGTGTTCCTGTAACGTTGACAGAACGTTAGTTCCCGTTAGCTTCCGCTAGCCCACTAGCTCGCGTTAGCCTCCGTTAGCTCCAGACCTCCAGATCCAGATTTTAGACGAGAACAATAGATGTGCATAATATGTTTGTTTTGGAACATTCTGTCAACGCTATAGAAACACTAGGTCACTGTTCAGTACGCTAAGGTTGTGTGAGTGTTAGCTCTTGGTTAGTTAATAGTTGTGGGGTCACCGTACCTCCCAGCGGTCTTGTCTGTGTGAGTAGATCCTGATTGGCTCGTCGCCACAGTCCATCAGCGCCCACAGCCGACCCTCGGGGTCAAAGGTCACGTCCAGGGGACAGTGTGGCAGGACGAGCCTGCTGTGTGGGACCAGCTGGTCCTCGCCCACGGTGAAGAACTGAAGCGTGGACACTCTGAGGACACACAGCAAACATCTGGGATCAAGACCTCCATCCAGACCTCCACCCACCCAGACCTCCACCCAGACCTCCACCCGTCCAAAAATACATTCAAAGGTCACAACAGAAATAATCTTCAGCCAGCAGACGAGTCATCGTCATGTGACAGTTAAAAACAGCAACAGAGGATCCTGAGTCCAACCACCAGAGGGCAGCACTGACCACAGACTGTCTAAAACCTGGACGTAGTCTCTGAGACAGTCTTGTCTCTTCTGGTTCTCACCTTTCACACTGCACAGCTATGTGACGGGCGTCTGGTGAGCTGATGATTCTGCACACTGTGGGTTTCTGGGAAATCAAACAGACAGCCACAGTCAGATTCGTCTTTACGGTCTTACGGTAATCTTCTGACAGTCTTAGTCCGTGAGCGGACAGATGACACGAATCATCTGAATCAAAGATCAGACGTCAGTGATCGGATCAATATGAACTCTCTGCTCCGTGTGTGAAAGGGTTAAACTGAGCAGCTGATGTTTCTATGAATACACTGGAGAATGTCAGACATCCACCCAGAGGACACTCAGAGGACAGAGGACACCCAGAGGACAGAGGACACCCAGAGGACAGAGGACACCCAGAGGACAGAGGACACTCTTCAACAGGTTTGACATTTAAAAAGATGAAGAGTTCTTTGTCAGTCTGAGTCTGTTGACGAGATAAACAATATACATAACATACAGATTTATGACCCGTCCTTTGTTTCATTTTGTAGAAATAAAGTTTAATTTCATGTTTTTGTCACCACACTGATGACATCATGAGTGTGATGACATCATGAGTGTGACGTCAGTGTCACCTTCTGTGTGTTGGCCTCCTCGAGCTCCTTCAGCTCACAGCTCTGCAGCTTACGGCCCGACTCGTACTCCCACAGCTTCACGGTGCCGTCCTGACACACACACACACACACACACACACACACACACACACACACACGGTCAGTCAAAGGTCTGACAGTTTTGATGGAAACAGCTGACCGGGTTCTGTCCTCTGTGGACTCGTACCCCTGATCCAGACAGCAGCCAGCGTGGACGACCTGACGGGACGAGCAGCGCGCTGACAAACCTGAGAGGAAACACACACACTCATAAACACACACTCATAAACACACACAAACACACACTGACAGTGTCAGTCTGATCTGGACGGTGGACTCACTGTTGGTGTCCCAGGCAGAAGGACTGGATGTTGTACGGCGATCTGAGGTGACTCACTCTGATCTTCTCGTCGCGGTCGGCCGTGATCACGTACCTGTCGTCAGGTGACATCGTCTGAGGACAGAGGGAGGACACAGAGACACCTTCAGAGAGGACGAACACGTCGACAGGCTGAGGGTGTGTCTATCAGGTGTGGACCGATGGCCTGCGGTCGTGTCTCGTTGGCGTTCCTCACCACGGCCAGCAGCATGGACAGGTGACCCATCTTCAGCTCGCCCTCCGCCTGCGGCTCCGCCACCGAGAACGAGTAAACGTCTCCGGATTTGTCCGCCACCAGCAGCTCGTCTTCGGCCCGGCTGAACAGCAGAGAGGTGCACCTCCTCACCACACACCTGTCCAACACACACAGCTGTTATCCACACACACACACCTGTCTACTCTGTGATTGGACCGTTGGTCGGGCTGAAGTCGTACCTGATGCTGATGCACCTCCACGCCGGCTCACACTCAAACAGCACCAGCCTCTTGTTGTCGTCCGTCAGCGCCACCAGCTTTCCAGACGGAGACGTGGCGAATGCGAGGATTTTGTCACTTCCTGTTTCCTCTGAGGCGCCGCCATCACTGCTGACAGGTGAATCATTAACACTCCGTGTTTTTACAGGTGTTCTACACCTTGATGACATCAGCAGCTCACTTCACCTGTCTGTGTTTACCTGTTGTTATCGTCCTTCGTGCTCCTCGGCTTCTTCTCCGCTGTGCTGCAGTCGAACACGAACGGATCTCTGAAATAAAACACGGAGCGTTAAGTCAGAGTTCACCTGAGACCACCTGCAGCACACACACCTGTCCAGCAGGTGGCTGTCACAACAGGAACACAGCAGGTGGTCTTCGTGCCGCTCCAGCGGAGTCAGAAGAGAGAAACCAATTCGTAGAGTACGGTCAGATAGTCGACAAAATGAGCTCCTATGTCCTTTCCTAACCACCTTTCCTAACCACTTTTCCTTGACCTCAGTGGAAAAATGTCACAAGGTCATAAGGAAAGATGTGAAGGAGAGGTGATAAGGAAAGACGTGAAGGAGAGGTGATGAGGAAAGACGTGAAGGAGAGGTGATGAGGAAAGACGTGAAGGAGAGGTGATGAGTTAGGAGAAGACGACTGCTCTTACTTTAGACTACGTCATGAAGCGACATGTTATTGACATGATCTGTGGTAAAACTACAAAGTCCAGAAGATGGACTACAAAACGCTCATCCTGAGTACAGGATGACGTCATCACGTCACTAAATCTCAATCTCAGAGTGGTCCTTTAACTTTTAAAAAAACACCCTCAAACACAGCTAATGTTAATGATGATGATGCTAATGGAGGTCAAACTGTGTCACAGCGTCTCAAACGTTTCAACAACTAAATACAAACGTTTAAAAAACATTAAATTAACATGTTTTCCACCATAGAGCTAGCAGCTAGCAGTGCTACCACAGTGACAATAACTCGGCGCATGCGCACGTCACTCCTCTAACGTGTAACGGACGTTAGCCCGGGTCAGACCTGTTCCGTTCCGTGTCAGCTGCTCCCAGTTTGGTGCCGCAGGTGAAAATAAACCAGGATCCACTGAAGCCCACAGCGGCCATGTTACCTGTCTGTGTGTGTGTGTGTGTCTGTGTGTGTGTGTGTGTGTAAACCATGCGACGGGCGCACGCGGAGAGCGGCTTTTTTGTCGCTTACAAGTGACGTCACACATGTATGGAAGGCCAACCACTTCAAAATAAACACCACGTGATGTCACACACGAGTTCCTATTGGCTGATGAGCGGGTCATGTATGGAAGGCCTACCAGGACAAAAACACGACTAACCACACGTTGTTTAAACGTTGTTTATGCGTTGTTTATAGGTTCATATGTTGTTTACACGTCCAGATTGGACAAAATACCTCAAGACTGAGACCACATCAAGACTGAGACCACCTCAAGACTAAGACCACCTCAAGACTGAGACCACCTCAAGACTAAGACCACCTCAAGACTAAAACCACCTCAAGACTAAGACCACCTGAGGACAGCGGGTTAAACCTGTCAGTCTGGGGGGGTTCCTGATATTTAACATGCTGATGATCCTTGTATGTGTGTGAAAATAATAAACCACAGAAATAAAACTATCTGACATGTTGGAGTGTTGTCGTTATTTTAGCACATCATCAGGATGAGCAGTGTATTCTAATGCGCCCCCTGCTGGTCATAACTATAAGTAACAATAACATGCACAAAAAGTTCATGTTGTTTTTCCAAAGGTTTAATAAAATCTGTATCCAGCGTAGTTAACACGCTGTCAATGCGTGAACACATAAACTATGTGTTGATTTGATGAAGAGTCCTTAGGTGGTCTCAGTCTTGGTCTCAGTCTTGAGGTCTTTTGTCCAGCTTAAACAACGTGTTGTCAGAGTTGTGTATTTTTGTCCCGGCTGGCCTTCCATACCTCACACAGGACACGCCCCCCTCGAGAAAGTACAGAATGTACACAGAGAAGATGATCTGTGTTTGAACGTGAAGAAACATCAAACATTTAAACATTTTCTCTGTTTAAAGACAAAAAATAACTTTAAAACAAGAAACATGAAATAAAGTCTGACAGCTGAGTCAGTCACGTGACTGTTTGATTACAGACGATAAAAACACGAAATAAATCAGATAAAAGAGGAAAAGACGCACAGCAGAGAGAGAGCTCATATAAACACTCCATATTCACCTCATATGTCAGATGTTGTTATTAAAGACAGATCATGTGTTGACAGACTGTGTCTGCGGAAAGGGGCGGTAACTGTCACTTCACGTGTTACATAAAAGGTTTAGACCGAGCTGTGAGCATGCTGCTGCTGCTGCTGCTGTGAGAGTCTGTAACACCTCAGAGAACAACCTGAACCTGCAACTACAGACAGGTAATCATCATATTAATTCATCTAATTAACTTTAAAACTGATGTGTGTCTGTGTGTGTGTGTGTTCACACTGAGCTCCTGTTTTAACGCACGCTGCTCCTGTGCGCGTGTATCTGCGTGTTTTTGTCACTTTGTCGTCATTGTGTTTATTGTTTTGATATTTCTCGTGTGTGTGTGTGTGTGTGTGTGTGTTGATGCAGAGCAGAGGGACACACACACACACACACTGTGCAGAAAGATGGCGGCTTCCCTGCTGAGGATAGGACGGCTGGGCTGTGTCAAGGTAAAATCTGCTCCACTTCATCATACAGAGCTTTTATTTTGAAATATCCAAGCAGTGGGACTTGTGGTTCTGGTTCTGGTTCGTGGACGTTGTGTCGTCTTTATGGCTGCAGGCAGGCAGAATAATCTTTAATATTTAAAGTGCTGAAATGTTTTCATTTGAGTGATGGACAGAGTTATTTCAGGCTGTGCAGGCCTCAGTGCAGATCAGGCTCAAACCAGCTTCACAGGCCTTCACTGAGCAGCTGTGGCTGATTTTCATATGAAGATAGGTTCATATGTGCACGGGCATGTTTGTGCACTGAGGCTTCATGACACTGCAGAAGGTTCACGATTAAACACAGAGGAGAGAGTCGACTGGATTAAAGTGTATTTTTAAATCTTTTACAAGTGTGAACATGTCAGTTAAATAAAACATTAAAAGTAACTGAAACTAAAATGTGTAAATATACAGGACATGTCTGTTTATTGAGACGTCTACATAAACTTCATGCTGTTATCATAAAAAACTGAACAAACGAACAATAAGAGCTCAGCACACAGTGAGGATTAGCTAATCGTTAACGTACATCACTTAAAAATCACAACAAAAAAAAACTAAATTCAAAATTGTCGACACCTTGTTGGGTCTGGCTCCAAGAGGCCGCCACCATGTTTGTAGTCCTGCTTCTAATCTAAAAATCGGGCCGTCACAGAGACTACGTCCAGGTTTTAGACAGTCTGCAGGGCCGTCACAGAGACTACGTCCAGGTTTTAGACAGTCTGCAGGGCCGTCACAGAGACTACGTCCAGGTTTTAGACAGTCTCATAATTTCATATGGCAATGAGGACAAACAGGAAGTAGATCACGTCCACCTGTCGAGTCATTTAAAGAACCACCTGGGGGGTCTGCTGCTCTCTGATTGGCTTATCAGCAGATTAAGGTGGTTTGTGTTGTCTGGAACAAACAGCATGTGGGCTCTTAAACCCTCTGCAGCGTCTTCAGGCGCCTTCCTGACATCTGAGCCTGCCTGCTGTGAGGTCAGCTTAACGCCACCAGAGGGCCTCACAGTGAGCTTTACTGGACCTGCTGCAGCATCAAGGCTGTTTATACAGTTCAGATCCAGACTGACGTTCACTTTCATCAGAAATATGATTAATAATCAGAGATCATGTTTGACACGTGAGCGCCACCTGCTGTAGAGTCAGTGCAAGTTCAAGACCAGAAAAACTTCAATTAAGTTTAATCCACATTTCTGTTTATGTGACTTCACTTTGAGTTTGTCTGTATGCCTCATTTGCATATTTAAACATCAAACTTCATTAAACACGTCTTTGTGTGTGTGTGTGTGTGTGTGTGTGTGTGTGTTCAGTGTCTGCAGGCTGAGAGCTGGTGCTCTCTGAGTCGAGCTCCTGCAGCCTTCAGCACAAAATCGGGAGGTTCGAAGAAGTCGTCCAAAAAGACGTCAGGTAGGTTCCAGAGTCGCTGCTGCTGATCCTGAATGTTTACAGTCAGAAATGTGGAATTTCTGTCACATGATGAAAAATGTTCAACTTACAAATGCAACAACACATCAAGTCAAAACTGGAGCCAAAAACTGATCCAGATGTTTCATATTTGATTCTTCTGAGAATGTTTGTTTGGTCCCAAACAAAAGAAATAAACTTACCAAAATGTTCGTAAGTGTCACATGTTTTGGGAAGTAGTTCATGATGTGACAGAAATTCAGGGTCATGACAGTATGTGGAGGAACTGTGGACCAAAAGTCATCGATCTGCTCTGAGAACAAACATGGGTCGTGTTTCCGTTCATCAGCTCGTCTTTGCTGTAATCTTCAGAGTGTGTAACGTCTCCTTCATCGTATTTCTTCTGATTGTGCTCTTGAAAAACTCTCCAGACAATCAGGACGAGCTAAAGATAAAATACTTAATTGATCCACGTCAGGGAAATTCACATTACAGCAGCTCACAGACGACAAGGTGCAGAAGGAAATAAACATAGCATAAAAGACTGAAGCTGAAGCTGCAGTTGAAGCCATTGTTGATAATCTTATATTTGCATTTGGGCTTTTATTCAAATGGGAAACAATCAAGGTACAGTTCAACGAGGACATGTTAGTGCAGCAATAAGTTCTACTCACAGAGAATCAAGGTCCGGCTGTAGAGGACAGGTGTGTCATGTCCAGGTGTTGGTAGTGTTGTAGAGGAGGTCCTCTCTGCAGAGCTGGAGGTCTTCAGGAGGTCTGTGAAGGTAGAGAGGGACGCCCCTGATCTGGTAGGAACTGGTAGGACGTTCCACCAACGGGGAACAACAGACAGAAAAGTTTGGACTGTCCTGAGCGTACAGGTGGCAGAGCCAGGCGTCGCTCACTGGAGGAGGTAACATCTGTCTGTGTGAGGACGCTCAAGAACCGCAGACTGCTTTGGAGACAGCGTCAGAGATCTGAGGTTAATGTGAGCTGCTACAGGTAGACAGAGGAGCTCCATGAGCAGTGAGGTTATATGTGACCCTTTGGGTTGATTGAAGACCAGGCAGATCATCTGAAGGGGTATCAGGAGCTGGGTATCACGTTGAGTCAGGTAAGGCCTCATTGTTGTGACCTCCAGCTCTTCAGAGAGGACTCCTTCTGCAACATGACCAACAACTGGACATCACACATCTGTCCCCCTCTACGACTGGACCTTGATTCTCTGTGAGCAGTACTAACATGTCCTCGTCACACTGTGTCCTCGTCACACTGTGTCCTCGTCACACTGTGTCCTCGTCACACTGTGTCCTCGTTGTTTCCCACATGCCACAGTGTCATGCTAAAAACACACAACGCAGCAGCAGCTGCTCGGTCATGGCTGCAGGCTCAGAGCAGTTGTGTCAATAAAAAAACCTTTTTAACCTGTTGATACCAGAACCAGCTGCTCCGGGTACGATGTGATGTTTGCACCACAGTTCTTCTTCGTCATTTTAGATTTTCCCTCCACAGGCTCAGCTGCAGTTCACTGTAATTATGTTTATTTCAGTATAAAGCTGCTGATGTTCCAGGTTACAGTTGTTTGATTTCAATAACGGCTAACTCACAGGCCTTGTCCTTCCCTGTAAACCTGTACATGTTCCAGTATTTTGGGGTTTTCTCTGTAAATGTTGCTGTTTCTATTCATTTAACCATTTACACAATGTTTTTTTTAAAGCAAACAAATAATGCGTTTTGTCTGCTTACCCTCCTCCATCCTAGACAAAGACCAGGCTAAAACGTACTTCGATTTAGAGAAATTTGTCCAGCACAAGTCGTATGACCTTCCCAAGAAAGAAGTTTCACCTCTAGCAGCTGCTGCCGCAGCAGAGGCTGCCATTAAACTGACTGCTGCACCCGAGGCCGTGGTAGAAGCTGCCGCCCCAGTGGTAGAAGCCACTCTGGCTGCTGAAGCCGCACCTGTAGTTGAGGCCGCTGCACCTGTTGTTGAGGCCGTTGCCGAAGCCGCACCGGTTGTTGAGGCCGTTGCCGAAGCCGTTGCCGAAGCCGCACCGGTTGTTGAGGCCTTTGCCGAAGCTGCACCTGTAGTTGAAGCCGCTGCACCAGTTGTTGAGGCCGTTGCCGAAGCTGTTGCCGAAGCCGCACCTGTAGTTGAGGCCGTTGCCGAAGCCGCACCTGTAGTTGAGGCCGTTGCCGAAGCCACACCTGTAGTTGAAGCCGTTGCCGAAGCCGCACCTGTAGTTGAGGCTGTTGCCGAAGCCGCACCTGTAGTTGAGGCTGTTGCCGAAGCCGCACCTGTTGTTGAAGCCGCTGCACCTGTAGTTGAGGCCGTTGCCGAAACCGCACCTGATGTTGAGGCCATTGCCGAAGCTGCACCTGTAGTTGAAGCTGCTGCACCGCTTGTTGAGGCCGTTGCCGAAGCTGCACCGGTTGTTGAGGCCGTTGCCGAAGCTGCACCGGTTGTTGAGGCCGTTGCCGAAGCAGCACCGGTTGTTGAGGCCGTTGCCGAAGCAGCACCGGTTGTTGAGGCCGTTGCCGAAGCCGTTACCGAAGCCACACCTGTTGTTGAGGCCGTTGCCGAAGCCACACCTGCAGTTGAAGCTGCTGCAGAAGCTGCACCTGTAATTGAAGCCGTCGCCGAAGTGATTGCCGAAGCTGCACCTGTGGTTGAAGCCGTCGCTGAGGTGGTTGCCGAAGCCGCACCTGTGGTTGAAGCTGTCGCCGAAGTGGTTGGCGAAGCTGCGCCTGTGGTTGAAGTTGTCGCTAAAGCCGCAGCATCTATAGCCGAAGCTGCTGCCCCAGTTGCTGAGGCTGCTTCAGCAGAACCTGTTGTTGAAGCGGCTGCAGAAGTTGCACCAGTTGTAGAAGAGGCCCCAGCTGAAGCCCCGATAGAAGCAGCCCCCATGGAGAGCGCAGAAGAGTTGGTCGATCCCGCTCCGGTCGTAGCTGAAGCTGCAGGAGAGGAGCTGCAGACGCCAACTGAACCAGTTGAACCGATTGAGGGTACACACCACAACCTCTACCTCCCCCTCCCCCACAGTCCTTCTCTTTCTCCTCTGTGGACCTGCAGTCTACCAGCAGTCATTTCATCACATTTCTATGAACAGTTTGTGATGTGCGTAAAGATAAACTGTAACGATACTCTACATCACAAACACACGTTTGTTTCTTTTGTTCTAGACTTCGTACAGCTGATTTTTAGCCCATCACCCTCAAACACTCTCCCTCTTCTTCGTGTCATATCTGTCTCCATGTGGCTAACGTGTTTGTGCTGCTTCAGCCATCTTTTCTTCCACGTCACGCTTGTCTCTGCACGCATTTCATTCTTCACTTCCAGGGCCGGCCCTCGGCTTCTGGTGGCCCCAAAACACCCCGAGTGCAGGCAACAAACAAAACAAAGACATGAGACATTTGGTTAAAGACGGTGTTTAAGAAAGTCAGCAGCAACTCAACAGTGTTGAGTTCGATGTTTACCCCTTTCCAAGTACGTAGAAGTAGCGTTGCAGAGAAGCTACAGTGGCCTTCATGTGCCAAAAGAGGTCATCGTTACGACCACATGAGTAGCTTGTTGAGGCTATCGGGGTTCCTTTTAGATTTGTTTTATTCACTTTCTGCCAATAGACCGCCATAAAAGTTACACTGGACCTTTAACGCCGCACAAAGTAGACTGTGTACGCCAGTGGCCGGCCCTGTTCACTTCTTACTAACGTCCGCCTGCAAACTGCATCGTTTCTTTTGTTTTCTAGACTTTCTTCTCTGCATCTGTGTCGCTCTAATCTGTTCTTCAAACCTTTTTTTTTTTTTTGGTTTTAAAGATTCACACTTCGTTCTTAAGATGTTCCAACGTGGTAGAAAATAACTGAGCACTGCCCGTCTCCCGTGTTTATGAACTGTTCTTCTTGGTTTGTACTGTTAAAGATAACGTTAAAGGTTTCCTGGTGAAGGAGAACTTAAAGTTCATCATGTTTTTGTTTTCTACCTCAAACTTCTCTCCTTCCTCCCTTCCTTCTGTCCTTCTTTGCTTCTTTCCTTCCTCCCTCGCTCCCTCACACTTACCTCAGAGTCATGTGCATGGTAAAGTCTGATTGTTGTTAACAGATAAAGTGTAAGTCTAAACTTTCCTTCCCTTCTTTCCTTCGTGGTAAACGGTGACATTGCACCCCTGGTTGCTGCGAGTTGAAGTTTCTTTGGACTTGACTGTTAAACCTGCAAGCTTGCAGCAGATCTGTAAAGTCTAGCATGACCTCTCACAGCAACCTTTTAACCTTTCTCACGTTCTTTCCTGTCCGACCTGATCTGTAGCCGGTGGTGGACAGCCACCACTCCCCGGTGCTGTTTGTGCATGAGGGTTATGTTTATTTTATATATTTGTTGGAGCCTAATGGACAGATGATATCCAAACGCATGATCCTGGTTAATGAGTTCATTTCAGAGAAGAGAAATTCACTTATTCTTTCTAATCTCAGCTCCGATGGACCCGGTTCAGAAGCTCTTCTTGGACTCCATACGCGCGTACTCCACAAAAAGCCAGTAAGTCAGTCAGTGATTAGTTGGACTGTTTCCAGTGTTTGTTGCTTTAGGACGGTGTAAACTCCTGACACTTGTAAATTTCCTATTTGCTTTGTTTGTTCTGACAAAACTATCAAACAGTTGAGAGATTTGATGTCCATGAAGTCAATAAACCTGCTGATGGTTGATCTTCGTCCTCCTGTAGGGTTGCAGGAGGGCTGGTGGACGCAGGTTCAGAGTATGAGAAGGCCTTAGCAGAGGAGATCTCAAAGCTTCAGAGACTCTACGGTGGTGGAGACCTCACATCTTTCCCAGAGTTCAAATTCGCAGGTGAGTCGAGATGATCGGGTTTGATGTTCAGGATAACGACCTCCAGTCTGATCTTTAATATCAGCAAGTGTTTTTTTAATAATCTTTGTTTTGTTGTTTTCAGAGCCGAAGTTTGACGAAGTCTCCCCGAAGTGAAATCTCAGCACTTTACAACTTTTCTACTGTCGCCTTCTTCCTGTCCTCCATCTTTTCCTCCAACAGTCTGCTTCAGCGTCAAACTCTTACAGCGAACCTTTCTTTGCCTCTAGCTACATGTGTGAGAATCGAGTCTGTGAACTTAGAGCTGTGAAATATTAAGCTTTGTGTAGATCGAGCTGAATATGTGGAAAACAATAAAGTTCATATTTGTCGTCTCTTTAAGATGAATCAGTTTTGTTTTCTAACAGGTCAGAGTCACAGTCAGTATTTTTATTATAAAGAGTATGGTGGAATATCATTAAAATACATGACTGTCACTCTGTGCTGAACCTTTATAACTTTGAAAACTCCATTTAAAGCGGCTGTCTGTTCAACAATGAGCCTGTAGTATAAAAGAAATATCACACTCGAGGTTGTGCTGTTACGCTGAATATCAGCACTGTGACTCAGCACGACCTCGAGTGTGACGGCCGTAAATGTGTTCAACTTTGTCAGGATCTAAGATGTACGACCGTCGTTAACAGTTGTTAGACCACGTGTAGAGTGCCATTATTCTCTATATTAGCATGCATGCAACGACTCTCGTCCAATCAGATCACTCTGTCTCAACTAACTGTATGATCAGGTTCAGTTTCCTGTCTGCCTTCAGCTGTTATCAAATCAAGGTGAAAAACCTTTATAACATGCCGATAGATGGCGCTCTAAACACACCTGGATCACCTGAACGTGAAAGACAGCCAATCAGACTTCAGGTTATTCAAACTCTGTTATTCTAATTCTGTTTTAAGATTTTAGGCTAGAAACATTTAAAATCCACATTTTCGTTTATTTGACTTATTAGTAACGCCTCATTTGCATATTTAAACATCAATTTGAAGTACAAAACATAATTGCCTTGATGTGAATGATGAACTGGTGACGTTTCATTGTGATATCTGTGATGTTTGATACTGTTCATTATTTAAACACATTAATGGTCATCACATGTATTGACGAGCGGGAAAAGGCGGCGGGCAGCGCCCGTGGTCGAACCCTCCGACCCGGAGGTCGGAGAGCTGGAGTCATATCTGAGATGAGAGAAGGAACCACTGAGCTAAGCCGCCACCGAGCACAGCTGCAGCAGGTGAAGCTTATGAAGCTCAACACGAGGATGTAACGTTTCAAGGGTGTTTTGGTTTAATGAGTGACCTTACGACGTGAATAGTGAATACGAAGCTGTCAAACGAAAAAAAAAAAACACTTTATTTTCAATATTTTATCGTTAATGAGAAAAATAACTAAACAGGCGTTCACGAGGACAGCTACATGTCGTAACCACGACAACCACAGATACATTCAGCTAAAGGTCACCGGATAGCACGGTCACTCGTTAGACCGAAACACCATAGAGTGGAGGGAAAACAGCAGTCAACATCCAATTTAATTATACTTAACGCTTATTTAATGTTTGTGATACGTTGACAGAACGTTCAAAAATAAACATATTAGAAGTTTTTATTACATTAACGCGACTTTTGAACGTTTTTTCAGTAACTTCCCGAGTTTTGAACATATATTTTATTGTTGTTGACAATATTCTGAAGATATACATACATATATTTGGTGATATTTTAATCAGCTCTATTGACCTGTGAGCACAAAAGTTGTTCTTGATGGCTTAAAACAAGTTGAACAAAGAGAGTAACAGACTATCATGTTCATACAAGTAAGTGAACAAATCAGTGAATTTAGAAAAAAAAAAATAAATGTGTGTGTGTGTGAGTGTGAGTTTTCATCACGGCGGAACCTCTGTGTCTACATCACAGTTTCCACCCGGAGCATAACACTGTGGGGACACAAAATGGCGACCTCCCTGCTGCGGTTAGGGCGACTGGCTTCCCTCAAGGTAAGATCACCTGAATTACGTCACAAACGTTTCATACCTGTTCTGTTTAGATACCCAACATCACCGCAGAGATCAGCGGGTCTGTCTGAGGCAGCCTGGCCGGTAAACGGTCGACTGCAGGTGGGTGTGTGTGTGGACAAACAGCGCCGAGCAGAAGGACACACACACACACACACACAGACTAACCTCCAACACAGCTGACTCAGAGCTCACGAGATATGATACAACAGAAAACAATAATAATTATTATATGTTTCACGACAGTGTTAAATAAAAAACAATAAAATAACAAACTCTAAACTGTAAATAAATGTAGAGTGTGTCTGACATACATTATTATTGACACTGCAGCAGCACAGAGACTTCAACAAAGTCAAAGGCAGGCTTGAGGTTGCCAAGCAACCAGGGTCAGCTGCAGGTCAGAGTAATTAACTGCAGCTGTACTCTGTCTGTGTGTGAGTGACTGCTGAGAGACACAGAAAATCTCTAAATGAACCCCCTCCAACTAGTGGACACTAATGCCAAACGGTAGGTCGTATCAAAAAGCCCAAATGACCGTGAGCATCCTCATCTTGTCGACCATGTGAATGCCGAATTTCAGTGTGTAAAGTTAAAAAATGTGACCTGGGGAGAGAGAGAAAGAACAGGTGCCCCGTGCTCCTTTGGGAAATTTCTCCTCTCCAGTTTACATGGAGTAGATGGGGCTGTCGGTGGGTGATCCTGGCGCATCAGTGCGTCTCCCGCCAAAACTATAAGTCTGACAGCTTCAGCAGTGATATCGCTGCGTAGCCCACGAATTTTCCTACATTTCTATGTAGAAATTATTTCTGTAGAGTGACATTTGTGGCCACGAGAGCCGTTTGCAAATGTATTTTTGAAAAATGTTTCTCTCCCTGTCCACTCTAGCTCTGGAACATTCTACCAATACACACCCATTGTAAACTTTGGCGGTGGATATACTGTAAATATATTTTTTAAATATTGTAACGTTAATGAGAAGGAACCACAGACACATTCAGCTATAGTGGTCTCCGGTTAACACGGTCACTCGTTAAACTGAAACACCGGAAAATGGAGGGAAAATGAGAGAGTGGGAATTGAAGCGGAGCCGCTACGTTTATATCAGAGTTTACAGTAACTGTAACTGACGTAAAATATAAATATAACTAAATATAACTGCCGCATTTTGAAGATCAAAAGTTGTCACTACCACATACAGCATATGTGAATGTGTTTATGCAGTTGACAGGTGAACATTGAAGGAATGTATGTTATTATTATATAGATATGTTTTAAGATAATGTGTGTGTTCCTCTGCAGTGTCTGCGGTTGGAGAGCTGCGGAGTCCTGAGGAGTCGCTCAGCTGCTTCGTTCTGCACTCAGGCTGACGAGCCCGCGAAGCCGGCGAAGAAGACGAAGGCTGCGAGCAAGAGTAAGGACGCTGGACTGTGTTTAAAATGGACGGCTGGTGCCTCTGATGTTTGACCCGATTCTATCCAGTTAAAAGTTAACGTGTAACTTTTCTTTCAGTGCCTTTACATGTTTCCAGTCAATAAAAGTGTCGCTGTTTGTTTTGTATAGTTTAAAGTTTTAAGTTTAACTTAACTAGTTTTTTTTAAGGTTAATGGAGTCCAGATAAAGTTTGATGGATCTTCACGTCGCTCTTTGTTTGTGATGATTTAACCGCTCTCTGTCCCATGTGCCATTTTCCTCAGCAGCAGACGACAGAGCCGCCTTACTAGCCTACAAGACCGCAGTTGCCTTCCCAGTTAAACTTTCAGAATCGTTAGGTCCAACAGTTACCGAACCCGCCGTAGCCTCTGCAGAAACAGTCGTAGCTGCTGCAGCAGCAGTGCCCGACGCTGCTGCCGTTGAAGCGGCTGAAGCCGAGGCTCAGGCTCCAGATGTTGCTCCAGTTGTTGCAGACCCAGCTCCACCTGTAGCTGATGCCGCTCCACCTGTAACTGATGCAGCTCCACCTGTAGCTGATGCAGCTCCACCTGTAGCTGATGCCGCTCCACCTGTAGCTGATGCCGCTCCACCTGTAGCTGATGCAGCTCCACCTGTAGCTGATGCAGCTCCACCAGCGTCTGATGCAAGCAGTAAAACCTCGACACCAGACGACACTCCAGTTGCAGCCTCCACCTCAGACGATGCGGTTCCAGCCGCCGCAGCCTCCACCGAGCCTGGCGAACTGGCAGCTGATGGATCGTCCTCCTCCTCGTCCAGTGACTCGGACTCAGACTCCGACTCCGACTCTGATGACGAGAAACCAGAAGTGAAGACCTCGACACCAGAGGTGAAAGAAGTTGTCCAGGAGGTCTCATCAGAAGGTGCTCATGAAGCCAAGAAGGAGCCAGAACCTGAAGCTACCCTCACCTCTGCTGCCGAGGCCGTGCAGGAGGCGCCCAGCGTTAGCTCTGAGGAGTTGGTAGACTCCGCTCCTGAGATCTGCACTGCCACTGAAGACACTATGGAGGGCGCTGCGAGCAGCCCAGAAGATTTGGCTGAAGCTGTCATGGATCCCGCTCCAGAAATAATAGAAGCTGCAACTTCAGAAAAAGCTCCTGACGCTCCTGTAGAGACCGCAGAGGCTGCACCTTCAGAAGCTACCGAAGATGTCCCTGTAGAAGCTAGCGAAGCTGCACCAGCGGAAGCCGCAGCAGAGCCTGTAGAAGCTGAAGCCGCCCCCATAGAAGCTGCTGAAGCCCCCGCAGAAGCTCCTGAAGCTGCACCTGTAGAAGCCGCTGCAGAGCCTGTAGTAGAAGCCGAAGTCGCCCCTGTAGAATCTGCTGAAGTTGCCCCCGCAGAAGTTGCCAAAGCCCCTGTAGAAGTTGCCGCTGAGCCTGTAGTAGAAGCCGAAGCCGCCCCAGCTGAAGCGGCTGCACCTGAAGCGGCTGTAGAGGCTGCACCTGAAGCGGCTGTAGAGGCTGCATCTGAAGCGGCTGTAGAAGCTGCAGCAGTGGAGAGCGCCGAGGAGCTGGTGGATCCTGCTCCGGCCATAGCTGAGGCTGCCGGAGAGGAGCTGCAGGCGGAGGCTCCAGTTGAAGCATCTGAGGGTACACACTACACCACCCTATACCCCTCCCCACCCCCACCTACCTGTCCCTTTTCTTCTTTGTGGGTCTTTGAGTCTCCACAGATGACCACACCTTTCTCTCTTTCTATAACATCCTGTAAAGAGTTCAGGTGTCGAGCAGTTCTCTGGATTCTTGTTTTAACTTTTGCTCCATCACTGTGACCTCTAACCTTTGACCCGGGGTTGCTTTGCATGAGGCTGGTGCTTGCAGGGCTTTTTTTCACTTAAGGCATTTAACACCTTACCTTAAATTAGCCTTAGCTTACAGTTAGCCACATTTTAGCTTTATCTTAAATTAGCATTAGCTCAAATTAGCCAAAACTTACTGTTAGGCTTAACTTTGTATTTATCTTCCTTAGTTTATCCTTAATGATACACAAGCCTTAGCTAATCTTTATCCTTAATGTTAGCCTTGGCTTAGCTTTATCTTTAATGTTAGCTGTCTTATCACCTCTTGCTTGTGTCCTGTGAGTTAAAGTTTGTTTATCCTCGACCCGTCCACACGACTGTGGCGCCGTGTCATCAAAGCATGATTGTAGCTGTTTGCTGCTAACTGCTAACTCTCCCTGCTCACCTCTTGCTGTCGGCAAATCCATCTTCATTCCCAGAATATTTATTTTTTTTGACATATTGCTCATTCATATTGTGTGTTTATGTATGAAATACGGGTTCTCTGAGTTAATGTTCCAGGTTTGGTTTCAGTGTGCCAGGTAATGCTATTGCTAACGGTAATGTTAGAGTGCACATGTGAAGCCTCCTGTCCCCCCCGACAGCAGCCGGACGATCCGACGCCGGGAGTGTTTGGAGTCAGCTGACGTGTTTCAGGAAGCAGAATATGAAATCTGATTGGTGTTTGGCTGATGATGTCACATTTTTTCACACTTTTCTCTGACCACACTGGGTAATTCTGTTTCCTCACGGCCTCCTCGGCCACGCCCACCAGCTGATGGAGAGACCAGCTTTAACTCACCTAAATTAGCCTTAGCTTAGCAATAGCTATCTTTAGCATTAATGTTTCTGTCATTCTTTAGTTTATCCTTATTTAAAGTTTGTCCTAGCTAGCATACCAATAGCTTTAACATTAGCTTAGTTTATCTAGCTTTAAATTTACCATTTGCCTTAACTTCAGATTTAGCTTAAATGCGCCCTAGCTTAGTGCTAACCTTAAATTTAACCTTGGCTTGACTTGAGTTAGCCTTATTTTGAAGTTTAGTTTAAATTAGCCATAGCTTACCTTTATCCTTAATGTTAGCTTAGGCTTACATTAGCTTTAGCTTACAGCTAGCCTTAACTTAGCTTATCTTTATACCTAATGTTAGCCTTATCTTAAATTAGCCTTACAGTTAGCCTTATTTTAAAATTTAGCTTAAATTATCCTTAGCTTAGCATTAGCCCTAGCTGTGTTACCCTTCAGACAGCGATGATGAAGCTAACAGCGTCTCTTCCCTTTCGGTGATTCTGCTTCCTGGAAACGAGCCGGTCCTCAGCGTGTTCTTATTTCTGTTTTTGGGGTTTAATAATAAAAACTGTGAATGTCTTTAATGTTCCTCTCTGTGATTTTTGGATGTTTCAGATTGACTTCTCTTGTTGTCTCATGTTGTTCGTAACCTCCCGTCACAGCATGCTCGGACTCAGATTTTAGACGTCAGAGTAAATTTGAAAGTTTCCGGCACGCTCCTCATTTCACGCCCAGTTTATCTCCACCTTCAAACACCTCCGTCCTCTGGGCTTTTCACACCAGCGTGTCTCCACACTCTGTTGGGGGTAACACGGCTTGCCGCTGTAGGAAATGCCCCCACCATAAACCACCTTTGTCAGCATGTGTGAATATGTAAATGTGCTTTCCCCTCAAAAAAAAATTTTGTTTTTTGGTTTCATCAGGAATGTTTTAGATTGAGTCCCAGTTTTTTTTTTTTGCTTGTGGCTCTAACCTCTTTCTGTTTTAATGCACGAGCAGCAGGAAGGTGTAGCTCAGCTCTCTGAAGTGTTTCTTTCTGTGTTGTTCCTGCAGAGGCTGCACCGGCGGCGGCACCTCCAGAGCCCGAGGAGCCGTTTGATAACAGCACTTATAAAAACTACCAGCACCACGGCTACAACACCTTCACCTTCTCAGACATGGAAGTGGAGCTGTCCAAGTTTCGTCTCCCTCAGCCGTCCTCAATCAAACCCTAAAAGAGCTTTATGATGGCGTGATCGCCCCCCTCCACCCTTCCTACACCTGTCATGTCTGCATGAAACTCTGCTGTTAAATGTTATTAAAGTCCAGATACAAGAACTGTTTGTACCTGCTTTGATTCTTCTTATAAAAATGCGTATAAAGGGAAGATCAAACGCTTCTTTTGTGCTGCTTTCCTGCCTTAGGGGGGTCATTTGAATAGAGCTGAGTGTGCATGTGGTTTCTATTTTAATGATTACAATTTTTAACTCCCCTGCCTTGCACATAACGCTCCAATTATCCAAGCTACATGCGCTCTTTTAGGAGGGAAGCGATCAGCTTTTGTTGTTATATTTGTGCATATGATGAGAGTGTGTGTGTATACATAGAAAATGTGTAAATGAGGGCAGTGCAGAGCTCACAAACAGCCCAGCAGGGTGCAGAGGGACTCCGAGGCAAAGCGAGGACGTCATGTCTCCGCCCATCTCATAAATATTCATGAGCCGAGCGCCCCTGCGTGCCCTTACGCGATGACGCAACGCGACAACTGCGGGTCCCGATTGCTGCAGCCGCTTGTCAGTGTGACGAAGATTGGCACTCAGGTAAGCTGTCACTCAAAATCCCTCTTTTTCCGTTCCCTATCAATCAAACTATCTGGGCCGCACGCGAAAATGCCCCGGGGCGAGCAGCGCGGACCTAGTCAGGGCAGCGGAGGGTTGTTTTTGGATGGGAAGCAAGAAGCGGCAGAGCTCCGGGAAGATATTAAAAAAAATGTATACAGGAGGAGGAAGGAAGAAGGAGGAGGAGGGGGGTGAAAAAAAATATGTCGGCGTTTTTTGGGGGAGCAGAGGAGGAGGACGGTGGAGAAGGAGAAAGGGCGAGAGCTAGAAACGAGGCCCGGCAGTTGTAACGTTAGCGCGGCGGCGGAGGGGAGGAGAGAGGGCAGCTGTCCCCGCCGCCGCTTGATTGATTGACTGATGTGGGGAGGATTTTTAAGGATCAACCGGGGGGGAGCTAGCCTGGCGGTGCGGAGCCAGTGATTTATTTATTTAACCGCCATTACAGTCAAACGAGCCGACAATGAACGCTGGTTTACAAAGGTGAGCCGAGCCGTGCTATTTAAGGGCAAAACGGCTCGGTTCGTATCAATCCGCAGCGGGGTCTTTTTTTATACCTGCGGCTAGGCTAGGCTAGCCGTGTGTTAGCTTGTGTTTTTTTGGCACGGGTTCGCCCCCCTGTGCTAAATATGGCGCTCCCAGCGCGAGAGACACTTTAAACTTAACGGTTAGCCGTCGATGCTAACGTCAGCTAGCCGTAGCGCGAGCTTCCTTTGGAGTTTCGCGGCTGGTGGAGCTAAGCTAACACGAATGTGGCTAAGCTAAATATTGTATTAAAACAAACGAGGCTGAGCCGAGCCGAGCCGAGCCGAGCCGTGCTTCTTTGTTTTAACTGTTATCCCAGTTAAGAGGACAGTTAGCTTGTTGTTAGCCTCACTAAACTTTTATCTCCCCTTACCGCCACAAATAGTGTGTGTGTGTGTGTGTGTGTGTGCGAGCTAACACGGAGCTAAATGCTAACTTCACCGTGGTGGGTGTGTGTGTTAAAAGCTCGTTATTATCACAACAAACGGAGCTCAGCTCGGTTTATCGACATTTTTTCGGTGTTTTTGGGACTTAATATTGACAAAATGTACCTAAATAAATAATTAAAGACAGTTTATTCACATAATTTGATGTTACTCATTGTTTTTGTCACATTTGAGAGCATATAGCAGCACAATACACTTAATATTTCAGTTTTTATGATATTAGTATGTTTTTAATCACTTCCACTGCCGTCCAAACAATACACGTTCACTTCAAGTTAATAAATCAGCATTAAAGTTCTTTATTGTCACAAATAAGCAGCTTCTTCATGTTAATTATTGTTTTTGCCCACAGTAGAGTTCATAAACTTACATCAGCACTGTAATATTTAGGTTTTTTATGATATTAGTATGTTTTTAATCACTTCCACTGCCGTCCAAACAATACATGTTCACATTATATCAGGTTTTAATGGCCAAGTTACTTTTTGTCAAGCTGTTTCTTTATGTTGTTTTTTTTGCCCTAACATGCCCTTTTCCACATTTGAGCCACACATATCCGTTTATATTATCATATTAGGTCAGTTTATAATGCTGAAGTTCAATAAATCAGCATTAAAGATCATAAATAAGCAGCTTCTTCATGTATCTCATTGTCTTGCCCACAGTAGAGTCCATAAACCAGTGCAAAACATTTAATATTTGAGTTTTTAATCACTTCAACTGGCATCCTTCAAACACAACGTTCACTTTAAGTTCAATAAATCAGCATTAAAGCTCTTTACGGAGTAAATAAGCAGCTTCTTCATTACTCATTGTTATTGTCCACTTTCGAGCGCCTATCCCAGCATGTAACACCTAATATTTAGGCTTTTTATGATATTTGTATGTTTTCATCACTCTCACTGCTGCCCTGCATGTCCTCCAAACAGAACACGTTCACTTTGTATCAGTTTTTAATGCCTAAGTTCAATAAACCAGCATCGACGCTCTTTTTACTGTCATAAATAAGCTTGTTCATGCTCCCTGAATCACCCCAGCTCATAATCACATGACACTCTGACATGAAGGCTGTTCTAATATTAATGAAGCCGCTCTTTAACTGTGTGATGTGTGTGTTGTGCAGGTCGGCTGCCTGTCCCTGCTCCCTATAATGCCCCAGTGTTTGCAGCATCTGCAGTGAACGTGATGGCAGCCCAGTCGGTTTCCATAGACAAGTACCCAAAGGGAGAGCAGCAGGTGGGTGACCTGCAGCTCCGCCCATGCCGGACAAACTTTCTGAATGTTTCAATCTTCTGCATCCTCTGCTCGCTTTATTTATAGCAGCGTTAATGCTGTTACATCAGTTTTAGTAATCACCATATGAGAGCTGCAGCATAAAGCCTATTTCTGTGTCTGCTTATGTAAATTGCTTATAAAACATCCACATTCAGGCGCCAAATTTGGGGGTGTCGAGAGCCGAGAAGGATCTATGACTAATGAGAAATTTTCCACCCCAAGCGAGTGATTATTTTTAGCTTGTTTGTGCTCAATCTAAGTCATTGTTGGTCTCAGTCACATGGTGGAGGAGGGGGGATAGGGTTTATACTCTGGAAGGGATCCTGGATGGATTTCAATGTGTGAGAGGAGAGGAGAGGAGAGGAGAGGAGAGGAGAGGAGAGGAGAGGAGAGGAGAGGAGAGGAGGAAGCTGGCTGCTAATCTGTGAACGCAGTCGCTTTTTAATGTGTGCTTTTATTGTGGCAGGTGTTTGACGCAGCGCGCTCAGATAAACGTGAAATTACGCAGACGCGATGCTGAAGCAGCTCCTCGTAGCTCGTAACGTGAAGTTTTCCCATGACTCTTCAGAGAGTTGACGTCTGAAGTGAAGCTCTGTGTGAAGCTTTGCCCTGCAGCTCCTCTCGCTCTTCACATGATGTCTTCATGTCTCTCTCTCTCTCTCAGCTGCTGTCACTCTTTCCCCTCATCACTTCTTCCTCTTTGTTTTCTCCGCAGATGCAAGGTGTGGCGTCGGTAGACAGCGACTCGGAGCAGAAGTTCATCGAGGGGACGTTGGCGGAGGTGCCGAGCCCGCCCGCAGGCCGCCAGACACCCATGGGCCAGACCAGCGCTCCATATGTGGTATCTTCTCCTCTTCTTCTCTGTTTTGACTCCAGTCTGATGTGGATGAAGTGTCTTCACCTTCAGTCCATGATTTTGTTGTTGCTGTTTTGTTTTGTTCACACCTCCCTCACAGTCTAATCGGTGCGAACAAACCGTCCTGTGACCTCCAGACTAAGCTCGTTTATTGGACGCTGTCCGTCCCCCCGAACACCGTCTCTCTCCTCTGAAGTCGTGTTCTGTTTTTACCCAGACACCCCCTGTTCCCGCTCCTCGCTCTGCTGTTCGAGAAGTGCGAGCAGTCGACGATGAGCTCCGAATGCATCACCTCGGCCAGCTTCGACGTCGACATCGAGAACTTTGTCCGCAATCAGGAGAAGGAGGGCAAGCCGTTCTTCAGCGAAGGACCCGGTTCGACAGCTAATTGAGCGCCTCTGACCTCTGACCTCTGACTCTCTTCTTCTGCGTTACCGCCACTGTCCGCGTGGTGATAAATCACTTCAGGCTCAGGGACGGTTCTCGGGGTTCATGTTATTGTCCTGGAAAACCTGGAAAACAATTTTCCAGTCCTGGGCGTTGGGTTAATAGAAAGTCTGGAAAATGAACTTTTTATTGGTTTTTCAAACAGTCTGACGAAAAAAACTTTTTATTTGTGGGTTTGTTCAGTAAGCACACACACACACACACCACGGCTGATGTAAACTTATTCATAACATTAAACAACGTTAAGCAAACCTTACGTCTAATGTTGTTTTGTGTTCGGTGGCTGAACCAAAAACGGAATGCGTGAGGTATTTCTGAAAATACAAATGGAGCGCCCCAACCACCAGTGACCTTTGACCTTTGACCTCGACGCTTGGTGGATGCGTCCAGTCAACAGATTAGTTAGAACCTCTAGAGAACCTCCATAGAACCTTCACAGAACCTTTTAGATGCCACAGTGGACGTCAGGTGCTGTGTTCTGACCTCTGTGAACCAATCAGGAGTGAGGAAATAAAGCCAGAACATGGCGCTTTAAGGAGGCGGGTCTGACCCGTCGTCCCTCTGACCTGTTCTCATGTCTCTGACTCGTCGTCCCTCTGTCTCTGACCCGTTCTCGTGTCTCTGACCGTCCAGATGGTGAAAGTACGTCGGGTTGCGGATCCGCCTGCTGGAGCTGGAGAAGGTGGCGACTGTGTAAGGACTTCTGCGGTCGGTACATCAGCGTGTCTTAAGGCGAAGATGAACAGTGAGACTCTGCTGGCGACCGGGCAGCCGATACTCCTGTACAGAGGTCAGGTCAGGAACTTCTCACCACCAAGACACAGGTACAGATCCACGAGCACAGGTAGCTCAGCACTGTGTGACATCAGCGGGGTAAACCAATCACATCCTGTGTGTGTCTGTGTGTGTGATGTGTTCTGTGTGTGTGTGTGTGTGTGTGTGTGTGTGTGTGTGTGTGTGTGTGTGTGTGCGCAGACGCCCAGCTCCATCTCGGGGACCATTAGTCCTCAGGGTCAGATCGTGGTGCCGGCGTCGGCCCTGCAGCAGGGGAACGTTACCGTGACAGCCGTCAACCCCACCCAGGTGGTCGCAGGTATGTCACCATGGCATACAACCGCTCCCTCAGGTACTGTGTGTGTGTGTCTGTGTCTGTGTGCGTGTGTCTGTAGCTCAGATACTGTCACGCTCTGATCAGAGCTTCTTCTTTCCAGCGTGCATGCTGCAGCTCAGCAGATTATAATAATCTGTCTGTGTGTGTGTGTGTGTGTGTGTGTGTGTGTGTGTGTGTGTGTGTGTTACAGGTGGCACAGTGTACCAGCCTGTTACAGTCGTCACTCCTCAGGGTCAGGTGGTCACACAGGCTCTGTCTCCGGGGACGATACGCGTCCAAAACAATCAGGTACGTCGAGCCGACACACAGAACACACCCTGACAGGTTAGTGTGGGAGTCTGGAAAGGCCTGGAAAAGGCCTGGAAAAGGCCTGGAAAATGATGTCTAGAAAAGAGGAAACTGCTCACAGGGAGAGTTTCTAATTTAAAAAGTTTGGATGGTTAAAAATAACTTTCAGGTTCATACAAAGTCGGTAAAAGTTTATAATATTTACATTGTTTTATTGACAGCTGATAAATTTTCTGATGATCAACGTCACAATCTAAAAAAAAAACAGACAGTGAAAGAGAAACTCCACGTGTGTGTCCACGTCTCACTCGACACATTTAAAGACAGACACACACGTTATGAAATAAACTCAAACAATCAGCTGTTCAAGAAAAAGTCACATGACGCCGTTTGTCTTGCAGGTTTTAACTTGGTCAGACTTTTCTGGTTCATGTGTTCAATCTGAAGTGTGTGTGTGTGTGTGTGTGTGTGTGTGTGTGTGTGTGTGTGTGTGTGTGTGTGTGTGTGTGTGTGTGTGTGTGTGTGTTCAGCTCCAGCTGCAGTTCCATCAGGACTTGAATCTCTTCAATCACGACGACAGCTCAACCAAGAACAAACGCGGCGTTCTACCCAAACACGCCACCAACGTGATGCGCTCGTGGCTCTTCCAGCACATCGGGGTGAGTGTGTGTGTGAGTGAGTGTGTGTGTGTGTGATCACTTCTGTTTAACACTGAACACACACACTGAAACAGTTTATTTCCTGCAGCACCCGTATCCAACAGAGGACGAGAAGAAACAGATCGCCACTCAGACAAACCTGACGCTGCTGCAGGTCAACAACTGGTGAGTCATGTGACTGCTTTACAGCACACACTGAGTCATGTGACTGCTTTACAGCACACACTGCCTCGAGGTTTGAACTCCTCCACACTTTGTCTAGGCGCATAAACAATTAGATTTGTGGCTATCCTGAGCTCATGACTGTCTCTGCTACATTTATTATCCATCTCAGACTGAGTGAACTGACCCGTGTTGTCGTCCAATGTTGACGTCCCGTGTTGTCGTCCCGTGTTGTTGTCTCGTGTCTCCAGGTTTATAAATGCACGGAGGCGGATCCTGCAGCCCATGTTGGACGCCAGCTCCTCCGAGACACCGAAAGCCAAGAAGAAGACGCCTCAGAACCGGCCACTGCAGCGCTTCTGGCCCGACTCCATCGCCGCTGGGGGAGGCACTCACCAGCAGGTTACCATGCCAGACGGTACGCAGCAGAACCTCTTCATGAAGTCAGAATTTAAGAGTCTTTAACCTGCTGATAACTGAATCAGGCAACAGAACCGGGCTGCTATGTTCCCTGTTAGACTGGACACCGCTGGTTCAGAGGTTCTGTTCGGTCACCAGCTCGTAGAGTTGAAACAGAATTTGAGAGTAACTGGCTGAGTAACCCGTCTTTTAACCCTCCTGGGATCTCCTCCTCAGGTACGATGGTGACCATGAACATGGAGGGCCTGCAGAGCCTGACGTCAGACGGCGCCACGCTGGCGGTGCAGCAGGTGATGCTGGGAGGCCACAGCGAAGACGAGTCGGGGGACAGCGGAGACGAGGACGACGACGCAGACATGGCCGGGCTGGGCCTGGACAACAGCGACTCATTGCAGTAGAGGACACACTCCCTCCCTCCTTCACACACACACTCTGATCTACATAAACACACATTAGGTTTACATAGAGCACAAAAAGTCCAGGACGCGTCCCCGCGATAATGACGGGGCGATGACGGTCCTGCTCTCTTCCAAACCCTCCTCCACCTGCTGAACGGCGGTTTGTGCTGCGCGAGTTTCATTTCAGAAACCGTTTTATAATTATTTAGTTGACGTATGCGAGTGCACTTTTTGTATATTTAAGCTCGAAAAGATTCAAACAAACAAACGGACGAAGAAGAAGAAACAAAAAAAGAAGTGTTAAAACACGCGAAGCTCCGTTACTAAATGTTGACTGATTTAATGTTTCTGTTCCCCCGTCCTCCCTCGGTTGAATCTCATTTTTTTGGATGCCAACACTCTTTAAAGTCGTACCTGTGCGAGGTTTGTCTTCACTTTTTTGCATGCTTGTGTTTTGAGTAGATGTGCGCACTCTTTACGACTCGACTCAAACGTGGAGAGAACGAAACTTAAAAAAAAACAAAAAAATAAAAGAGGAGAGATGCTTATTTTTATATACGAACATATGAAAAAAAATAGTGTTTCATTTTTTTGTGTTCTCCTGTTTTGTAAGAATATTTATGTACAGATTCATAATTAAAGCTAGCCGCCCTGTTTTTTTCAGGGCTCTTTGAAGTTTTCTAAAAAACAGAAATTGAATGCTGACGATAAAAAAAAAAGATTTAAAATTGGTTTTAAACTCACGAATACTAACAAGGCCTTACTGTTCTTTAATAAAGAATCTTTGCCAAGAAGCACAAAAACAAAAAAAATTGGTCCAAAAGACACTAAAGCGGAGACGCTCTGCGACGCCGATACTCACGCGGAGTGACGTGTTTTTTTTAGTCCGGCTCATTGTGTATAACATACGTACATTATGTCTTTTTAATCATTTTACAGTAGTAACGTAGGCGTCACGTTCTTCAAATGCACAATCCAGAACACTATGCTAACCACACAATCACAGAGAGGTGACATGAACTCCACCACAAGAAGAAGAAGAAGACTTTGTTTGCACGCATTAAAACTTTTTATTTATGTACATGCTACTGCGATGAAAAAACAAAGAGCAGTTGGAAATGTTCGTTGCCTGCCTGAAGGACTGGGAAGCTCCGCCGCCCTCGCCGCTCGCCACTACATCCACATGTAGCGAAAGATTTATCAACACGTTGATGCGACTGCACAGACTGGGGTGCCTCTTTGTTTGAATATCTGTATTGTCAATAGTTGCTGGTTGGTTTGTATCCCTCTTTGCAGCCTGAAGGGGGCGTAGTGACTGTCGGGTGGGTGGGTGGGTCCTCGCTGAGCTCTCGGTTCCTCACTTGTCTTGCTTTTTATGAAGCGTTCTTCACTTTTCTCTCGTCTGTTTTGCCTTAGAGCTTTCTATTTTGGAATAAACGATGCCTAACTCTCTCTCCGCTGTGCACCGACTCTTTTCTCTGCTCTGTCACATTGACGTGGAATCGAAAGGCCTCGTGGGCGTTTGGGTTTACTGGTTGGTTCGGTTGTCGCTGCTCGTGATCGGAGGCGCCTCTTCTCTCTGAAAGAGACAACGAACACATGGAAGGTTAACGTGGTTGTTACCTTTCAAAATAAAGTGTAAACATGATTTTGAAATATGTAGTTTTGTGACACGTCTGAAGGTTGTCGAGGTTTCTCGTCAGGATGTCTCTTGAAGAAAACGACCTTCAACCGAAGACGTCTGAGAAGTTTCAATAAAAAGTTAAACTTTGTGTTTGAACGTCCAGACAGACGACAAACGTCCCAACGTTCAACTTTTCAGGGAAGTCAAATGAACCGTGGACTCAGACTCAGATTGAAAATTAAAAGTGTCCTTTGTTTAACCAGAAACTCAGCAGACTGTCTGAAACCTGGACATAGTCCTACAAATTAGCTACAGAGACCAGGGTTTTTTGTACCAGGTTCTCATATCATAACGTTCTCATATCACAGAACCATAAAAGTTTCTTCACGTATCATTTCAAAGCTTCAAACTGTATGAAGGCAGCTGAAATCAGGCCAATCGGAGAGCCTCGCCAGCTGCTGTGGTCAGATTCCTCAGAGGAGGACGAGGACCAGCTGTCGGTCCAACATCGCTCACCAACAGCTGGTGCTGAGCAGCATTAGTCAAGGTTCAACTGAAGAAACAGACGACTGTTTGACTGCTGCTGCTCTGATGCTGGCTGAACATGACCGCGTTACACTGACGTACCAGATTCACGTATCAGCAGCTTGTCATGGACTGACCTCCATCTGTTGGCGGATCCAGCTGAGCGCCGCCGTGATGCGAGCATAAACGCCCGGTTTGTTCCTCAGAGCGCAGCCGATCCCCCAGCTCGTCGCTCCGACCAGCTTCCACGCCGACGAGTCCTCGCAGCCCAGAGGACCTCCGCTGTCACCCTTCAGAGAGAGAGACAGGTACAGGTGAACCACACCTCCACAGACAGGTAAATCATCAGGTTTCCTCTCCATGTGATAAATATGGCACTCCAGAACGATCGTTATTGCACCTGTTCAGGCTCGTTCCAGTATTAAATAAATTCATGCTTGCCCAGCTAACAAACTGAGCTTACGTTATCTAATAGATAACATTTGCTAATGGTAGCTAGCAACCTGAGCTAACATTACCCAACAGTAGCTAAGAAACTGAGCTAACATGAGCTAACAGCAGCTACAGTTGTCAGCAGTTTACTTCACTGTCCATAAGGAAACTCTGTAAATCAGAGCTGTGTACCTGACAGGAGTCGGTTCCTCCCTCCAGGTATCCTGCACAGATCATCCAGGGGGAGATGTGTCCGTTGTAAATCTCAGGCCGGTTGCAGGTCTCCGTGGAGATGAGCGGCACCTTGGCAGAGCGCAGGACGACACTGGCCTCACCTGGAATAAAGCATCATGTCAGGCATGTTTGTGGCACCTGATTTTAAATCAGCTGTTTTCCAGGTTCAGGCTCACCATCAGTCTCAGTTGCTCCCCATCCAGAGATCCAGCACATGGTGCCCGCCTCGAACTCCTCCCCATGGTTGGGCAGACAGATGGGCTGCACAGAGCCTACAGAGGAGAGCTTTAATGAACTACATTACCCAGAGGCACTCAGTCAGTCAGTCGATCATCTGAATCATATTTTATGGAGAAAATGTTTTCTGGTTTTCCCTCTGATGTCCTCCGGCCGCTCCGCCTCAACTCTCTGTGATTTACAGAGTTTACGATGGACAGTGAAGTAAACTGCTGACAGCTGTAGCTGCTGTTAGCTCATGTTAGCTCAGTTTGTTAGCTGAAGAAGAGGTGGTTACAGGGAGCAGAGCCAATGTCGTGCCAGAACTGGAGCTGGGCAATACATAAGTTAGTATCATGGGTCACGTTAGCTGCTAAACTCATTCAGAAAGCTAAAAATAACACATCCACTCACAGTGTTTTGCTAGAAATACCGTTAGCAGGCATGAAGCGTTAACCAGCCAACAAAGTAACCTGCAAACTGCAAGACAGACAATTTACAGCCAGATCAGCCCACAGAGTCTGGATGATGTCATCTACCATTACAGGATTTTGTTGTTTGCTTGCTTTGATAAATTGTTAGCGAGCTAATGTATCAAAATATACCATCTGAAACCAAAATATGACAAAATATCTGACATGTCTTGTGTTAGCTTTGTAGTGGCCGTGTGTTTACGTTAGTGGACTCTATTTCTAAGCTAACGTTAGCTCGGCTAGTCTGTTAGCAAAGGCTCAGCAGCTTCTATGGACATAATGGCAGAGGAGAAGAGAGTGAAGAGGACGCTGACGGAGGAAGCTAAGAAGAGAAAAGGAGAGAGTGAGCGAGCAAGAAGCCGCTGGACAAGAGTAAATCTGGGACTGACTTTTAGTGGTTGGTGAGAGCTTGGTGAAATAAAAGGCTGAAAGACAGACGCCGAGCTGGGCTGACTGCTGTTGGACTAGTCAGTAATATTAGCTGCTGCTGTGTGTTGTGTTGTTTTAGCTGTTAATGAATGAATGAATGAAAGTGGAGCAGGGTGTTTGGCGTGAAAGTAAAAGGACACCGTTACCATTGAAAACAAGTGACGTGGTCAGTTTCATCAGCGCAATGTCGTAGTCTCCTACTTTGGGCCTGTAGCGGGCGTGGTATATGATCTGCTCCACAGCCAGAGACTGAGCGCCGTGAAGCTGCTGCTCCGTCAGCCCCACGTGGACTCCCCACATCGCGGGGTCTGCAAACCTGACGACATTTCAAACCGAACATTTAGCTCCTGAGTGGAACGCAGTCGGCCGCATGTCCAATGGAGGATAACGTGACTCACCCGTAGACGCAGTGTGCTGCGGTGAGGATCCAACGTGACGTGATGATGGAGCCTCCACACAGGTGTTCTGTCCTGAAGTGGAGGCTGACCTGCCAGGGGAACTGACCCGGCTTGGAGAGGTTTCCCCCGACGATGCGGGTGCTGAAGAGAGGCCTAGAGCCGCACTCTGAGGACAAACAGGTGGAGGGTCACAGGTCACTTTGGAAACACTGGTCAAGCTTCACAAATATGTACACATCAAACCGTTCATGCACAAACACACACTGTTTCCACATCAGTGATTACGATACTTTGACGCCAAAACGCCACCGGGCTCGTCGCTGTACAGATTCACATGATTTCAAACCACCAGAAGCGTTTCAGAAAGCCCGCCATCTTTGATTTGGTCATTTTTCATGAGTAAATGTGCTACACAGTTCAATTGTTTCTCTAATGTTTGCACAGGCTGTTTTATTTCTGTGACTTGCTGGTGTTTCGGTTTGAAGCGTGACCCTGTTAACTGGTGACTGTTAACCGAATCAGTCTGTGGTTGTCATTGTTACGACTCAGACATGAAGAGAAAACGTAGACGAATCAGGCATGTTTAATGACATAAGCAGGTGATGCTGTTTTAGCTGGATAACGTTAGCTAATTCGTCGTTACTCCAGAGGCTGATCTGGCTGTAAATTGTCCGTCTTGTTATTTACAGGTGGCTGGGTAACGTTAGCTTTCTTGGTTAACGTTATCGTTAGCCAAACACTATCTGAGTGGATGTGTTATTCATAGCAGCTCTGAACTTTTCTGTTTTTTTAATTTTAGGACATTTGTGTGCAAACATGGACTTCTTCATGATACATCAGGTGACGACATACAACAAAGGAAAGGTCTGTGGACCCGAGGCCCGAGTCGGGGCCAGGGCGACAGTAACAACACACGCACAGAGAAGAAACACACTTTCATGCACATGCAGGAAGCACACATGCTCCTCTCGACTCCATCTTAAACCCTCGTAGAATAAAGTTTTCTCACCCAGACATTTCAGAGTGGTCACCTTCCCTGAGCTGCACTGAGCTTTACTGTGGCGACACAGGAAGTGGAGGTCAGACCACGAGAAACTCAGCAAACATGGAGGACGACTGCTATTAGTCAGCTCAGATCATAACAGAAGTTATCTCATGACTCTTGTCACTGTACTCTATATATTATACACAGAGACCCAACGATTCCCACCATGAGCAACAAAGACTTCCTCTAAGAGGCAGCATTGATGTACTGATCATGTTTGACGACAGTGGCAAGGAAAACTTTTTTTTAAGAGGCAGAAACATCGGGCAGAATTTATTATTAGTGATCATTTAAATTTCTTAATATACTGCTGGGTTTGTGAATTCCCCTCAGAGATCAACAAAATCTTATTTTAATTTATTATAATACATCATAAATAGGTTATCTGACAGTTACTGTCGCTGAACACCTTGTTAGCACATGGACGTGCTTCCTACCTGAAGAAGGTGGCGTTCTGGAGCTTAATGATCTGTGGTTGGCTCAGGTAGACGGACATCAGGTTGGTCTGGAGGTCCTGCTCGATGGACGTCAGAGAGACGAAGAACGACTCCACGTACCTGATGACAGAAAGTAGAGCTAACGGTTTAAAAGTGCCACGTGTAAGATTATGGAGCGTTTTATGTTTGAATCACTGTAATGTGTGAACAGGTTGTAAAAATCGGTGATAGATGCTACGTAAACTTTTGAGGTGCAGGACCAGATCCAGATCAAGATCAATGACAGGATGTGCATCTTCAATCAGATCAAGACATGGGTAAAGAACAGTGGAAACCTGGAGTAACCCAGCTGTTTGCAGGCTGACATCCCCAACCAGTTGTTCCAGTCCTCGGAGCAGACCGTCCTCCATACGCTTCCTCTGCGGACCTGCAGGACGGAGCTCCTCCCACTCAGACGCACTGACAGGTGGACAGGTGGACAGGTGGACAGACAGAATTATCTATAAACAGGTGTCAGAACGGTCACACCAAACAAGGGAGGCGAAGACCAAGTGCTTGTTCCTGGGCTACAGGAGTGTGTTCATGTGTGTGTCTCACCACAGCCAAGCTCGTCCTCTCCGTTTTCACAGTTCACCTCTCCGTCACACTGAGCCGACCTGCTGATGCATTTAGACGAAGAGCCACAACGGAACTTCCCCGCACAGCTCAGACCCACTGAAACACACACATGAACACACACACACACACACACACACATGAACACACACACAAACAGCATGTCTGGTTTTACGTTACTTCCCGACATGAGCCAGATTGTAACAAGTTTCAAATGTACTTCCTGAATGTTAATCGGCACAGATGTCGTCTGATATTAAAACGTTTCATGTTTTTCACAGAACATAATGCAGACAAATATGAATTTTGTTTCATTTACAGTGCACATAAACTTTAAAATATTCTGCTTTCATGACATATTTCTTTGTCTCAGGTGTTTCTGATCACGTTGTAAAAGGTGTCTAAATGTCAGTGTGTCCATTGATGAAAGGTATGAAGAGATGAGACTTAAAAACAACTTGAAAATGTCTAAATAAATGTAGAGTGTGTCTGACATACATTATTATTGACTCTGCAGCAGTACAGAGACTTCAACAAAGTTAGTCAAAGGCAGGCTTGAGGTTGCCAAGCAACCAGGGTCAGCTGCAGGTCAGAGTAATTAACTGCAGCTGTGCTCTGTCTGTGTGTGAGTGACTGCTGAGAGACACAGAAAATCTCTAAATGAACCCCCTCCAACTAGTGGACACTAATGCCAAACGGTAGGTTGTATCAAAAAGCCCAAATGACCGTGAGCATCCTCATCTTGTCGACCATGTGAATGCCAAATTTCAGTGTGTAAAGTTAAAAAATGTGACCTGGGGAGAGAGAGAAAGAACAGGTGCCCCATGCTCCTTTGGGAAATTTCTCCTCTCCAGTTTACATGGAGTAGATGGGGCTGTCGGTGGGTGATCCTGGCGCATCAGTGCGTCTCCTGCCAAAACTATAAGTCTGACAGCTTCAGCAGTGATGTCACTGCGTAGCCCACGAATTTCCCTATGTTTCTATGTAGAAATTATTTCTGTAGAGTGACATTTGTGGCCATGAGAGCCGTTTGCAAATGTATTCTTTGACAAATGTTTCTCTCCCTGTCCACTCTAGCTCTGGAACATTCTACCAATACACACCCATTGTAAACTTTGGCGTGGTTTTTGGTGATTTTTGGTGAAACCGTTTGGTGAAACTCTGAGAAAAGTCACAGCACACCATTCCCGGCCGAGCCGGTCGATTTGATATACAAATAATAAGTATGGAGAACAGTGACTAGCAGGAACACTCACTAAGGAGTCTTAAACAGTGTGCCTTACTCAGGCACACTCAATCATCTAAACGGCTTCTGAATATTATCATGTCTGTCTGCTCAAACTCAGACTCCCTCTCACTGACTCGTTGAAACCTTATTCTGTGCTGATCTCAGCTTTCAGGTCCCGCTAGCTCTGTTCCAGTTATGTGGTTCTGAGGCGAGTCACGGGCCTGGATATCTACACTGGTCTGTTTGTTTATAGTCTGCTGCAGTCGCTTGTTCTCTAATCGATCGTACTGTAGTTGAGTAGTGTTTGTTCAGATAATCATCTGATCTTCTAGCTGTGACCATTTGACACCAGTTACATCTCAACACTGTTCGTCTCTTCCTGGAAGTGCTTACTCAGACAGCTACTAAAGTATCCATGAGATGTTTCTTAGAAACCATGAGGATAACATTAAAGCAACGTTACGTATCAATCAGTATTTGTTGTCTCCAGTTTCGGAGTGTAATCCCACTGTGTAACTATGTTCAGCTGTACTCTGATTACATTACTGCTGATCAAAAACTAGTGAGTCGACAACTTTGCTAACAGCCAAACATCTTCTAGCTTGCTCCATCAGCGTCCTCTTCATCCTCTTCTCCTCTGCCATTGTGTGCATAGAGATTGCTGAACCTTTACCTTTACCTTTAACAGACAGTGTGCAACCCGAGCTAACGTTAGCTTAGTAAGTCCAGTGTGAGTGGATGTGTTATTTTTAGCTTTTTAAATGAGTACAGCAGCTAACGTGACCCATGATGGTAACTTGGTAACTAAATGTATCACCAGCTCTGGTTCTGGCACGACACCGGCTCCCCTTTAGCATGCCTGTAAACCGCCTCTTCATCCCGGTGGTCCAAAACACCCGTGGTCCAAACACTAACACTCCCCCAGTCCTAGCTGCAAACTAATAGCAGTCAACATCAGACAGCCTTATCATACTTAACAGTTACCTAGTGTTTCTATAGCACTGACAGAGCGTTCCAAAATAAACATTATCAGTTTGAAGTAAACTAAAGCGCCCTGCGCTGTCCCTTTAAGAAATATGACATCTGAACAATTCATTACATGAAAAGATAAACTGTGTTTCTGTACAAACGTTCTGTTTTGGGTTTTGTTGTAGTTTCCTGTGTCATAACTGACCATCAGATTAAAGCTGTCAGTTACAGTGTCAGTGACTCGAGCATCGAGCCTCCATTTGTGTGACGGGTAAGGACGGCATCAAATATTGATGAAGCAAAGCCGAGGCCACGCTACAGTGGTTCCATTATTGCTAAACGGACAAAGATCACACGGCATTGAGCTCCTCACCTCCGAGACCGATGCCAAGAGCGAGAGTGACCACCAAGATGACACACGAGGCGATTAAGATCTCGAGGCGGTGGGCCAGCAGTCTGGACTTCCAGCTTTTCTCCAGGTCTTCATCTATTGAGACAAAACAATTTGTGAACATTTAAATATTACACAACATGAGCTGCCAGCAGTTCAAGCACCGAGAGGAGACACTATAACTCAAATTTTACAATCCAGAGAATAAAATCTATAAAATTTGGTGTTCTTGTTGAAATTGAGAAGCATATTAAACATTTACACCATGAAACATCACATGAAGATGTACATCTTACAAAAGCTCACAAATATAGATTCATTTTTGAAAACATTCAGGAATTGGTGGCGACTATATGTAGTGGCAAACGTAAAATAAGAAAAAAAGACAAGCAGCTTCATCCAAAATGGATTCTGGTCCTTTTTCCAACCCAGAGGTCAGCGACACTTCATACTGCTAACCTCTCACTGCAGATGAAGCTCACAGGTTAACCAGCAGCATTAATGAAATGTGAAATTAAACCGTTCAATTCTTGCAGAGAGTTTTGGTCTTATTTGGATTTGGAAACCAAAGCTAGTCCAGCTCGGTCAGGTCCAGGTCTGTACGAAACATCATGAAATGTTACAACCAAGACTAAGTCATGACAGAGTGTATGAGTGTGTGGTTGCTACATTGAGTCACCTCGTTAAATGTTGCCTTGAAGTATTTTCAGATTAACTCAAATTTTTATTCCAGGAGATTTGGCTGATGTCTCGTCCCAGACAGTTAATAAATCTGACAATTCACAGTTAAATAAGAGACGTACCCAAAGTCATGGTCTTGATTAAAATCCAGAGTCCTCTTTGTCTGAGACCAAGACCAGATCGAGGCCTTTAAAAGGAGGCCTGAGCCTGGACTTAAGACAAAGACTGATCATGAGTACTACAAAACTGGCTGGAGTATCATTCTAGGCTTACAACTGATGATTTGGGAAGTCCTGTCAGTACACTTCTATGTAGTACTCTGTGTACTTCCTCAGCAGGGTTGTGTTCTCTCAATTTGGCCGTTGTGCACTTCCCAGAAATCACATCTGCAACATTTGACTGCCAAAATATTAATATAAATCATATGTACATACATATGTACCAGCAGCTTCCACGCCGCCATTTTCACATGCTGGTGGTCCCTCCCATTATGACTGCACAATCCGAGCACTTACAGTACAGCGTGAACACACTTATGGACTCAAAAGAACAAAGAGGTACAGTGTAGAACATATACGTAACACACAGTGTGTAAGTCGTCTCACGTTTCAAACAGATCCCACTGAAACTCTACCTGTGTGCAGTAATCATTGTTTCATGCTGTACCGTTAACCTCTAGAACATCATGGGGGCTCACCGTTGAGGAACGGCTGCACCTTGGTGATTGGCATGGTGGGGCTGGGTGCAGTCGCAGGTTTGGGTTCTTCGGGTTTGGCAGGATCGTTCTCTACTTGCGGGCTAACAGCACCGCTGCCCAGCGGGCTGACATTCACTGTGTTGGGGGTCTCAACAGCGGGGAGGTCTTCCTCTGTCACTGATACTACCTCTATCTTAGAGGGGTCCGGTTCCTCGGGTCTCTCTTCCTTAAGTTCCTGAATGGGGGCAACAGAAAGACAAACGATCCATATGACAAACAGCTGGTGATTTATTTATATATTAATATTGTGACAGCAGAGATTCAAGTATGAAGACTTTGTCTGAGACCTTAGAGGTGTAAACTTGTTGCTCAAAGAAATGTTTGGTGTGAGGCTAAATTGTACTAAACTACTTCTAATGTCTGGAAGTCTTACGTTACAGTAAATATCTGAGTTTAAACCAATAAGAGCGATGTTGAAGGGTTGAGCATTCACTCTTGTCCTTACAGAAGACCTCAACAGGAGGGTACGACTGCCTCTCTTCATGTTTTCAGTGCCATCAGTCAGCAGGATTACAGAAAAACTAGAAGATTTTGGCATGAGGCGATGAAGAACCCATTACATTTTGAAGCGGGGGGGATACCAGCATTACAGTCGAGACCACCTTTGTTGAGTGCAAGAGAAGTCTGAGAGCAGAACTAGTCGAGACCAAGTTAAGGCTGAATCCAAAGAGGTTTGAGTCCAAGTCAAGACCATAGACAGTTTATGTCTCTGTATACCAACTAGAATATTTCCCCAGACCAATGGCCAAGTCCAAGACATGAGTGCAAATACTAAGGAACCCAAAACCTCAAGCCTGAATTAGAGTACTACAGCCCAGAGAGACATGAATTATTTTTCACTTTAACATCACGAGATACTGTCGGTCCATTGTAATATAGACATGTACACACATACATGGTTGTGCTTGCAGATTTACGTATCGTAGAAGACTGGACTGGACCTTGCTGGAGGTCTGCGCTCTCAGAATGGCCTTCAAGTTTTACACCCAGCATCCAAACTGTCACTCATTAAAGCAGATAAATTGAGGTAAGCTACCTCGGAGTCCATCAGACACGGATGCAGCTCGTTAATCGCGGATGTTCGAGTCAATGTTTCAAACCACACCGGAGGCACCGCGGTGAGTGTCAGAAGTGACCCAGAATTGGTGCTCCGCCAAAATGACCAAATCTGAGCCAGCTGAAGTCTGACAGGCCAAACGCTTCTGAAACACTGATGAGGTTTGAAGTCATGAAGTCCAGGTCTACACAACCACTGCCCTCTGTCTCTGTTCATCACCACCTGTTGTCATTGGTCTTTAAAATAAAAAACTAAGACCACAAAAACCAGAGCGGACACAACACAGGCTCTTTAAACCGGACTAACCTTCATCTGTTAGCTGAGTGTGATCCAGAAAGATTAAATTTGAATAAAACATTCAATCAATTTACAAATAGAAGTTATTGTTTCAGCACTACTTAATGTTCTGTGTTGTCCACTTACTGTTGGGGGATTTGCTGTGTCAGCAGCAGCAGGGTTGGCAACAGGATCTGTAAAAAAGAGATGAAGTGGTATAAAAGACATCGACAGAGGAAAGACAGAGAAGAAGAAAAGATAAAAAACAACAACCAGGAATCCTCAAAGAAAAAAGTCTGGATGAGTTTTAGTCCTGTGTTTGTGTTGAGTCCAACGTACTGCTCTCGTCGGAGCTCTTCGTCATCGTGCCATCGTCCACGCTGAGCGGTGCTTTGTCTAAGACCATGTCCCCCCACCCCGACTCCCTCTCCACTTATTTCTGTCTCCTTTCTCTCTTTTATTCCTTTTTTCTTCCCCCACTCTCTCTCTGTCTCTGTCCTAATGGCTGCCCTCCTGCTGTGCCTTCACTTCAGTACAAAGTGACACCTGAGCAGGTGAGTGCTGCCACTCTCAGTGGGGATCGGGTGACCCTGCACCTCCTACTCAGTGGGTAAGATTACATACTCGTGTGTCCCCGAAGTGTCCATGGAGGCAGGTGGAGGTGGAGGGAAGCTGCTGGTCACTGCCTGGACGCCGTCCAGTGGCTTCACTGTCCAGCTGCTTCCTGCAAACAGACCCTCCAGCAGGTACTGTCATATAAATGATGATTAACGTGTCGTTTAACGGATCAGTTCACGCAGACAGTTCTGCTTTCATGTGGCGAGGTTTGGACGTATTTTACTCTGAACTTCATCCTGACACATCAGGTGAATGAAATTTAAGCTGTGTTGGTTAAAGCGGTGGAAACTTCCATTTTCTTGAGCAGAAAGTAGTTCCCATGAGGAAGTCTGCAAAACAACACCTGTAGAGTTCTTCCGTTTTTGTTCTCCGATGCTGTGAGCTCCACAAATTAAATTAAAGTCTTTAAATTAAACCTACATAAATAAACCTACCTGCATGCTTCGATATTAGCAGTATGAGTGTAACTCAGAGGCGTTTTTCAGCAGAAATTCAGATTTGAAATGTGAAGTTAGAGCGTCAAACTCGTCTATTAGCACGATAACGCTATAAAAACCGTTAGCTGTGCAAGTTCCGTTAGCTCTGTTAGCATGCCCTGTTATTATCATATGGAAGAAACAGAAATAAATAAAAGTGGAAATAAATGTAAAAAGAAATTGAAGTATAAATGAATTATAATAAACATAACTATATTGAGTATATTAAATTAATTATACAATTATACAATATTAAAACAAACAATTTGTCAAATAAATAAATCTTATTTTTATTAATATTTAACAAGTTTCTTTATTTCACTATACTGAAATTTAACATTAATGAAAGTTTAAAGATCTGACAGACTCCATAATAAAAAATATATATTTTATTTATTTGACACTAAAACACAAATAAATAAAAGTAGATAAACAAAATAAATAAGATTAATCAGGCACAGATTAATTAAACTGTAAACAAGCTCATTAAAACGTTCGGGCACTTCGTCTCGTCAATATTTCTAAAATACATAATTCTGTATTTTAATTCACACTTTTGCTTAATCAGATCAAAACTTCACATTTAGCAGTTCACAGAGTTTCAGGTGACTTGAAGTGAGTTTAACGCCGAGTTATTTTAGTTTGTGTGTTAGCAAACAGTTAGCTTACACACGTAGCACATATTAGCATTCATTTGGAGTCCAACATGTACTCAACTGTGGTTAGCTCGTTTTTAGCCGTGTAGCTAACTGAGCTGACTCAGTCTGTTATGCCAGGAGCCAAACCCGGCAAGAAAACCTTCAGAGGTTCTGTTGCTGCGTTCACTGTTAGACTGGACACTGCTGGTTCAGAGGTTCTGTTGCTGTGTTCACTGTTAGACTGGACACTGCTGGTTCAGAGGTTCTGTTTGGTCCTGGGTCTGACCACGTTCCCTGGAAGGTAGATGCTGACACTAGCTCATAGCACTGGCTACACTGCACAGTGGTTAGGCAGCAAAGTGTGAACGGTCCTCAGGCGATGTGAAGTCTTCAGAGCAGGTTACAGGTGGTTACAGGTGGTGATGTAGCATTTGTGTCAGTTCCTTCATTCACAGTAAGTAAACCTCCAAGGAACCCCGTCACTGTCTCTTGAACTCAAGATGCAACAAGACCAGACATATTCCTAACGTGGCTCCACCTGGATCTTAATCATGGCATCCTCCGAGGTAGGAAGTGGGTGCAGGACTGGTGGCGTCCCACGCTGTTCCCCTTCTTCAGTTCTCCTTTGTGGGAAAGAGCCAGATAGACGCCTGGGTGAGACAGAGAGGAGTAGGTGGTGTAGTGGTTCTCCTCCAGGTTCTCCTTCAGCAGGCAGTCGTCTGAGAACTTCTCCTGAAAAGATATTTCATACCATCAGCCCTGACCTTCATTTTTACTGAGGACAGTTTATCGTTAATTCATGATGCATTTTGGCTGCATACCGCTCCGTATGTCAGTCCTTCTCCACTCATACAGAGGTACAAGCCACTCTTGACTCCTTTGATTCCCACCACTCCATGTTTCATGGCGAACACCTTCAGCCAACCTTCAGGAGACGGAAACACAAAGAACACGTTAGGGCCGGATGTTTTCTTGGAGTGCATCACAGATAATTTCACATAAACACTGACATCGTTCATCGGGTCATACTCACAGTTCTCCGTTGGTTTGTGGACGCCTCCCACAGAGCCGTTGGCCAGAATCTGGAGATGGTAGCCAATCCCAACGCGGCAGTAGAGCAGCTGCTGTTTGACCCCCTCTCTGATTGGATGAGGGTTATAACCTGGTTCACAAAGAAGGAGCTGATTGGTTGTTTGGTGGTCTAGAATGTTCAGCAATGAACCTAAGTGGTTGGGTAAGGATAATCTTGTTGGGATGGTGTCAGCAGTGAGCAGCAAAATGAATCGCCTTGAGCAACACATCCAGCTCGGCCCACATTTCGCTGGTCACTCGCATGCATAAATGTTCTAAGGTCCAGTTTAATATACTCTGAGGCTTTGGTAGTCAGTGTTGGACAAATCAAGCAAGTATCTTCCAAAGTTTGTCTTTTTTAACATCATTTCCATGACAGATGTCGAGATACTGTTACTTTGAATATTCGCTCTGTATGTGTGGTTCCCACTCTTTGTAATTTATGTGGTTACATGTGTGGCTCTCTCCAACTCTTCTCTTTCATCCTGTTTGTTTTTACAGAGGACGGAGCCACAAATAACTCCAACATACTTAAAACATGTGAATAAGTACATTTGTTGTTTTCATGCCATGTTCTGCTTCACTACATTTATCTGACAGATTTAGTTTTAAGTTTTAGTTTTTAGTTTTAATGTTTACATTAATGTTGAGATTTGGACCTTTCGGCTTCTGGGTAACTGTGACGACGTTTCTCACCAATTTTTAAGAACTTTTACAAACCAATCAGTGGATTCATGGAGAAAGAGTCACAATCATCACAGGAGACACAGTACACTGACATATTTATCCATTTATGATTGTTATGATTGTGAGTATTTGTTTGGTCAGCGTCCTGATTTTGTCTCTGACCACGTAACTCTGCCATGCATCGTAACACAAAGAGACATTTGGGCTAAACGTCTTTCAGTGAATCAAAAAACCAAATCGTGTTCGCTCACCTTTTCCTTTCAGCACAGAGTCCCTCATGTGAAGCTTCCAGAGGCCTCGAAGTCGAGAGCCGTGGTCTTCAGGTGAAACCACAGATTCTTGTTTCTTTGCTCCCGCCGCTCGATCACAAACACCGAGAACCAGCAGCAGCATCAGGAGCATCGAGGAAGAACTCATAGTGAAACACATCAGAAAAGGACAGACGAGGTCCAGCAGACGGTCATGTCCAGCAGGTCCAAGTCAACGTTCCTCTGTTAGCTTCACACTTCTATCTCTGACTGATCCTCAGCTGTACACCGCCGCTATCAGCCACATATCGACAAACGTCCTGAACACACGTGCTGCTCGCCAGAGACTAACGAGAGACTTCCCTCCAGTGTGACACATGATCCACTTTATAGTTTGACTTGAAGTGCAATCAGGTGAACGTTAGTGTTGTTTTCATGTCGCCCAATCAGCCTCTGACATGCCAGAAACTGTCTGTTCAGTATCACAATCAGAGAGATACGAGCAGCTGAGCTGATAGAGCGAGCGAGGAAACACAAAGACGAGCTCAGAGTTAACTCATCACGCTTCAGGTTAGTTTTACTGTTTTACACACCTGACAAACGTATGCAGACAACCCGCGTGCAACACTGTTCTGGTTTCAGTCTTTCCAGCTGACGTTGAACCTGCTGCTGAGATCTGACGCCATCCAAACACCAGACCATCAAATAATGATGATGATAATTATGAGAAGAAACTTTATTTATACGTGTCATATTTTATACAGAGGGTAACGAGAGGTTAAATAAAAAACAGGCACGTTAAAACAATCAGAAGAATAAAATGTGAACAGCTTTAATTCTAAAATATGGAGGAATGTGAAGCTTAAAAACAGAAAAATGGAAAAGATGCTGGCATTCAAAATCTTGACGAGGTTTTGAATCTGGGTAAACCGTGGATTTACCAAACTGAAGGTCGGCCCTTTAACAGGGAACTTAAATATAGTTGGTGAAAATATATTTTATCATAATCTTGACTAAAACAACCAGATTTCCTGCAGGTACACTGAATATCTGCTGTTCCTCAGTCACATGCATATAGCACACTGCTGACTGCAGGGCTAATGAGGCCACGCCCCCTACCTGCACAGGTGATTTCTGTACCTGGACCACACTTTAGAGCCCAGAGCACACAGAGACTGTTGAAGACACAGAACAAAAACAAAATGTTTAGATTTATGTTTGGTTATGATACACTTTGTTTAAATTACCCACAATTTACAGTTAATTCACATAAATTTCCATAATTCCCATGGAGCAGTGGCTGATTTGGAATATTTACAAAATTCCCAAGCTTAATATCCCACAGAAAGTTTCCTGAAATTTACCAGAAACTTCCCTCCCTTTGCAACCCTAAACAATAACAAAAGACAATTTGCAGTGTTGCATCATGGGAGTTGTTGTCTTCTACTGATCTGATGTGACTCCGTCATCTCAAGTTTCCCTGAAGTTGTGGTGAGCAGGAAAGTTTCCGTTACCTGAAGTCAAATGTGGATTTCTCTGGTTTGGAAACATTTGGAATAATGGAAGTACAAAAATCAACAAGAGGTTCTTTGTGTTGGATGTTTTATGTGGAAATGTTTCAGACTTTATCGGCTTGAGTTGAAGAAAAATGACGCGACTCTCTCGTGTAAGTTTTGTAGTCGTCGTTTTTATGTAAAAGATTAAATCACCAACAGGTTTATTTCAGATTTATTCTGATCAGACAGACTGTCACAAATTTTAGATTCTTTACGTATCAGTCAAGTTTTCTTTGTTCTGTTTTTCTCTTTTAAGGTTTCATGTTGCGCTCTAATCGAGGCTCTGAGGACACGCTGTGTTGAGTGTTGTACAGATTGTGAGTCGAGTCCTGACATCGTCTTCTGTTTGTTTTTTACAGATCTCCGTCTTGCAGGATTTCCCATGAGGCCCGGTGGGAACCCTCACAGGATGTTTCCTTCACAGACTCATCATGTGACTTGTGATAAGACGCCATCCTCCATCAGCACACGGTGTCTGACTCAACACTATCTGACATGAGTAACAGCACAGAGGCACGTCAGCGTCAAACCAGGGCTCCTTAAACTCTGACCAACAGTTCACCTACAGACAGCAACGTTTAAAGAACCATAACAAACGTTAACATAACATCAGCACACACACACACACTCTGCATGTTCAGGCACTTATCAGCCTCAACATGAAGAGTGTTCGTCTAACGTCGTGATTTAGAAGTTTGTTTCAGTCGGCTGGATTTGGCACTTTGAGTGTTACAACATTTATGAGCCATGAAGAAGAAGAAGAAGAAGAAGAAGAAGAGGAAGAAGAAGAAGAAGAAGAAGAAGAAGAGGAAGAAGAAGAAGAAGAAGAAGAAGAAGGTTTCAGTCCATGTGATCAGCCGAGCCGCAGACGTACGTATCAGAGCTAAGAGGCTCCTTTAGCTCTCAGCTTGGACAGCAGTATCTCGTTCTTCCGACACTCCTGCAGACAGGAAAGATTCATCGTCAGTCACTCATCCAGTTTTAAAGGTAACTTCGATATCTGGACTCTGTTTCTCAGGTTTCTGTGACCAACGTGGGCAACAACTCTTGAACCCGGTCCAGCACTGTTCTGTCGTGATCACTGACATCTGAATTCATAACATCGTTAAACATTTCATTCATTTAAAACTCACTAAAACCGTCTTTATCCGTCTTTCCACTGTTCAACAGATCACCAGCTCTGCTTTGGTCCAAATGAACTTTTAATGTACAGAGTCAGACGTGAAGATGTTCGTGAAGCTGACAGGTTGAACGTAGATGTACTGGAAGGTCGAGAGCTTTGACCTTCACGATGGGATTTTTACGTCTGACTCAGTGAATTAATGTTTCATTTCATCCAAACTGAGTTTGTTGGAGACACTTTCAGTGAGTTTTATTTGGTCTCTGTCCAGTTTGAACAAAGTGAAGGTACGATGGCTGTTTTTGTCAGTGGAGTCTGGAGGCTTTGAACGCAGCCATTCAACAGCTCTCTTTAATAAAAGCTCTGTGTAATCTGTTCTGAGTCTGAGCTCTGGTTGGAGCGTCGTTGTCCCTGTTTGTCACTAAAACATGAAGGAAAGATTGAAGTCACTGCTGCTGCTGGTGTTAACAAACTGATCTCTCACCTCTTTAAAGTCTTTGACGGTCTTGAAGTAAAGCCTCTGTTTGTCGAGCAGCTCCAGGTACTCGTCGTTCAGCTGATCTCTCCTCATCTTGTTCTCCTGCTTCTTCTTCTCCATCTTGGAAAAAAAAAAAAGACTCAGCTCGGTGAGTTCAGAGTTTTTATGGATCCAAACCTCTGAGATCAGAACTCAAACCGGAGGTTTTACCTTGATGCGGTTCTGTTTGATTCCCTCCACGATCTGCTCCATCTGTCTGAGGAACTGATCCTTGGCTGCTGACGACGACATCGCCCTGAAGAGGAGAGAGTTTTGTTACGACGTCAGAGAGTCAGGAAGATTTATTTAGAGGACAAGAAGTCACAAACACAAAGAGTGAAGGAGGTTTGTAAGAAGAACTGTCGAGTGGAGCCTGAAGGCAAAGCTCTCGATCTTCAGGTCCATCTACGTTCCAACCCTCAGCCAAGATCATGAGCTTTGGGTAGAGACCGACACGAGCGACTGAAACACCGAACACAGATCTCCAATTCTTAGTTTTCATGGCTAAAAGATGACAAGACTGGACGAGCTCTGCAGCCTGGATCTTTCCGGGAGGTCTGATTCGAGTGTTTTCATACTTACTGCTGGAAGTTATCGTGGATGGAGTTCAGCAGATTCACCTGCAGACACAAAAGAACATCTGAGGTCATTAAAATGGACATTTACCCACAAACACGATCATCCATCGCCTCCTGTGTCCGCTCACCTCCTTCTCCAGGTAAACCTTCTTGTCGTCTAACGTGTTGTACAGCGTGAAGAACTGCTTCGTCTCTTTGTGCGTCGCCGACACTAAAAACCAGAAGAGAGCTCGATTTAACGTCTTTGTTCTGTTTCGTTAACGTCAGGAGGAAACGTCTTTTCTCCGGTTGGACCAACCTTGGCTGTAGAGCTCGATGAACCTCTTCTGGTACTGGGTCAGCTCGGCCCGGCTCGGCACCTCGTCGATCTTCCTCTGCAGGATGGCGATCTCACGGTTTCTCCGAGCCTGAAGGTGAGGACGGAAAGAAGACAGTCTGTGAGGACATCACAGAGACTACGTCCAGGTTTTAGACAGTCTGTGGAACGTCACAGAGACTACGTCCAGGTTTTAGACAGTCTGTGGGACGTCACAGAGACTACGTCCAGGTTTTAGACAGTCTGTGGGACGTCACAGAGACTACGTTCAGGTCTAAACTCTGTTTTTTAATCAACATTTTGAGTTGTCTTGGCGCCTCACGTCATCGTTTTAACATTATTTTAATAATAGATGAATGAAACGACTTTTTAAAACTTTAATCTGTGGAGACGTCCTGTGTTGTGTGTCGTGTTTAGACGTTTTAATCTGCAGCTCTGATATGAAGTAAAAACATGTTTCCTCTGAGCAGAACGTTGATTCGAGCAGAAATCCACTGAACGCTGAAGTGAAGTTCTTATTTTGGTGTCAGTCGACAGTTTTAAAGATGTCTGACGTGTTTCCTGCTCAGACTCTGTTTATTTGTCGTACAGCTTCAGTACTCTGTGTGTGTGTCGTCGGTATCTGCGGTCCGTTATCTGACCTACATGAGCTCGCTGCAGCTTCATCTAATCTATGTTGGAGTGTTTACCATGAGCAGGCGGATCTTCTGCAGTTTCTCTCTGTCTGTGTTGTACTGTCTGTCTATCAGCTGGTTCCTCTCCTGGGAAAAGAAACAAAGACTTTTATTTTGAAGGATTTTTTTCACGCTGTAGAAGACAAACGCTGAGTCATGAAGATGACGTGATCGACCTCCTCCTCTGCGTCCGGTCCCGACGCCGTCTTCAGCTCCTCGATGTTCTGCTGCAGACGGGCCATCTCCTCCTGAACATTAAAGAGGAGGTCAGCACCGGGTCACCGCATTCATCATCACCATCATCATCATCACCATCATCATCACCATCATCATCACCGTCATCATCATCGTCATCATCACCATCATCGTCATCATCATCATCACCATCATCATCATCATCATCATCACCATCATCATCGTCATTGTCATCATCTTCGTGTGTGTTGATGTACTCACTCTGCAGTGTGTCCTGAACTCCTGCTCCTGCTGCTTCAGGTTCTCGTTCATGGTCACCAGAGCTCTCATCTTCTCCAGCACGCTGCGCGACAGGACGACACATCGTTAGATAACCTGTCAATCAAACGTCTCAGGTTTGAATCGTTGAGTCTGTCCGTGTCTGAACAAACAGCTCGTGTCACTTTCACGTCGATGTGACAGGACTGACGTCCGTCTTCTGGAACATTTGGTCATTTCCAGGTATTTCCATGACTGGAAAAGTAGTCTCTAAATCTCCAGGTTTTCCAGGATGTGTGACTGTTCAAACACACCGACACGGTCCTGGATCAGGAGCTTCATGACCCAATGAGAGGATCAGACTTCTCGTGTTCTGCTGCTGAGCGGCCTTCCTGGTTGGTTCAGTTCATCATGACAAACATAAATCTCACCTGCTGTCCGCCTGCTCCTCCATCTGCTCCAACGACTTCAGCTCTTTGTCCAGCTTCTCTGCGCACTCCACCGCCTGGAACGTGTTCAGAGGTTAATGATCAGCTGGGACTGATCAGTCACCAGCTGTTCATCAGCTGTTCACCAGCTGTTCACCAGCTGTTCACCAGCTGTTCATCGTGTCAGTGTGCTCTCACCTCCAGCAGACTGCTCTTGGCCTCGTCACAGCCTTTCTTCACCTCGCCGTGTTTGGCTTGGAGCTGTGACAGAACATACAAACTCAATGAATGTTCCTAATGAAGGTGAACTAATGCTCACTGTGTACAAGTACTACATGTACTGCATGTACTACATGTACTGCACGTACTGCATCTCCACCTGGAGTGACCCCCACTAGAGGAGCCATAGTGGGGGTCACTCCAGGTGGACTATAGTGGACCACGGTGGACTGCTGACCTCCTCCAGTTGTTTCGTCCTCTGCTGGATCTGTTTGTTCAGTGACGTCACCGCTCGGCGGTGTTGCTGCAGCGGGCCGTACCGCTCTGAACGCTCCTCAGACGTCAGCTCGGACTGCTGCGGAAACAAACGTTAAACAAACGTTAAACAAACGTTAAACAAACGTTAAACAAACAACAAGAACTACAGCGGACCACGAGGGCGGGACTGATGCGGAGAAGGAGGTCGGGGTTTGAGGAGGCGTCTCACCTTCTCGGCGTACTCGGATGCGATCTGCTTGATCTCCTCAGACTGGAGTCCGACGATCTGACCCACCGCACTCGCCGTCAGCTTCCCCTGAGCAGAGACAACACGTCACGTGGATGATCGGGTGAGTGACGCTGCGATCAGAAATGAACAGAGTGACGCTCACCTCCTCGTTCACCATGGCAGCCATGCTGGTCATCAGAGTTTTGATCCTCATCTGAGAGACAGAAAACATTCTGACTGTTCTGGGTGTTTTATTTTGAAAATCAGCAGGATTCTCTTCTCGTCTATGGCGCTCACCTCCTCCGCCGCCTGCAGGTCTTCCTCCGACACCTCCGCCATGCCAGGAGGCGCCGCCTGAGAGGCCTTCTTGTCGTCCACCTGAAAGAAGGACAGCGGACAGTGAAGCAGAGACGTCGGTGCGGACGTAAAGACGATGTGCTGAATCGCTCACACACTCACTTTGTCTTGTTTGGACTGTTTGCTGAATCCGTATCGCCTGAAGAGACAAAAAACTGATCTGTGAGACTGAGTGAGACAAAAAGCAGTTTTTGAATCATGCCACGTCACAGCATCAGCACATCAAACTGTCTGAGGATCACAGCAGCACCACAGTCTGCATCCATCATGCCTGAAACACATGACGACCGTCTGCATTCTCACAAACACCTTCAGACAGACCGGATACTTACAGCAGGAAACCTGACACTCTAGCACAGAGGTGGAGGTGACAGGTGGAGAAACGAGATGTCAGACAGGTGAAGACATGAGATGGACCAAAGACTACAACAGCAGCAAGACACTGAGAGAGTTCACAGCTGGTTTGAACGCACGTCTGATCAGATCACAAGACTGTCTAAAACCTGGACATAGTCTCTGAGACTGTCTTGTTTATCTGTGACTGTGATGTTTATCTGCACACGCAGGTGATCCAGGTGTGATCGGATCAGGACGCGGGTTAAACCAGGTGTGAACGGGCTCAAAGTGTTTATGACAAGTTGAAATGTAGAGAGAGGATGTGTTAAAGATGATGTGAAGTCACCTGACGTGAAGTCACCTGACGTGAAGTCACCTGACGTGAAGTCACCTGACGTGCCGTCTTACCTGCCGTACTCCAGCAGCGTGGAGTGAACTCTGGACTCCTCGTCCAGCAGCTCGCCGGCGTCCCTCTGCCTCCTGTACTTCCTCTGAGGTTTGTACACTTCCTGTGAAAACATCAGAGTTTATGTTCAGTTTCAAAATAAAATAACAGATCTTCTTGTTTTTCAGGCTTTTATTTTGACAGCGTAGAAACTCACCAACACGTCCAGGACGGCCCGCACAGCTTTGTCTTTCCTCTGGAGGAACTCTTCATCCTGCACAGAGTCACAGCACGTCAACACTTACACATGTACCTGATGAAGCGACAGGTGAGACCATACGAATATTAATCAACAAAACGTGTCGACGTTGCACCCGGTAAAACTCGTCCTCCGGCTGTTACCTCGGGGAGGCTGTGGGTCTTGTTGAACTGAGAGATGGAGTACGCTCTGACGTAGTCGCCCATCTCTTCTCTGGTCTCGATGGCTCGCTTCACCAGCCACTGGCAGGAGACACGAACAGCCGATCAGATATTCACAAACACTCTGATGATGCAGTCCAGATCCTCTGTGTGTGTGTGTGTGTGTGTGTGTGTGTGAGCACTCACCTGTATGACGGGGAAAATGTGGATGAAGTCCAGTCCTTGGATCTGATGTGGCTCCAGGCGGTGAGGACACTTCATCTTCGGCAGCACCGACACGATTTTCTCCGTCAGAGCTCTGCGGACAAACAGAACAAACATCGCGGAGTCATCGCGGGTTCGAAGAATCGGAACACTCACGAGTCCGAGCCCGGGCAGGAGCGAACGCTCACATCTTCTGTCCGATGGTCGAGTTTTCTTGGAAGAGAAGATCCACGTCGATGTCAAAGTTACACGTGGTGATGCACCAGGTCATCCCGCCGACCACCTGAGGAGGAAACGAGCCAATCAAAGACAGTTTGGGAAGCCTGAGTCGACTTTTAGTGCTTTAATCGACGGATCAGGATGTTTTCAGAGGAGCTTCCTCTGAAAACATCCTGATCCGTCGACTCCTGATTAATCTTCATGAATAAAAGTTCAGCTCGCTGCCATAAAGGAGGAAAATATTCACGTCAGCTGTTGACCGTCACGTCCGTGTCGTACCTTATCGAACGGTGACAACCCTTTGATCCGAGCTCTGAAGTATCCAGCAGCCAGCAGCAGCTCCAGGATCTCCGCCAGCTTCACGCTCTGCTCCTCATCCTCACGGGTCTCCACCTGGGAGCCAAACACATCAACATCCTCTAACTCTATCTGTGTCTCCACACACGACAGTCATTCGGTCTCAAAGTCTTTAAGTTTAATAATAGTAATTAACGTAAACAGACTAATTAAACCAAAGTGAGCTCGCGGCTGTCAGGTGTCGTCAGGTGTCGTCAGGTGTCGTCAGGTGAGCACGGTGCTGCCTTTAAGTTAAATACAAACTCATTTAAATGACATTAAGCTTTGTTGTGTTAGCTCGTTTTAGCCGTTAGCTCGCTAGCCTCGGTGTCGTCTCACGTCAAATTCGCTGTTTCCCGGTAAAACTCTCCACGTGACGTCACACAGGTGATTTTCAGAGACGTGTTTTTACCTGGATCAGGTTTCCTTCTTGGTCGTACTGGGCGCCAATCTTCGACCCAGCTCTCACCCTGTGGAAGACAGACGCTGCAGCCGCCATGTTGATTGGGGGAGATGATGACAGGTCACGTGACCGAAACATGTGACACACAGCGCAAACACTGTATGCTACGCGCATGCGCCCTTTCAGCCAGCAGAGGGCGCGCAGAGTATTAAAAACAATGAACAAATAAAAAGGTTCAAATTTGATTTTACACGATAAAGTTAAATAAATACAGACAAATATCAGCAGTGCGACATTATTAACTTCACCTCATAACCTCAAAACATCAGAACTGTGACAGGTGCAGTTATACAGGAGAACACACAGCAGTGTTCTCTGGAGCGCTTCAGTGGAGAAAACATGATGAAGACACTGATGAACATGATGAAGACACTGATGAGTGTCCTTCTAAAGGAGAACACACGTCAGGATGCAAAACAGGAAGCAGTGCAGTATGAGTAACCCTCAAAGGCGGGACAGGAGATGTTTTCTGGAGCATTTTTTACCATATTGCTTGAAAACCTCTCCACAAGCCCATCGCAGCCAGTAAAATAGAAGGTTTGCCAAAAAAATAAAATGTTTTAGTCCAGTCGAGGGCGAAATCATGGGAAACACCGTCCAATCACGTTGATGGGGCTGCTCGTTATGATTGGATCCTGATACGTCCGTCAAACTTCAGTCCACTTCTCGTTCACCCATTCATGAACGAATAGAGACCCTTCATTACTGTGAAGGCGTGGTTTGGAGGGGAGGTCTGAAGATGTTTTTGTTTTTGTTTTGTTTTTTTATTTAAATTTAGGAACATACAAAGTACAAAATACATACAAAACACAAGCAGAGGATATGTACATCCATACGAACAAAACAGCATTAAAGAAATCAGCTGTTGAGCAATATTAATGCAAAAAAAGAAATAATAAAACAAAATAGAATAAAGGGGGGTACATAATGGTCGGGCCTTTTTAAGTATACATGTATGATATACAGGAGAAAACAAAACAAAAATGTGATGACAATGGGAGACATTAATCAAAACGACAAATAGCAAGACACATCCTCATACAGCTTTCTCGCTTTTCCACAGTGCATTTTCCTCAAAGATGAGAAATATACCTTAAAGTCATTAATAAAACATTCAAAGGAGGGTTTGGTGCCTCTCCATTTGCTACAATGAATATGATATTTACCCATGAGTAGTATCACATTTATCATATCAGCGACTGTTGGGTTCAGACCATCAAAATAGAAAAGGATATGAGAAATATCAAAAGTCGGAATGTCGACGACCTTCAGTAATAACCAGTTTCTGATGTCCACCCAAAATTTTGTCGTTTCAGGGCATGAAAAAAAAAGATGTTCCAAAGTTTCCTCAGCTGTATTGCAAAAGGTACAGGGATCAACCTCAAACCTAAACCTTTTTTGAGGAAATCTGCAACTGGGTAAACCCTGTGAATTATTTTGAAGTGAGTCTCTTTGACCTTAGGTGAAATAGGCCATTTGATGAATTTAGAATGTGCTTTAGCCATGCTGGACTCTTGTATCCCCCTATTGTAGTCGTAAAACAAAATGGATTTAAGAACAGCACTGATGAATTTGTTATTACATTTCTTGTCATTCAAGTTGCAATCATTTATCACTAGATTTGGTAATACAGGGTTAACATTTGAATACAATAGGGTGTTTTGGATTAGCTGAAGCAGAGATAAGGGGATGGCCCTACAAACCTTTTCATATTCTTTTTCAGTACACCTCAAATTAAATTTGTCTAGAAAGGCTCTATGATCCATTATGTTTCAAACAGATATAATGAGTGCCCTCATTATAAGGGCACTCACTGTTGGACTGATATTTCCTTCTAATGGATAAAAACATGATGAAGTGTCTTATATAATATTCCAGTGGCTCAAACATCAGTCAGTGACTCTGTGATGGAGAAAACGTCGCTGTGCCTCTAGTGGAGAAAACACAGTCAAGTGTTAACTTCCGGCGGAGCAGCCAATCAGAGGCTGCCGCTCCGTGGAGCTGCGCGCGCAGCGGCACAACAGACTCGCGTCATCAGCGCGCGCCGTGCGGGGGAAACGTGGGAAGACGAGCAGAGAGTCTCCACGTGAACATGGCGGCGGTTCAGGAGCCAGAGGTCCAGTTCGCTCAGAGGTTAGCCTCCAACGAGAAGCCGACCCGGACCAAGGCCATGAAGAAGCTGAGGAAGTACATCAACGTCCGGTCACAGAGGGAGACAGGTGAGCTAGCACGGAGGCTAGGCTAACACTGCTAACAGCAGCTCAGACAGGCGAAGTGTGCGTGAGAGAGAGAGAGAGAGAGAGTGTGTGTGTGTGTGTGTGTGTGTGTGTGTGTGTGTGTGTTAAATACCTGTTAGCTCGAGCACACGTGTAGAGTTAGCTTCCGGCCCGGCTAACCTCTGATGAGCTGTGATGTCACAGGAACGTGTTGCTCAGTGTCTGACCTTTGACCTCTCCTCAGGTGGGTTCACAGGTGACGAGCTGCTCAAGCTGTGGAAAGGTCTGTTCTACTGCCTGTGGATGCAGGACAAGCCTCTGCTGCAGGTGAGTGTGACAGCGTGCACCTGATGACGTCACACTGTGTTTGTCATGACGTCAGCCGGCCGGTGTCTGTGCATGTTTACGTACCGTCCATCTTCTTCTCGCCGCTCGTCGTCTTCTTCGTCCTCTTCAGACGCCGGCCGGCTCTGAGTCTGAAGCCTCGCTCCATCTGAGCAGAATCAGTCACCTGGCCGCCATGTTGGACTTACAGTGACTTAAACACACCTGCAGTGTGTCACCAAACAACTGTGTGTGTGTGTGTGAATCCTTGATAACACACTGCGTCTGTCTGCTCACTGAAATCCTCCCGTCTGTGTCTGAGCTCATCTGAAAAGTTAAACACGTTGATCCTCCCTGTGATCTGCTTAAAGACGACCAAACAGACTTTTCAACTTTCACTTGAAACGTGAACTGAAGCCGACTTTGATGCTTCTGCTGTGAATCTGCCTGTTGGAGCTCTTTGCAGATGGAGCGTTTGTTCTCTGGACGCCGGTCAGTCGTCAGATTTCTCTCCACGAGCAGCAAAATGTGGCCACGATTCGATTCTCTCTCACAGCGTGAACGTCGATTTAAACAGGACTGACGGAAAGTTCAGCTGATGTGAAGCTGTGCAGACTGAAGTTTTGTTGTTGAGCTCGTTCCTCCTTCAGGCGTCTTTAATCAGCGTCTGATCGGCGCTGATCTGGAGGATGCTGTCTGCAGGGGGTGACACAGTTTGACCTGCAGGTGGCGCTCAGTGATCTGTGATGTCCTGAAGTTTCCCAACAAATATTAGAGTTGGTCATCAAACCGGGTTCATCAGCAGAAACATGAAGCGTCTAGTGGAGAACAGTTCTGTTGACTTTACATCCTGATGATGAGTCACATGATGAGTGTTTAGGAACCTTAAAGCCCGCTGAGAATTATCACCAGACTCTGCAGTGACGTTTTTGTGCAGCTCTCCTCCTTTTCTACAGTCCAACAGAACCAAGACTTCACGTTCTTCTCTGTGATCTCCAATCGGTCGATGAGACACTTCACGTGATTGAACGTTTTCACGAGCTGAGATTAAACAAAGATGAGAAACAGACTTCAGGCTGCTCGGACTGAGTTTATGACCGCTGTACGTCAAACAAGATGATCGATGACGGGAGCTCGCCGCAACTCGAGCAAAACTTTCAGGATTTGATACAGTCCGTCTGTTTTCTTCGTCTTATCCGGGTCAGACCTCTGCTTTACTGTTAGAACTGTGCTGATCTCCACGGTGACGACTTCAGAGGTCCAAACACTCCAGTAAAAATCAAATCTTCACACTCGGCTGTAACGTTCACCACTTCAGCTCGATGGAACAATGATTACTAGATCATTAAAATCGTGGCCAATTAAAGTTAATTAAGTGTTTGATTGTTAATTGATTGTGCTCAATGTTTTTATTAAAGAAAGTATAAACATAATTAAAGTTCCTCGAGCGTCCTGATGTTTCACGTGTTCTCTCCGTGTTCAGGAGGAGCTGTCGAGGCAGATCTCCAGCCTGATCCACAGCTTCCAGGACGTCGATGGACGTGAGTGCTGCTCGTCTGACTTCATGTTTTTTAGTCAGCAGGTGATGCGTACCACACTCATGATGATGATGATGATGATGATGATGTTCATGTTCCCTGCAGAGTTTTTATACCTGGAGAGTTTCCTGCAGACCTTTAAGAGAGAGTGGACGGGCATCGACCGGCTGAGGATGGACAAGTTCTTCCAGGTGAGCTTCCAACTTCACAAGCTGAGCTAAGAAGAATTAACTGGACGAAACTGCTGCACAGGTCGATATAAAACCAAACTGTGTATCCCAAAATAAATCTGCAATGATTTAAACGTTCTCTGTAACAGGACATTTTAAGAAGTCTTAAATCCACTAATCTGAATTTTAAGTGATAAAATGTCTTAAATATTTTGGACGTTTGAAGTGCAGCTTTTGGTTTCACTTCACAGCCGCTGAGGTTCTGGAGGACTCGGACTCGTTCTGATCTCCAACCTGACGATAAAAACAAGTCAAGACTGTGTAACAACCTGATTCAGTGATTTAGTTTGAACAAAACACGATGCAAGAAAGTCTGTTTGACTTTACAGCTGCTCGATTAATCGTGTTCTGATCATCGATTTGTTAGTTTGAGTCTTTTTTAAGCAGAATGTTGAAATGTGAACATCTTCTGTTCTCTGTCGTCCCCTAAAACAGAAAACTGAAAATATTTGACATGAGGACGTCACATTGAACTTTGGGATCAACATTTTTCAACATTTTCTGACTTTATGAACCAAACATCTCGTCAAATTAATCAAGAAATTGATCAACAAATGAATCGATAGTGAAAATTCATCAGTGTTCTGCTGTGGGAATGATTTGTTTTCTTCTGTTGGGCAGCTGGTTCGCTTCGTGTTCAGACAAACTTTTGAGATGCTGAAGAGGAAAAACTGGGAGAGCAGGTAACATGAAACATGTAACATGTCTTCAAACCTCTGCGTCCTCACTCGTGTCCTGTCATCTTAAAGCTGCTGACTGTGTTTTCCTGTGTGTGTCAGCGTGGTCGGCCGGTTTCTGGAGCTGCTCACGGTCCAACTCCTGCAGAGCGGCAGCGACGCGCCCAGCGGCCTGCAGCTCCACATCCTGGACCTCTACATGACCGAGCTGGCAGCTGTCGGCTCAGCAGAGGTACAACTACACCTACGCCTGCCCGGCGGCTTCTCGCTGTATTTAATGTAACATGAAGTAGTTTGTGGCTGCCATGGCAACAGAAGATGGATGGATTACCATCGTTCATGGTCTCCACATGATGAACCTTTCCCTGTAGCTCCACCTTGAGGTCGACAGTTCTGTTCAGGGTGAAGTATCTTGACTGTTGTTGTTGTGTTGTTTCTCTTCTCAGCTCACTGCCGATCAGAACTTGACATTCATTCAGCCGTTCTGCAAAACAGCAGCCAGAACCAAAGAGTAAGTCCACGTCTGATTTCAGCAGTTAGTCAGTGACAGAGTTTTTCTGTGGAAGCTTCATTCATCAAAGTCTCTGCAGCTCCTGGTGGAAACCTGCCACCACACGTCTGTAATATAGATCTTCATGTTGCGTATGAAATCCACACGATCAGCTCGTTTGATGCATCAGTCCTTCCAGACTCATTCTGTCGTCTTCTTTTGATGTCCAGTCGGACTCTCTTCAGAGCCATTTGCAACAGCATCTTCAGCACTATTATCGACCAGGCGCCCTTCGCTATTGAAGATTTGGTGAAGGAGCTGAAAGCAGCTGAGGCTTCAGACTCAGACTCGGGGCAGGCGTCTGAAGAGGACGACGAAGAAGAAGACGAGAAAATAACGAGCAAACCAGGCGGCAAGAAGAGCACGAGGAAGCAGATTAACGGTACGTGAGCGTGCACAGAAACTACATGAATAATAATAACAGCTACCAGAGAACAATAATCAGCAACTCGTGCACATAAATTGTTACTAATTTGTGTTCTCATATCACAGATTCAGTGTGTTGATTTAAAATGAGGATTACTTATTCGTTTTCACCGCAGCAGCAGATCCTGTGACTGCCGGCCGCTCTTCATACGTGCTGACGTTCGCTGGTTGCTTCACATCAAAAGTGTTTTTAACGAGTTCATTTGTTTTCAGGTAAGAGATCAAAAGACGAGGATGATGATGATGATGATGATGATGACGATGATGACCTTCTTCACTTGGAAGACTCTGACACGGAGGCGCCATGTGATGAAGATGTTGGACCGGTCCTACAGGTGAAGCCTTTTCTCTGACTGCGTTTAATTACTGAAGCATGAACGGGACAGTTTCAAACTCTGTGTGTCACGTTGTCCTTGAACACACCATCCATCCCCTTGTCTGAGCGGCGATCACGTAACGTTTCTCAAACGTCGAGCTGACAGGATGTTTACTCTGGACAACAGACGTATAATTTGAACAGACTCAAAATTGCTTCCTGTGTGAAAACTGAATAATTACTGTGATCACGAGTGATGGAGCCAAAACTGACAACACAAAACACGAATCACGCTCCACGTTCATCTGAATCCTGTCAGGAAGAGTCCGCCTGTCAGGCTGACGGATGACTGTAGAGAAGAAATGTAAAGTTTGAACAAAGGTATAATTTGTTTGTTTCTGAAAATGTCTCGCAGTCAGCAAACTGCATGAAAGTGTCACTGCGTCACTCATCCTCAGCCTGATATTACAGTCAGCAAAGTTTCATGTTTGGTCTGTACTCGTGAGTTCCTCATGAGGTGTCTGTGTTTTCTTTGTAGTTTGACTATGCGGCTCTGGCAAACAAGATGTTTGAGTTAGCCAGTCGGAGCAGCACGCCGAGCCAGAACCGACAGAGACTCTACAAGATCATCAAAGTGTGAGTAGACTTTAATATTGTACACTTCAGCTTCATGACCATGACCCCCCGCACCATCACACCTCCTCCATGCTTCACGGCGGGAACCACACATGCAGATAACATCCGTAAGACACCAAAAATCTCATCAGATCAAAGTCCAGATCTCCACTGGTCTAATGTCCATTCATGTGCTTGTTGGTCCAAGCAGTTCTTCTTCTTCTGGTTGGTCTCCCTCAGTCGTGATTCCTTTGCAGTAATGAAGGTGTGATGATTCACACAGTTGATGTTGATGTCATGTGTCTGCTACTTGAAGCATTCATATGGACTCTAATCTGAGGTTAATTGTTGATTTCTGGGGCTGCTAACCTGTTAATTGAAAAGCATTCCTGATGAAGCTGAGTGCAACAATGTCAAGACAAAACGTGGCTATTTAAAGACTCAAACATAAAACGTCATCTGAACTGAGACTTGAATCATGTTGGAAAGAGCGTCCATCTGTCAGCTCAGAGTCAAATAAATTCAGCTTCACGGTGCAGCATTGTATTTACTGCTCTGCTGCACACCGGCCAATCAGCATTCAGGCAGCACAGCGGTGTGTAGAGCTGTTTAAGGCCGGTCCTGCCCTTCTCTGAACCTTTGTTCCTACTAATCCTGCCGCCTTTGGTTTTTATCCTGCTCGATGAACGACATGAATCCAAACTAACTTCTTCTTCTTCTTCTCTCACCTCGTTTGTTGAACGGCAGACTGCGAGACCTCAGTGAAGGTAGGAGCTGATGTTCACGTCGTCTTTTTTCAAAACTGAATAATTTTCTCCTGATCTTTGAATCTTTGACCCGTCTTACACTGTAATCCTGCTGGATGTCCTCTCAGGTGTTTTCCCTCAGGATGAGTATCCAGAGGAAGTCTCCACCGACGAGGACGATGAAATGTTCGCCAGCAGGAAGAGGATGAAGAAGAGAGGACGTCACATGGAGGTCGATGAGGAGGGAGCTCCCGCAACCAAGAAGAGTAAAGGTATCTCACTTAGCTTCATCCAGTGCCACGTTTTTGTTCCTGTAGCACTCATGGTTATGCTAATGAGAAGAGTGTGTTTACATACACGCAGACCAATGATTGGACGTTAACAGGATGTCGTCAGAAACATTTCTAGAAATTGTCTCAGTTGTTTGTGCGAGGACCGTAAAGTTGACTCATCTTACTGATGAGAAAAGTTGAAGTGATTTGTGTCTCTGCTGCTTCAGGGAAGAAAAAAGAGGCATCCACACTCAGCCAGCAAGAAAAGGACTCTGCAGAAGATGACGATGAACCAGCGGACCTAACCACAAGTACCGAAAACAAAAAGAAAAAGAGGAAGAAGAAGAAGAAGAAGAAGAAAGAAGGGCAGGGTGGTGAGAAAGCAGAGGGGTCTGAACAGGAACAGATCGTGGATGACGGTTCACAAAAGGAAGCTCAGAGTTCCATCTCGTCTGTAACAGTGACCGAAGCAGCGTCAGAAGCTGTGATCGTCTCTGAAGTCAGGAAACAACCTTCAGTTAAAGTCACAGAAGAAACGAGCCAACAAGCTCCCGACACAACTGACGACAATGAGCCTGAGAAGTCGTCCGACGCCGATGTTACCACCTCAGCGAAGAAGAAGAAGAAAAAGAAGAAGAAGTTACACACAGATGGGACAGTGGCTGAATCGCAGGTCGAAGAAGAGTCATCAGAAACAAACACGACACCTGAGGCCGATACCACGACCCCCGCCAAGAAGACAAAGAAGGGCCTAACAGCGGAGAATAACGGTGTGAGCACCGAAGACGACAGTTCAACTACAGCCAAGAAGAAGAGTAAGAAGAAGAACCTGGAGGCTGTTGAAGCTGATACAAAACAGACCGACCCTGAAATCAGTTCAGCCTGTGAGGACGCGACAGCAGGTGCCACTGAAGTGTCCTTTACAAAGAAGATGAAGAAAAAGACCAAGCAGGAGGACGCGACAGATGAAAGTGCTGTAACGCCACTAACGAAGAAGAAGAGGAAAAACAATAAAGGATCTACAGTGGAAGAGGAAGGAGAGGCGGCGACGGCCGAGGAGGAAATCCCTCAAGTGGCGGATGCTGAGAAACTGCTGATCACCATGACAACGCCTGCAAAAAAGAAGAAGAAGAAGGACCTGGCAGCAGCCCAAGTGGATCAGATGCAGGTGGAGGTGGCTGGTGGTGAAGACGCAGAGCTGACTTCCTCTGGGAAACCGGCCAAGAAGAAGAAGAGGAAGATCCCTGTGGTGTTTGAGTTTGAGGCCGACGAGGTGGAGGCGGCAGCGGCGATCAACGGCGTTACCGAAGAAGATTCTTCTGTAAAGAAGACAAAACTTGCCACAGTGAGTATCTGATGAGGTTCAGCAGAGATCAGACAGGATTTAACGCCGACCTCTAAACTCAAATTTTACGTTTTAGGATGCCGGAGAGCCGTCCACACCTCTGAGTGCGAAGAAGTCACAAAAGAAGGCGAAGGCTTCCTTCGTCAGCTTTAAGAGCCAAGCTGCAGTCCCAACACCGCTCTTCTGCAAAGCCAAAGGCGGCCTGAGCACGCCACGGCCCGGCAAGAAGGTACACCTGTCACCTGTCCTCCAGTATCTGGACCAAAAGTCAGTCTCACTGATCACTGTACAAAAGCACAACCTTAGAACTTTCCTCAAACTGGATCAGATTTTATAAACAGTGTATTCCCTCTGACGTCCTCCGACTGCTCAGCTAACGACCCGCGGGTGTCCCTAACGACCCGCGGGTGTCCCTAACGACCCGCGGGTGTCCCTAACGACCCGCGGGTGTCCTCTGCTAAACGGCTAAAATATGCAATTTTTATATCATCGTACCATGACTGTCTGATCTCAGAGCAGTAGAAAGCCTTTCGCTCTTGAGTCCTGATTCAGTCAAATGTAAACATAAGCTGATCACAAACCGCACACACAAAAACACGATTTCTCTCACGCCTGGTGAAGCTGAGACAGGAAGCTGAAGGCGTATGAGGTCATTCCAGTCCTGACGTCAGGTGACAAAAATACAGACAGTGACACACGAACACACACACGAACACACACGAACACACGTTACACGTGTTGCTAACACGCTCTCAGTCTTTTCTGTGACGTCTTTATCACTTCATGAGCTGAACACACTGCGAGCCTTTTTCTGTTTTCATTCCTTCACTCGTGTTTTTATTAAATGTTATTTCAGTTTTTTTTTTTAACGTCTGGAGTTTTCCATCAACAACAAAGAGGTACAGAGATTATGCTAATAAGACGAGGGTTCCTCTGGAACGTTCTGTAACTCCTATTGAGACCTTTAGGAATATTTCCAAGGCACAGCGAAGTAAAAAGAAGTCTCAGCTCCAAATGTCTGGCCTCTTAACAGAAAGACTGAATGTGTGAGCATGTTCCCTCCAGCAGGAGCGTGACGCCCATGAAATTTAGATTTTTCAGTTATTCTTGAGGGTTCACCAAGATCAGAGGGCCTCGTGTGATTCTGTCGGTACTGAGAGAAATCCTCTTTGTAAGTCTTCAAAATGATTCAGGTTTTGTAGATACTGGACAGAAGGCTGAGACCTGGCTTGGCTTGTTGTCTGTATCTGTGCTCCTGTCAGGCTGGGAGGAACTGAGCAGCTCAATAATGTTCTCTCTTCACCACCTCTGACCAAACTCACCGAGAAGACAAGCCAGCAGTGCTGCAGAGGCCAAGTTAGGTCGAGAGCAAGTCAAGACCAGCTGACATGTAGCTGATGTTTACCATGTCCCAGTCAGCGCGGTGCAGGAAAGGTTTGTTTAGTTACAAGAACTTTGCAGCCGTGGGCTCGTGGTCAAACCTCGACCTGAGCCGTCTTCAGTCTTCTTTGTGTTTACTCAATAACTTCAGACTGTGTCCGAGATGAGTCGAGACCAGTCTTGAGTCCTAAAACACTAGAACCTGGAGTACATCATTAACTCAGCCCAGTACTGACAGCTTGACGTCTTCGGCCTCAGTGTGAGTATCTCTGATCTCACCAGGTTTCTGTCTGAAGAAGTTTTTGAGATCTTAAACAGAAATGTTCTCTGCTCAGTCATCTGTTCTCAGCTGCGTCGTGCGGCTCTGCTGGAGTTCTGTGATTCTCTCTGTCTGAAACTTTAGTTATTTTTCTGAATACAGAAGCAGACCTGAAGCTGAACGTCATTTATTAATGTGGCTTCCTCAGGAGAAAAACAAATCCACAAAGTATCTGAACGTTCAGCGTGTGGTCGCACCGAGGCGAAGATCCTCACTTTGAAATTGATCAGATTCTTTTCTCAGAAGACTTTGTGTGTCCTGAAATCACTCCAAACTATTACTTCTTCCTCATCGTGCATGTCTGCTGCCGTCTGATGGTAATAATGTTGAACTCTGTAACCGAGTGTGACGTCTTTGTTTCCGTTCACAGAAGAGTCAAACTCCCAAATCAGAATCCAAGAAGGTGACCTTCGGGCTCAAGAATAATAAGACTGCTGGTAAGAAACGGGATGGGATTTGATAGAGATGATAAATAATGAAGATGTACTGAAGCACCAGGGGAAAAGTGCTCTGCGGGTGGAAGTGTCAAATAATTCACTGGACTCTCAGTAAACAGTGCAGCTCGTCTGCAGCACCCAGAGCCGGGACGAGGTGCCGCATACAGATGAACGCTTCAGCCTCGACTGGTTTCACCACGTTCGGCTCACGTCAGCTTCAGTTTCTAATTCACAAGCGTGCGGACTAAAAAATGTCTGATGGCTCACCCTGAGCTTTGTCCACGCTGTCATTAAACAAACTTTGACTGTTTTTAAAATATCAACTGTCAATAAAAAGGAGGCGACTCGAGCACGTTTTTAAATGTCTATTTGACCAATCAGATTCCTCGGTCAAAGTCCAGAAATACGTGGATCGTTTGGGTCTAACGTGGTAAAATATGTAAAAAGGAGCCCTCGTGATATTTTATTGTCAGCTGCTGTCTTTGAGGTCAGAGATAACCACTGAACTTTGAGCTGTTCAGTGTTGTCCTGTGAGGTTGACGGTAGAAAGTGACTCGTGTGTTTGTCTGTCTCCGTTCAGAGTTTAGAAAGACTGATCGCAGCCTGCTGGTGAGTCCTGACGGCTCGTCACGAGTTCCCTTTGACCCGAAGCAGAAACCCAAGTTTGGGGTCTTGAAGTCTCCAGCCACACCGCTCTCCGCCAAAAAGACCCCCAACGGCACGAGGAAGGCCGGCAGCGGTACTCCAGCGATCACGCCTAAACGACGGCCGTCAGCGGCGGACTTCTTCTGATGGCGCCGACAGACTGTAGATACAGATGTAACTCTTTAATAGACTGATTGAAAACATGACATGGAGAGATGTATCAAAGTATTTTTACGTTTACCAGTGTTGCTTTTTGCCTCTTTGAGTGACTCGACGTTTTAATAAAGTTACTCATTTCAGTTTTTCCAATTTTATCCAGTTTTTCAGTTTGTTAAAAAATTTAAGTGACAAACGTCGACAAACGATGTACTTGACATACGACGTACATACGCTGCTATCACCATCGTCTCCAGGCTTCCTTCTCTGAGGATCATGAATGTTTGAACGTTTCTCAGCAATCCATCCGAGCGTTGTCGAGATATTTCAGTCTGGACTTCATCACTCCCTGTAGAGACTTTACTTACCGATGGCTCTCTCTGTGTTTGTGGTCGTAACGAGCACAGATCAGCGAGGCATTAAACGTAATTACTCGTTATATAAGCTCGTTCCCTCGTGGCAGCTTCCAACATGAAAATAACAGCACTTAAATCTAAATGAACATGTCCTGTATGTGGTTTACTTTGGTCAGTCTGGAGCTCTCACATTTCTGCATTTCATTCTCTGATGGTGCTCGCTGACCTGTGGGATGCAGAGCTTTAAAGAGAATTACATGGATATAAATGTGTTCTGTGGAGCATCAGGTTAGACTGTGGTTAAAAGAATGGAATTTAATCATTTTGATTTCACCATTTACAAAGTGTTTCAGAAATATCTGCAGAGTGAGCCGGTCTGATAAAACTGGGCCACCGCTATCATCAGGAGCTGACACACAGCGTCACACATGCCACCAATCGAAGGTGTGTGAAGTGTGAAGTCAGAAGAAACCGGACTGAGAATGTGATTAACACGTGATGTGCTCCGTGTGCTAACAGGAACCCTCTGGAGCTTCTGCTATAGTCCCATCACCAAAAACAAGATGGTGGATTCACTCCTGAGCTTCAAGTTAAAGGAGAGCAACGAGGCAGGCCAGGTTTTAGACAGTCTGCGAGGACGTCACAGAGACTACGTCCAGGTTTTAGACAGTCAGTCTGCGAGGGCGTCACAGAGACTACGTCCAGGTTTTAGACAGTCTCGCGGGGGCGTCCTGAGACTACGATCAGGTTTTAGACGGTCTGCGGGGCGTCACAGAGACTCGTCCAGGTTTTAGACGGTCTGCGGGGGCGTCTACGAGACTACGTCCAGGTTTTAGACAGTCTGCGGGGACGTCTCCGAGACTACGTCCAGGTTTTAGACAGTCTGCGGGGCGTCACAGAGACTCGATCAGGTTTAGACAGTCTGCGGGGCGTCACGAGACTCGATCAGGTTTTAGACAGTCGCGAGATGTCATGGAGACTTGGACCCATCACTCACTCAGACACAAAACCACTTCAGCACTTTGAAACAGACATTGTGATAACCTGTTTTCATTAGGGACTGACACCAGATGTGAAGCTTCACCGCACGGGTCTCAGTGCCCAGGCAGGCTTTATTTTCTGGAGGACTGTTCGCTGAAGAGTGGGCATTTATTCAAAGGTTAGCAGTAGGCATTGGTAAATTAAATTCTTCAGAAGACAGAGTTGGACCGGTCACACCGTGACAAAGAACGTTTTCAACTCGAGCTCCTTGAAAATGTCCCTTCACCTGTTCTTCCAGTCCAGGTGTCCAACTGATTTTTTTCAGTCTTGGGTGTGATTATGTTGGATAAGTGCATGCAATCATGGTGAAGTAGAGAACGCATGAGTTATGAGTCAGAACCATCATCACCTGGTGCAGAATAATGACTGAACACAGTGACCTTTGTTCATTTCTGAGAGCACCGAGCAGCAAAATGTTCCCGCCAACGTACACGGCGAGCATGAAAGACACATTATAATAAATTACAGGAAATTAGATGAAGATTGAAACGGTCCGATGTAATCTTTCTTGCCTGTAATTTGTCTTTAGACTCACAGCTGTTGGTCGCCTGTGAGTCAGTGAATCCGTCAGAACAACACCAAAAGATCAACCAGCGTTTTATTTCTAAACCAGATTATCTCAGGACTCTTTCTATATAAAGCAGAGTCAGCACTCTTCATAATGTCATTTACAGACTAACAAGAAAACCTGCTCAGAAGCCGGATCATGGTGGACAGCGTTCTGCCCAAAATTATGGCTCCTCACAGAAACCCTCGTCTGCCTGGCAGGTCCAAACCTGGCTTCATGCAGCAGGTGGCGTGTTACCGTCCCCTCAGTGCAGTTGTTGAGCGGAAATCAGCATGTTCTTCAAATCTGAGTGCCAACAGTTCTTATTTAATAGTGTTTGCAGCGTTCGTTTGGTTGTTTTTCAACTACCTTAAGACTAACCTGGTCTGACTACATCACTGATGACCCCAAAGGTGGGTTCAGGCTGAGAGTCAGACCAAGTGGGGAATCATTTCTTTGTCTAAATATGTCTGAGATAAGGTCTGATGTCCTCAGTGTGAGGTTCAGCCGGGTGATGTAACACCTGACTGAATATAAATCAACCTGAGTCTCAGGGCAGAAGTGGAAGGTCCTATCAGCAGCAACAACACTGACGCTGACAGGAGGCAGGAACAAGGCTCAGCAGGCTCTTCAGAATGGTCCAACCTTTGTTTCCCATCACGCCGGGCACCTGTGAGAGAACAAAAGAGGAAAGAAAGGTGTCAAATGAAAGCTTTGTGTTGCTGTTGATTATTAAATACAAGAAGAAAACACTGAGAAGCTCAACAAGAGACTTCATCTGGGCTCTGTGTGTCGGGCACACACATGGAGGAACCTTCTTGAGAAGTAATGACGCGTGGGGTAGGTGTGTTTTAATGCTTTGCACTCAGCTCACAGTCTTTTAGGTCATTTTATTTCTCTCTTGATGCTGTTAGCTAGTTATGATCTCATGCAGCGTTGAAATGCTTGAAATATACAGTGTCAAGACGCAGTCAGAGTTGTTGCTCTTGGCTCTGTTCCTTTATTCCCTTTAAATGTTTAAAAAAAGAATCCAGTGATGAAAAGCAGCGAAATGGACTCAGTCGGTATTTATGAACATCATACTCAGCCTTCAGACGGGTAAACTGAATTTTCTGTGGCTGCCTCGCAGTGAGTCCGGATGGTTGGATGCTTTTAATGTGGAAACAGCTTGGGAGGCGGTCGACATGACGAACTTTAATGTTCTTTGATGTTTTATGTTCTGTGAATCCAAAATGTTCAGTTTGAACACAAACTATCAACGTAGTGTGGAGGTCGACAGGTGGAACAAACACCCTCGACATCGAGCTGTGAAATCTGCCCAGACGGAGACGCGACTGACCGGGTCGCGACTTTTCTCTATGGGAACCATTAATTTAATCCTGACGCTACAAAAGAGAAACTAAAAACTCCTGGAAATCAATCCTGTTACTCATCGACATATCCAAGACTGTTATAATCCCCTGACCAAATCAATTTTGCATTCAGTATATTGGAAATAACCTCCTTCATGCTTAAACCACCATTTTTTCAATTACTATTTTCTGGCATTGAAGAGGTTAAAGTCTATGAAATTAATTAAATCGTGTTTGGATCGATAGAGGAGAAGTGGAAGTTAAGACATGAAAAAAACTGAAAAATAAATCTCAAATATTTCACTGACATCCAGTTGGACACTTTTGTCCAGTGTGGAAAAATATTGCCTGGAGTTGATTTTCTCAGAGTTGGAAGCATCGTACAGGATCGGGTCTGGAGAATTCAAAATATGTGAAAAATCATTAACCTTTACCAGTACTGAAGCTCTTCCTCAAATACTTTGATTACAAATTAATAGGAACACAAACTTATGAAAACAGTAAACAAATTAGAATTAAAGAATTCATTTAATTATCAGAAACATGAATCCACCGTGTGCAGATCGAACCACGTCGATCATACTGACACACTAAAACACTGCAGACTGTGTCACCTTCTATAACAGGCCTCAGTAATATGTCAAAAGTTTCCATCTGTTGTATCAGTCTGCAGGTTTGTGACTCTGCAGACTGATCAAGGCTCAGAATGATCAGAACTAGAATGATCAGAACCAGAACCAGAATAATCAGAACCAGAATGATCCAGAACCAGAATAGTCAGAACCAGAACCAAGAATGATCAGAACCAGAATGATCAGAACCAGAACCAGAATGATCAGAACCAGAATGATCAGAACCAGAGCCAGTCCAGAACCAGTGATGAATCTGTGCTGTTTGTTCTGATGAGGTGAATGAACCAAACATGAAACCCAACCAGACTGTTTGTACCGCATCAGGATCAGAGCTGGAGATCCACAAAGTGTCACACTAAGCCTCATAAATATACAACACACACACACACACACACACACACACACACACACACACACACACATTTAAAGCTGCCACAGGGGTGATTCAAACGTTTGAATAACTAATATTCCCCCTTAACCCTTTTACTGTCTGCTCAGCTGTTTTTAAAGCACAGCAGTGTTTTAGTCAAGACCAAGACTAAGACAGGAACTAAGACAAATATCAAGACAAAGACCAGACAGTATCTAGCCTGCTTAGCTAACATGTAGCTAACATTCACTGTAAGAGTCGAGTGGTATGAGGATCCTCAAGTACAAGTACCTCTGATCTGTACTTGTAGTACTTGGTTACATCAGTACTGTCGTGTTTCCACAGAGGTTTTTAAACACAACATAAGCGTACAGACTCAGGACCCCGGTTGATTTACACCTACAGTCTGAGCAGATTATTGAAAACGTATCCTGAATCTTCTGAGGGGAAATGTGTGTGTTTGCTCCTGAATCCCTGTTTTCTGTGAGATGAGCGAACAAAGATGTTCCAGCAGTGATGAGGGTTATTACCCTAGGCGCCCTGTGCAATTCCACTGGATGCTAAAAATGCACTCTCATAATAGACCTCTTCTCTTTTTCTGCTCCCTGGAAAGTGAATTTCTTCAGACGTCTAAATGTGAAATGTAAAAATAAAGATGTGTAAATGTCTCCAGCTGCTGCACATGTATTCACATTCTGGACCTTTTTAAATGAGCCTGTTAGTTTGAGCTCGTGGCGTGAACTCTGGATTCAGTTATCTGTGACTGAACGTGACGCCTCAACGCAACGAGACGTTCTACATTAGAACGGACCGGAACCTGATGAGACTGAATGCTCTGTGACGTCCCCGCAGACTGTCTAAAACCTGGACGTAGTCTCTGAGACGTCCCCACAGACTGTCTAAAACCTGGACGTAGTCTCTGAGACGTCCCCACAGACTGTCTAAAACTGCTCCAGTTACCACTAGAGGGAGGTGCTGTTATCAGTCGTCGTGTTATTTTTGTTTCTGAAGTTGTCTGAACTCCGATCGGGCCTTTTTATGGTTTCTGTGGTTGCCATGGTCACAGAGCTGAAGGAGGTGAACCGTCATAAACTCATAAACTCCAGATGCATCAGAAAGAGCAGCCCTGGCAGCTGTGTTTATGTTGGAGGTGACACCTGCTCGCCGTCTGAAAGCTCCTCCATAATCAGACTGACTCGCCATTTTATTTCACTTGATTTGATCAGACACTTTCTTTCAGCGATGTAACAGTCTGCAGCTCACGCTGAGGCACAGTTAACATTCTTCACACTGACTGAAGCAGGGCGTATTATTTTAAGCCTCGTCCTCCAACATATTTAACGTACAAGGAGCCAAACCCGGCAAGAAGTGTGTGAGGAGAGGAGCTGAATGGAGTGACTGACTCAGATCCTCCATCCTCATTTTGATAAATGTCACAGCGGTCCAGGCATCTGGAAACAATCCAAGTAAAGGTTGGAGAGTTTCCAGCCTGCCACAGATTACTGCCTTTGTCCACTGCTGCCTGCCTGAAGAGAGCAAAGAGCAAATCACATCTATTAGTCTGAGGAGCTGAAGTGATGAAGAGCTGCAGTGTGTAACATCATCACAGAACTTTGATTTCCACTTTTAAATCATGTGGCATTGTGCCTCGAGGGTCTGTACGCTTTCCTTTAATCTGCATCAATGTACTGATTAGTGCAAAATGACTGAATGACAGTAACTCAGCAGCTGGAGGTGCACGCCTTATTTCATTCACGTTAACACTTCCCGTCCTTCGACTGCAGATGAGTAACAGCCGGTTCAGGACGGCTGAACTCCACACAGCTCCACCTGGTTGTAGCCAAAAACACATCAGTGTTTGATGAAGTTGAGGTGGAGCAGCTGGAGGACTCATTCATCATCCATCATTGTTTTATGTCCTCTCTCAAAGGAGCTCTTTAAATCCTCACTTCTTCTTCTGACCTTCATGTTCCTTCATTGTTCGTTCTGATACATCCAGCATCCATCATGTCGACGGCTGACACAGTAAATGATGACAGTGTCATCGCCAAGAAAGAGCACAGCACTGATCTTTAATAGTTTAGGAGTGTAAAAATCCAGGAAGATCCGACACATGAAACTTCAAACACAGCCGAGGTGTGTGTGTGTGTGTGTCAGGATGTCTGCACCTTTTATTGGATAAAAAACAAATAAATACAATAATATTAATAAATCTGTCAGTGCAGTGTGTTCTCAGTGAAAATGCTCCTAAAGGGTAAAACTCTATGAACAGTTATAGTAATTAAACCTTTCATTGATCTTTGTTTGATGTCATGGCACAAGACAGCTTTGACTAACCGTCTGTGTTCTCCGTTCGACCATCAAATCCACTCACCTGATTTCTACACCCACCCACACACCTGTGTTCTCATTCCCTGGTCACCTTCCTGGTTCATGCACCAGCCAGTTTCCACCCGCTCCATGACAGACTGTCCACCCACGTCAGCCATCAGCCTTTTTTCTTCTTGTTTTTCGACCCTCCTGTCTGTCATGTGACCTCCAGCTTGAGGAGCAGTTTGCAGGAGTCCATCAGGACGTACCAATGAATGACAGCGACACCGTTCACCTGATTACAGTCAGTCAGCATCAACGCGATGCTGCGATCCACAGAGCGCTGAAGAGACGCTCCCCCTCCACACCTCCTGCATCATCTCATCTAAATTTACATCCATACTGACGTGCTGTTTGTTGGCTGAGCGTGGACTGTGCATCATGACTGCTCTCTGTCTGTGTCTGACAAAGGTCAGCTAAATAAAGTGAGACTCTGTGAGAGAGATCAGCAGAGACGAGCCTCTCATATTTAAAGTCTGCAGCTGATGTGCACTGGGACTATTAGCATACTATAATTAGCATAAATCACATCACATACACTCATCTGCCCCGGCTCGCATAAATTATACAGATGTTGGACGTCGGTATGGTTGGTCTCCTCTGACGGCAGTCCAGCTCAGAGCTCTGCACGTTGCAGTGATGGCGGAGGCCGCCATGCGAGGATCGGCCCTCCGTGAACCGTCCTGTCTAACTCTCCCTCCTGTTGTTGATGTGTAAACTGTAGCTGGATGCTGACTTCAGCAGCATGGAGAGTCTGAAATGAGTCTGCCACCTCAGAACACAAACCAAAGAGCCTCCTACCTCCTCACACTTGTTGAAGGCCACGAGTGAACCGAACGCCCACGCAGGTTTAAAATAGCTGGACGACTGTAGTTTGGAGTTAAAGAGCCGTTATGTAACTCTGATGAACTAACATGTTAAATCATGCTGACCAATCAGGTGAATGACGGACAGTAAACTGCTGCAGCTGTAGCTGCTGTTAGCTAATGTTAGCTCAGAATGTTAGCTCAGTGTTAGTGTTTGGACCACAGGAGGTTTACAGGCCCGGAGCAAAGAGCAGAACCGGTGTCGTGCCAGAACCGGAGCCAGGCGATACATCAATTATTCACTGTCCTTTAGCAAAGACTCTGCAGGATCATGGACATCATGGCAGAGCGAAGAGGACTTTGACTCTCTCTCTTCTCTCCTTGTTCCTCTCCTCCTCCCTCTCTCTCTCTCTCCTCCTCCCTGTCCCTCCTCCCTCTTTCTCTCTCTCCTCCCTCAGTGCTGTGCCTCTCTCCCTTGGATCAGGATCTCTCTCCTCTCCTCCCTCCTCGTCGCTCTCCTCTCTCCTCTCGGTCAGTGTAACTTTCTCAGTCAGTGATGTGCGCTCGTGTGATGGGGTTGCAGGTAAATGTAGTTTTTTTCCCTGCACGCTCGGGTCTTTATTAATAACCTCCTCGCGCTCCTCTGCTCATCACTCACGCGCCTGTGTGCGTGTTTTTACGCGGACGTGCGTAATTCTCCTCCGGTCTGTCTTCACTGAGTTTGAAGCGGGAAATCTGTCTGTGAACACGTGGACCGTCTCGTGGACCGTCTCGTGGACCTTGTCTCACGCCTCTCGTGTCTCTCTCGCGCACAGGATCGGGTGTAAAATGTTGCCGAAGTGTCTCTCCACGGTGACTCTCCGCCTGCTCTTCGTCTCTGTGGCGTTACCGGCGGTGTGCTGTGAGTATGATCCGCCTCTCAGCTCATCATGACATCTGAGTTTACATTAATGTGCTTTAACCTGACTGACACGCGCTCCCAGCAGAGGAGAAGCAATTACCCAGACCACAGACCCCCCACAGCGGATCTGCATCCACCTCCTCCCCTCTCTCCATCACCACACACATCCACCCGGTGCCAGTCTCCTCCTGGATGGAGGATGTAATTACTGTGTGGATGTTGTCATGACCCCACAGGTTGTAATCACATCTGTACTCACTGTTTTGGCCTCCGGTGTCAGAAATATTCATTGAAGAGGAACACCAACCGTGAGATGGAGGACGGTGGAGCAGTGTGAGGTTCTCTGCAGCCCTTTGAGGAACCTTTTCATCCTTTCAGAGGTTCTCTGTTTGGTTCTGGTTCTTTACGTTGGTCTCGGCAGCAGTGTGAGCTGGTTTTATATGTAGTCTTTATGATCCTGATGTTCTGCGTCTGATGAGCTGCATGTGGAGCTGCGTTCACACACACAGGTTCAGGATGCTGTAAAATGTTCTTAATAACTAGATGAGGTAACTTATTAACGTCCCTGCAGATCATCACGGACGTTAACACTGATCTTTTTCTGTAACTTGTCAAACTGCTGATTTTTGAGTGGACAGGCGCCGTTCTTCATTTTAAACACTGTGTCAGTTTTATTATTTCAGTTCTGACGTTGGTGATGAGGTCACATTTTTCACCGGGTTGTCCACGTTTATATATGCTGCATGAAACAACAACACAATAAGAACACTAATCTAAGATGCGCCTGTTGTAGTCCATCTTCTGAACTTTAGTTTCACCACAGATCAATGACATCCACCGTCACATCATGACCTAGAGGCTGAAAAAGATGCTCCAAAGGTTAAAGTTGGGCGATGTCTGGAGGAGGTTAGGGTGTCTGCACGGAGAGCTGGTGTCCCGTATCAAACGCTCCTTTGTCAAAACGCCTTCTGGTCGCTCTACAGTAAACTTGTATGTATTAATGTTACATCAGCGCGGCGTTCAGGCTCGTGGACTCTGTGTAAAATAATTCATCTTCACTGACATGTTCATTTCATGGCTGTTATCGATCTCTCCACATCAGCAGGTTTTTTGTTCTTTTGATTGAAACTGAACAACAAGTTCATGATATTCTGCTTTTTCTCTCCATCCTTCCCTCCACCTCTCTCTCCATCCTTCCCCTCCACCTCTCTCTCCATCCTTCCCTCCACCTCTCTCTCCATCCACCTCTGGCAGAGATAAATTTGTCTTCCTCCTTTCATTTTACTCACAAGGTCTCACACTGACCTTAGTAATCTTTCAGAACATCCGTATGCTCCGGATGATGGAAGGAATAATATTTTATTATCAGGATAGTATAATTTGTTGTATGAATCAGGCAGTAACCAAATATTTCCTGAGATGTAGGTACAGTGGAAGATGACAAGATGATGTTGGGGACAGCGCTGAAAAACAAAACTGAACACGCCATGATGCGATATCAACGCTGATATTCTGCAGAACCTGAATGAAGTATTACAAAGTCAAACACGTTTCTGGGTGCTGGCCTCTGATCCTGTTCGTGTTATTCAAGGACAGGACCTCAGACAGAGTCTCAGAATTGAACCTTTTTGCAGACGATGTGGTTCTGTTTGCTTCATCACACCGTACCCGTCAGCACGCACTGCAGCGGTCTGCAGACGGACACTTTATTTCTCATATACTGTATGATCCCAGTTGTTATTCTTGTAGTCACAGTTTGTTCCACTGAACCTACATTTGAGTATTTTATTGGCACTGATCTGGAACGCTGTGAATCGTGCTGATCAGACAATGTGGGCTGATTATTCCAATACAGTTCTTGAATTGTGGTTCACAGGCAACACAAGCTTTATTTATAGCACATCTCAATGAGTTTTACATGAAGTTTAAGTACACAAAGTGTTGACAGACATGAGTTTTGTTCTTTAATGGTTTCTGCATTAACGCGACAGGAGTGTTTCTAAATTTATCGACGCTCTGACGCACGAGAAGAAATCCCTAAATTACAAAAGTACACGAGCACGGCAGATAAAAATACTTTGTTCAAACATTTGACACTTTCTACACTGAAGGTGTGTCATCTATTACGAACTACTGTAGTGTGTGTTTGGGTTTCTTGTTCAGTGTGTAACTTTACTTCCTACAGTTGTGAATGAATGAATGAATGAATGAATGGATGAATGAATGAATGAATGAATGGATGGATGAATGAATGAATGAATGAATGAATGAATGAATGAATGAATGAATGGATGAATGAATGGATGAATGAATGGATGAATGGATGAATGAATGAATGGATGAATGGATGAATGAATGGATGAATGGATGAATGAATGGATGAATGAATGAATGAATGAATGAATGGATGAATGGATGGATGAATGGATGAATGGATGAATGGATGAATGAATGAATGGATGAATGAATGGATGAATGGATGAATGAATGGATGAATGAATGAATGAATGAAGTGGATTTTGGGGAATGGAAACAGATGATAACTTTTTTAGATAGCAGATCGCTGCATTCTGACCGCCTTTGGAAAAACAGACTTTGACACATTTCAGTAGACCAGGAGGGGAAATTTGAGTTTCTAGATTAAATTCAAAATCTCACACAGCCGACCTCATTCTCATGAAAATCCAGACAAACAGAGAGACGATTGGATTTTTAACTAACCGTGCTCCACAGACGTCATTAGAAAAGGTGACAGAGGCACATCTCCAATAATTACCTGAAACAAACAGTTCAGATTGGGAGTAATTAAGATGCTGGAGAGGTTTAACTCGGTGTGGTTCAGTTGCATTTCAATGACTGAAGCAGCCTGGATGCAGAGTGCCAAATGTTCCACGTCCTCGTTGGTTTAACTCTAATTTCCCTTCACAGTAAAAAGTCTTTTAATAACTTCATAAAAATGAACTCAGTCGTGGATGTTCCACATTTAATTTAGGTTTTAATTATAATAACAGCATGTTGACTCCGACGATACCTCTGTGATCTCACCATGATGGACGTGAGCCAGTTAATCTGCTGCACGCCGTTAGCTAACCTTCTTTAATCATCAGTGTTATGAGTCTGAACAGTGATGCACAGCAGTGGGGGTGTAACGCACACTCGCTATTGCTAAGCGTCAATCAATATCTGCATCACGTAAACAGCTCTTTGCATGTAGGGTGGATGTAAGTTAGTTGTGTGAGTGTTTTTGAGGGTCACTGTTGAGTGTAATTGTAGCTTTTCATCACAGATCACAGGAAGAGACCTCTTCAACTCAAAGAGGTGCTGAGTGCTTTCACAGGAGGATTTCTTCCAGCGTCGCAGCAGCTGGTTCAAAGAAAACACGACACAGGCTCCTGATGGCCTTGAAGATGAATCACAGTGTGGCTCGCATCTTATCTCTTCCTTTATTTCCTGTCAGCCTGAGACTCTCTGCCGCCTGAATTATTGTTTTCTCACACTGCAATACGCTGTTCATCTGAGTGACGGCCTGTGGGAACAAACTCTGGACCTGACGTCCCCGCAGACTGTCTAAAACTGGACGTAGTCTCCATGACGTCCCCGCAGACTGTCTAAAACTGGACGTAGTCTCCGTGACGTCCCCGCAGACTGTCTAAAACCTGGACGTAGTCTCCATGACGTCCCCTCAGATTGGCTGGATGTAGTCTCCGTGACACCCCCACAGACTGTCTAAAACCTGGACATAGTCTCTGTGACGTCCCCGCAGACTGTCTAAAACCTGGACATAGTCTCTGTGACGTCCCCACAGACTGTCTAAAACTGGACATAGTCTCTGTGACGTCCCCACAGACTGTCTAAAACTGGACGTAGTCTCCGTGACGTCCCCGCAGACTGTCTAAAACCTGGATGTAGTCTCCATGACGTCCCCTCAGACTGTCTGGATGTAGTCTCTGTGACGTCCCCGCAGACTGTCTAAAACCTGGACGTAGTCTCTGTGACGTCCCCACAGACTGTCTAAAACCTGGACGTAGTCTCTTTTTGAACTGTTAAATCTAAGGTTAGCTCGCTAGCTTGTGTTGAATGGGATTGGCGGTTCTGGAAAATTGATGACTGGAATCATAGTTGTGTAATTTTTTGTCTTTTGTTAATCTCTGTGCTCTTGAACTGTTAACGCGCTGCCTTCCTCTCTCTGTTCTGCGTATTGAAGTTCCTGTTTGACATCTTTGTATTTCCAATTATCATGTGAAGCGTTTGTTGGATGTCAGCTCGCTCCACATTAACACAACAATGAGCGAATGTGCTTTTAAATTGTAAATTACTGTGTTTGTCTCAGGCATGAGCTGTAACTGACACTCGAGTCTGCTGACACATTATGTTGTCTGTGAATACAGTATTATTATTATTATTATTATTATTGTTATTATTATTATTGTTGTTGTTGAATGGAAGTGAAGGTTTCTAACCTCTCAGCTTCTCATCACCTGTTGGCAGTTATCCGTCCGAACAGCTTGCCTGTGTTTGGGGTTGTCCAGTGAAGCTTGTTGGAGTTTCTCTGGTTCACTGTTGCTCTGAAAACTTTTTAACCGTCTCGACCACGTGTGTCAAATTCAACATGTATGATGCAGTGAGAGCTTTCCAAATCAACAAACCACGTCTCTACCACTGTGTCTGACTTTGCAGCTCATAGATTTAAATTTGAAACACACTAAATGAGAAACACCCTCATTAAATACTAAGTGTTATTTTTGTGTGACTCTATGAGGTACATCAGCGTCTACCCGGGACCGAACACTCTGAACCAGCAGTGGGCAGCGTTCTGTGGTCAGGGTAAAATAAAGTGTTTCTTTATCAACAACAACCATAAGAACCTATGCAGTGTTTCATGTAAATGACCATATGTATGATTTATCATGGACACTGTGAATAAGCAGCATCTCTGAGAGTCTGAAAGCTTCTTTTGTGATGAATGAAAAGCTGAAATTACCCCCAGAACGCTGAGAAGGTGTATTTTAGTCGCAGAGTGTTTGTAACCTGCTGGTGACCTTGGCTCACCTGAAATAGCCTGATTATTCATGTGCAGGTAATAAAAAAGCAGGCGCCTCGCTCGCTGGACTTATTAGTGCAGCTACATTCACACAGGAAACAGTTTGGGTCACAAAGCTCACAGTGGCTCGGCAGTCAGCAGAACATTCTTTACAAAGAGGTTTAAAGGATGGAAATGAACCAAACTGTGATTCGCCTGCTGGGTTTGTTGAGTTTCACCCTCTAATCTGAGATCTGCTTTATTAACACCCGACACATACAAATCATTTACAGAACACACGGCACAGTGTACCAGTACGTCTCCGTTTCCATGGAGATATACAGTCGGACTAATGGGAAACAGTCACAGTGGAATGCTGCTCAGTGCTGCTGCGGTGTGTTCGATCCCGGGGCCGACCGTGTTCACGCTGACGCTAGCTCAAACCGCAGCTAACATTATGATGATCATTATGAGAGTCATGCAGACTGACGTCTACTGCAAACCGACCGTATTCAGCTACAGACAGCTTGATCCTCACGTCTCTTAATATTTTCCACTTGAAGCCACAAATACAAATAAAGAGAGTTTGACTCGGTCACGTTGTTACCGTCACATTTTACCGTAAGCACACGGTACACGCGTGAACGTGACGATACGCAGCAGTCTGATATTCAAACCAAATATTATTATTAGATTACATTTCAGCAAACTCACAGTAGTATTGAAGTATTTTTATTGTAGTATTTTAGTAGTATTTTATACTTAATTTCAGATTTATCTGCGGTTTATTTTGGTTTTAATTTTTAATTTTTATGCAGTGGTATAACCTCATTTTATCTATTTTGCCGGCTCTCCTCAGTGTTTTCATTCTTCCCTGTGAAGCTCTGTGTTTTCAGCCATCGTGCACGTTACCCTGCATGTAATACTTGTTTGTGTGAAACATTATGTAACTCAGACGTTGTAGCTGCTCGTTACGTGCCTCAGTGTCGCGTCTCAGCTGCAGTCTGTGATTGGTGGCAGCTGGCCTCAGTCACCTAATCAGCACCAGAGCTTTAAAGTAGAGCATGTGGCAGGTTCAGCCTGTTTGTTCGGGTGTGATGGAGACTCTCTGAGGCCTTTGGGTGTTTCCTTCCTCTTTTTTGGGAGTTCATTTATTTCTTGTAACTTTTACGTTTACGTAATTTATTTTTGACGTTGATTTGTCAAACCTCGTTTGTCTGCAACGTCCAACTTTATTTTTCTCCTCGTCTGTCGGACTCCCTCCGGGAATGTGTCTCTGCATCACACATCATTACATTTCACCTGTTCCCAAAGTCAATATAAAACGTGACAAATTCAATTTACCTCTTCAGTGAACGCGCCTCCTTAACTCTTATTTCCAGTGTGCTGTTGATCATCTTGTCAGAGCTACTTGCTGCAGTACACTGGGTTCCAATGTCAGTCAGACATTTTGATAATACGTTTAATGTAGTTGTATAATGCAATATATCACATCACTGTAGTGCCAGTATTAACAGTAAAGCACACACTCATGTAATAGTGCTCAAATAACTGAAGTGCACTTGTTTGGGGGTCACACTGCGCTGTGTCAAGATGAACTATTTAAAAAGTAAATTATTACAGTAACACATTTTACCTGAAGATCCTCGTTGTTTTTTTTTCTTTCTTTCTCATTAAGTGTGTCCACAGGGGTGCAGCAGAGCTGAGGGGGGGTCACAGCTCTTATTGGAAGCTCATTAAGCTTGAACTACACCCAGGCAGGTGGCAACCACTTCATCACCTCTAACCAACCCCCAACCTCCAATTAGAGAAAGCTCAGCTTGATTAAGAGCTGCAGAATGTCATGTAGCAGCTCGATGTGCAGTAAATGTACATGATATGATAACACTGTTCCAACATGTAGACGCCCAGGAGTAAGAACAGAATGTCACCGCCCATGTTTAAATGTAGTCACACACACCACCAACTATTTCACTGATTTTGGTGAAACTGGATCATATTTTATGGAGAAAATGTTTTCTGGTTTTCCCTCTGATGTCCTCCGGCTGCTCCGCCTCAACTCTCTGTGATTTACAGAGTTTATGATGGACAGTGAAGTAAACTGCTGACAGCTGTAGCTGCTGTTAGCTCATGTTAGCTCAGTTTGTTAGCTGCTGTTAGCTCAGTTTGTTAGCTGCTAAGCTGTGTAACTGTAATAATCACATTGGGAAACTGGGAGTGCTAATCGTCCAATCTACAGGATTGTTTAGCCCACCCTGCAGCGCTGATGGCAACATCACCAACAATCTATCACAGCCTGTGAGAGAGCAGAGCATTCCTCTTCCTTGATGTTGTTGTTGTTGTTGTTGTTGTTGTTGTTGTTGTTGTTGTTGTTGTTGTTGTTGTTGTTGTTGTTGTTATGCAAGGTACCACCACTGTTCTCCAGCAGCACCACTGTGTTAGAGCAATACATCACAAGCCAAATGCCAAAGACGGTGTGAGCTATGTAGCCTGGTGTGTAATGGTCATGATTGAATAGAGTCATTATGGTTTTCTCTGTCGACGAGTCATTACTTTGACAGATGAAGCGAGTCCACATAGGGAAGGGCTGATTGTTTCAGCAGGTACAAGATAACTGTTAATATCAAAAGGTTATCATGACTTACATGTCACAGGAAGTACAGTTCTGTCGTTGTTTACAGTAGCCTACATTCCAGTGACTGAACAGAACCTCTGAACCAGCAGTGTCCAGTCTAACAGTGAACACAGCAACAGAACCTCTGAACCAGCAGTGTCCAGTCTAACAGTGAACACAGCAGCCTATCGAGGTGGTTTTCTTGCCAGGTTTGGCTCCTGGCATCCCGGGCTGAGTTAGCTGACCGAGCTAACCACAGTTATTTATCACTGTTTCCGTCATAAAGTCCGTAGATCACCTCGGTAGTGTGACGTTATTCCCTGTGGAGATTTCATGCACAGTCTGGAGTGTGTGGGTCTTAAATATGGACAGCAGTGTTTGGACTGGAGATTAATCACAGTTTCTGGCCGCATGCGGCGCCTCAGCAGAGATGAATTTATTCAACCTCCCCTCTTCTGTTCTGTTTGCTGGGCATAATAAGATTTCAAATCCATTTACAACGACAAACCATGTTTATTAACCAGCTCGGCCAGCTGTCACTGCTCTGCTCTGATCTATTTCTCCTCTTTGTTTTGTTCTCTTTGCACGGGCGGCTCACAGATGAGTCAAAATGAGACGATTTGTTGGAGGAAAAATAGTTCTGATGCGGAATAAACTCAAATGTGATGATCCTTTTTGTTATAGCTGCAGCATCGATCCATCAGGTTTGACACATTTAGCTCTTCAGAGACACAACGAACCAGACTATCTGAGGAAACAAACTCTGGTCCGTTTAAAGCGGACCGAACAGAGCTGGTGTGAGCCTGGACTCTGGACCTCTGCCCGATGGGCTCAAACTACAAACAGGTTCATGAGACATTCAAATGTCTAAAATTTAATCTGGAACCAGGCGAAGATTTGAAATCAGTCCAGAAACAAACAGGGAGTCAGTGTGAGTTCTTACAGTATGATCTGTGACGATCGGACCAGCTTTGATTCACCATACGCTCTGCATGTGAGCAGATTTCTCAAACATGTCAAACTATTCCTTCAAGACTCGAGGACACGTTGGTTCAACCCCCCACACCCACGACTATGTTTATCTCCTGGAGTAGTGACAGGAAATTGAGCTTCAAGAGTACCCTGCCACACTCCAAACGAATCATGCCATGCGGAGCTGCACTAATGATAGTCTTCACTCGGCTGAAGAATAAATTGTGATTGCATAAAGAGCTAGTGATGCCAGAGCTCCATACGGCTGCATCATTGTCCACACTGCCTAGTTTCCGCCGCCTGAATGTATTCCTAACACAGCTTTGTGTGTGGGCGTGCTAATCAGTGCACGCTTGAATGTGTCAGTTTGCGTGAAACACAATGAGGCTGTTCATTATTCTCGCTGATACTGCTGCAAATGTGTGTCTGCTGTTTCTCTGAATCATTAATCAAATGAGGGAAATCTACTGGCTGATGGGCGACTGTGACGGAGTTTTAGGCTGAATGAACGATGAAATGTTTGTGTTTGTGCGGCTGAGTCAGCTGTGCATAATTGGGGGTTCCAGGTGGAAGCGATGACGCCCGGGCCGCTCGAGTGTTGGCGCTCTGGTTGGCTGGTTGGTTGATGTGTTTTCACTAATGCGAGCTCATTCGCTGATAAGTCAAACTTCCTCCCTGAACAGATTTAATGAGCTCGTCACTGGAAAAACAAACAAAAGGAAACTGACAGAGGCTGGAGGGCAGAGGCGCTTCAGCAGCTACTGTTTCACCTCCAGGCGAGAGTCAGCACTAATGACAGTCTGCAAAATATCATAATGATTTCCTCCTGTTGCGTTAGACGTCTCACTGTCCGATGTGCTGAACAGTTTGAAGCTGATGGTGACTTTTTTAAATTAAATTTAGGGGATAATAACTCATAGTTGGAACTGCAGCAACCACTCGATCAACTATCTGACTTCAGCGTCTAAAATATGAATATAGTTTCTTGAGTCCTCTATGACAGTAAACTGAATATCTTTCGGTTGTGGACATCATGTTGGTCTTTGGGACACAGTAGTTGAGTTTTCATCAACATATTTTGAAGCTTTTTGAAGTATATATTAGTAGTGCAGTAGTGGATGGAAACCAAGTGGCAACCTCCGTGAAGTCAAGCCAACACAGGAAGTGCCAAAAACTGCAGTTCCTCAAACGTCCACTTGAGGCTGGATCCAGAAGTGAGTCAGAAGTGACTACATCCAGGTTTTAGACAGTCTGCGGGGACGTCACAGAGACCAAGTCCAGGTTTTAGACAGTCTGCGGGGACGTCACGGAGACTACGTCCAGGTTTTAGACAGTATTCATAATGTGGTATTCAATGATTAGTCTGCCAGCCCTGCTGAACTAATTTGCATGTCAATCTCAAGAAAGAAGAAAATGAGAACTCTTATTAATATCAGGAGTAAATGCAGAGAGCCGTGGATCAGATGTCATTATCCAGATAATATATTCAGAATGTAAATATCATAAATGAGACGTCTGCCTCACCGTTGGGAGTGTAGGGACAGCGCTGCTCTTTTTCTTTCATTAAGCGACTGCTCGTCTAAAGGCTTTACACAGTATTAATAATTTAAAATAACGTCTACAGGAATTTACAGAGCTGATGTGTGAAATGTATTTTGTGGCCTTTGATGTGCTCAGATCACTGCCGTCAGAAATAGTGAGCGGGTGTGAGTTCATGAAACGAATTTCAAGAATCTATTTGAAAAGTAAAGTCAGGCCGGACGTGATGGTGACGGGATCTTCACGTCTGCTTTGATTTGATTTCTCCTCATTAATGTGTCTATTTAAATCAGACAAAATCAGACACAGCAGCAGCTAATATTACTGACTAGTCCAACAGCAGTCAGCCCAGCTCGGCGTCTGTCTTTCAGCCTTTTATTTCACCAAGCTCTCACCAACCACTAAAAGTCAGTCCCAGATTTACTCTTGTCCGGCGGCTTCTTGCTCGCTCACTCTCTCCTTTTCTCTTCTTAGCTTCCTCCGTCAGCGTCCTCTTCACTCTCTTCTCCTCTGCCATTATGTCCATAGAAGCTGCTGAGCCCTGGTGCATTGCTGTCTTGCCCAGCTCTGGTTCTGGCATGACACTGGCTTCCCCCGCTCCCTGGGCCTGAAAACTTTTGTGGTTTAAAACACCTGTGGTACAAACACTAACACTCTCCTGGTGCTCTGAGCTAACATGAGCTAACAGCAGCTACAGCTGTCAGCAGTTTACTTCACTGTCCATCAGGAATCTCTGTAAATCACATAGTACAAAAGTTCAGTAATGTTGTTTCAGTCAGTGAGTCGGTGTCTTAAAGTCTTGCTGTGTTACTTTCCTCCACACGCCGTTCAGTAATGAGCGACAACATGTAGTCGGTATAACCGCTGAGTTCAGCTTGTGAGCTCTTTGTAGTTCTGATCAAACTAACACTAATTGGTGGAAAAGCAGCTAATGGTGTGAAAGTTTGAGCCGTTTGCTTTCAGTGGATGTACTGTACTGGATGTATCACTGAGCCGGCTTCTTTGAAGTTGTCAAAAGTGATTACGCTGTCTTCCCGCAGTGCAATCAATCAAAAGTTTGCTGCACTGACGCTGAGTAGTCTCTTTCCCTTTAAAAAAAACCTCCTTCAGGTCGAAGCCCACTGTGGCATGAACAAAGACGTCTGGAGAATCTTTTGATAAACTATTCTGTTTTTCTATTTTTCCTTTGAATTTAAATTTTATTTCAGCTATCCCTTTAAAAAAGAAAAAAAAAAGCTAAAGTACTCCTCATAAGTGAATACATGAATTATATGAAATCTAAATTGTGCATTTGCTCCATGCCAAACAAATCAATGTTGCTCCACACAGCACGTTCTCTGCAGCAGAAACCAGAGGGGAGTTCATTCCTCATTCTTTAAATACACCACAGGCTTTCAACTACCTCCAGAACACCTTTTAAAATTCAAAGACCATAAAAAAAGACTCAGACATGTTTCTTCTTCAGGTGAGTCATTTGGCACTCAGTGCACACCATTGTCCACAGGTAGTAATTGGTTGCACATGGAAGAAATATTGATTTGAGCACAGTGTGACCTAAATTACCTCATTGTTTCACCCTCCATCTCTGAAATGACGGCTGTGTCAGAGTCACCATGGGAGAACTGAAATGTATGCATTAGTGCTGTGCAGTTCAGATACACTCACACTGACATTTCAAGTTATAATGAGATTAGAAAGTCTGGACAAGATTTGGAAAAATACGGCTCAACTTGTTGCCAACGTCGGCTTTATTTTTTTATCTTTCTGGGACTAATTCAAAAGCTGGTGAGCCTTTATAGGATTGTGTTTATTGACTGCTGCTTCTGTCTAATATATAGAGCAGTGACACCTCATGATAGTCTTTATTAGTTTTATCTTTTTATGACTTTATTCACCACATTATTCATAGACATAATATCAGTTTCCATTTTTACGCAGACGATACTCCGATCTATCTAAGCTGTGACCCTTTGAGAAACTATTGTTCTTCCATTGAATTTAAAGCTGAAGCAATTCTTGTAAATGAATATGATTATTTATATAAAGTGTGAATTGTTCATTTGCTCCAAGCTGAACAAATCAATGTCACCCCACTCTGCAGCAGAACATCCAAAAACAGGAAACCAGAGGAGAATTCTCATTCTTTAAACACGCTGCAGGCATCAACAAACTCCAGCACAACTTTTAAAATGTTTAAGGAAGAAGACAGCAAGAAACATGAAAGAAAAGAAAGTGTGCAAAACATAAAAAGGACTCAAACATGTTTCATCATTTTTATGCAGACGATACTCCGATCTATCTAAGCTAGCAATCTTCCTAAACTGCCTTCAAACTTTTCTGCAGCTGAATGCTGATAAGACACGTTGGTCATAGCGGGATTGATCAAATAATCAAATATCAATAACACTTTTGCTTCCCTGTCCCATTCAGTAACTCAGCTTTGCAGAAACTTTGTTACATAAACAAATCAATGGTTCAGTCCTGCTTTTATCAGAAATATTTAAAACATCAGACCATTTCTTTCTGCCAAAAATCTGGAAATTGTCACACACTCCTTTCATAACTCGTCAGCTTGATTGCTGTAATTCTTTGCTTTCTGGCTTCTCTTGTCTCCAGCTCGTTCTTTCATTCAAAACTTTGCTGCCAGGATTTTGCCTCGGACAAAAGAAGCATAATCACATCACACTGATTCTGGCTTCCTCAGAACGGATTCAAACCAAGTGCGACTCTGGCAAAAATTCAGGTTTTTCTGTTCATTTTCACGGGGAAGCTGCGTGGTACGAGCAACAGAGGGTGGCAGAAAAAGATGCATAAATAGCCTTTTAGAGAAACATAAACCGACGTCAGGTTGCAGCCGCCAGTCCGATGATCAGACCTGTCAAATATCTCCACAGTGAGCCTGAACTGTCTCTGACACTAAGCGCCATCCAGGTGGGTTCATGGACTCGACCTGTTGTGTTCTTTCTATTTTAGTTTCTACGTGGGAGTCTGACTGACAGTCTGTGCTGCAAAATAGAGACACAAAGAAGTTTCCTCTGGTTTGAGAGAGCTAACAGTGGTCAAGCGACATTGACAGTGAATGAGAGAGATTGAAAGAGAGTGCCACTATTGACTATGGAAGATCAGGGCTGCAGACTCTCTACTCACGCCCCTAGGTTTGTTGTAATATGGTGTTGTATAAGTCAAGGTTTTTTTATCCTTCGACTGCACATATTAGTTTTTCATAACAAATGTAGACCCACTGGTTGCCCAATGTATCGAGACCCACTGATCATGTATCAATGACCAAAATTGTTATTTACCTCCCCCAACGTCACCCAACCAAGGAAATTGTGTTTGTGTTATAAGGGTAGTACTGAGCGTCTAAAATGATCTCATTCAGCTCGTAGACGTTTGTGCACTGTATCAACAACAGCCTGACCTCTGACCTTTGACCTCCTCTTTCTGCTTCAGGTCAAGCCACCAGCGAGCCCGACGAGAGCCTGCTAATCAAAGGGTCTGGTGGGATCAGCCTGGGAGGCCTGAAGTCGGTCCTGGAAGACACCGTGTCACCAGCTTTCGGCGCCACCATCATCATCATCATCACGGTCATCGTGTCTGGCAGCGCCTACCTCTGCTTCCTCAAGTACGTCTGCGGCGGCTGCTGCAAGCCCATGCAGGTGGCCCCGACCGTGGACGTGGACCCCAACAAGGTCGAGGAGCAAGTGTAGCGAGGCGGAGAGGCTGAAAGGGGAAACTCACAGAATGGATTCAGCTAGCGACGAGCGATGCTTTCCATCGGATCGGCGTGACTCTGGACATGTCAAACAAACACCCAGGGATGCTAAATGGAATCGATCTGTCAGTAAGCGGCTCTGTTTCTAGCTGCTGTGGATTTGCAACACTCCTGAGCACAAAGTCACAGAGAAGCCTAATCAGATGCTGTTTGTTGGCAGCAGAATCTGGTCGAATGAGGTCATTTTTCACTGTTGTCCTGGTGAAACTCATCTGTAACATCCTTTCTTCCACAAAATTGATTTTTGTGGTTCTCTGAAGCTTGAACAATCAGGATTTATCTACAACCCAATGAATCAAGGGCTCAGTCAGCCTTACGCTGCAGGGACCTAAAATAGTCTGCAGACCTGCGTTAACCCGTCTACAAGCCATCTCTGTGTGCTTGACTGTGTGGAAAACAGCAATTCATTGCAGGGTCAAATCAACGTGACCGCCCAGATGTGGGACAATTTGGCTTGTTTATCCCTGACGAACACATCCAGCCTGTTTGGTAACAATCAGGATGTCTCAGACGAGGTCAGGAGCACGGAGCGATGATTTAACAGGCTCGGCAAACTTTGTTACATAAACAAATCAATGGTTCAGTCCTGCTTTTATCAGAAATATTTAAAACATCAGACCATTTCTTTCTGCCAAAAATCTGGAAATTGTCACACACTCCTTTCATAACTCATCAGCTTGATTGCTGTAATTCTTTGCTTTCTGGCTTCTCTTGTCTCCAGCTCCAGATGTGGGACAATTTGGCTTGTTTATCCCTGACGAACACATCCAGCCTGTTTGGTAACAATCAGGATGTCTCAGACGAGGTCAGGAGCACGGAGCGATGATTTAACAGGCTCGGCAAACCTCAGGAGCTGCAAGGCTCATTACAAAACCCAGCTGACGGGTCCTGAACCAGCCAAATGAGCAGTTCCACCATCTGGCATCAATCTGGTGTCAACACATCGCTGTCTGAATATCTGTGCTTGTCCAGTCTGCTCTTGATTCAATTGTGCTCAGTATCACACATTCTCACGTGAAAGCTCACATAATGACCAAAGGTTGAACACTGAGGAGAGGTGAGATTACCTGCGCTGTAATCCCTCACATCATAAATTCAGCACAATGTTCATCTCCACAGCAACAGACTCATCAATACACCAACTGTTCAGAGCAGAGTATCACTTCCTCCATGTTTGATGTTCACCAAATGTGGTGGCCTCGACCGAGCTTATAAAAGTCACGTGTCGTGTGCTCTGAGCTGGTTTGCAGGATTTTGTGGTGAAATTCCAGATTGCAACCAACTGAAGGCCACTCGCCTCACCCTCCTGTTCCAAACATGAAGAACAAACAAAAAACACAAAAGACTTAAAGTCTGTGTAAAGGCAAGTCTGAGATTTCTTTCTAACACATTAAATATGTTTTAAAATAGTTGCTGAAATCAATGAAAAGACTCTGAACGATATATTAGTGAAATGTGGAGTCAGAGGTTCAAACAGTTTTCAGGATTTTTGTGGGCGGTCCTTAAAGGGCGGCTCGATGACACGCTGAGCCTCGTGGAAATATACTTTATATCACATTTATCAAGACAACATGTGACAACATGAAGTGTTGAGTTACACATAATAAAAGCCTGTCTCAAATAAAGGCCTGGTAGTGTTTGAGAAGTTACAGTAAATGCTGACACTGGGCTCCGTCGACTCATTCCTCATCGCCACAGAACAATAAATTCATGTTCACCTCTTCGTTCCTGACACATCAGTCTTAAAGACTTTTGTTTCATCTGGTGGAGAAACTTCGCAGCAGACTCTGTAGCTGACACTTGCTGTGGTGCCTTTAGGTGCTGTGGGAACCTGCAGTTTCCAAGACTTGACTGAACAGTTTTTCTTTCTTTGATCTGTTTTTTTTTTTACAGTGTTCTTACAACATATTTTGTGAATGCAATGTTGTTGGATGTCCACGTGTTCGCGGTGGACGTCTGACGTTAAGTTTACAGAAACGGAGGTTCCCGTATTACGACGTGCTCGGCTCAGAACAAGTATTTATTGAACGTTAACTGTGAATGTGTGTCTCATACTGTGCTCTGCTGTTGTCTGTAGAAGGCTGCCATGTTGTTTTGTGTTAATTAATACCAGGCAGGTGGAGGGTGACAGAAAATGTAAAAATAACAAATAAAAAATCAAATTTGTTTATTTGGTTCTCAAACGTTCTCGAACTACAACACAACCATCATTGTCCTCCTCTGATACGAAGTCAGCTGTTCTTCATGGTATTTTATTTTGTCATTTCCTGATAAACCATAAAAAGTTGATGACTCATCCTGCACTCGGAGTGTACTAATTTGAAACTGGATCAGATTTTATTCACAATATATTTGCTGCTTTTCCCTCTGATGTCCTCCGACTGCTTCAACTCTCTGTGATTTACAGGGAACGCCGAGAATACTGCTCACTGCAGGTTCAGAGGTTGTGTTTGGTGTTCATTAGAAGGTAGAAAGGTTCAGGACTCCTGCCTACCATCAATGTGTGCAGATTAGCCCACGACCACACACCTGGACCTGATGGTTCACACACACGATGCGTGGCCTCCTGCTGCTGATCGTAGAATCACTTTGCTGTCTGTGATAATTATGTGAGACGTTGTATACACAGTCTGGGTCTAAAACAGCTTCTGAGAAACAACAACTGCAGTTTAACAAGTCTGTTTGATTCCTGCAGCTCGTGTGCTTCAGTATGAACGCTTCTCTTGGGCCACTTAATTAGGTTACACAAAATCCATTAACAGGATTTCTGCTGGAGGAAGCATAATTATCTGGCTAATTATACACAGAATCCTCACAGTGTTCACAGATCACCGCTTACTGTTTATTTATATATTTCTAATCATGTACATAATTTGTACTTCTTTCTGTAGTCCCAGCCGACCGGGTTTGAACCCAGGACCTTCTGGCTACGAGTGCCAATTAATCCACTACCACTGAATCTGATGCTGCTAGCTTCAGTTATGTCCTGGTTTTGAGGTTTCTGGACTCGGCTGTAAATCCATGAAGATGATGAGGTCCAGTGTGGACGGCTCCTTGGAAGCGATGGACGGACAGCTCGTCGGTGGGTGGTGGTGTCTCCTCTGTTGAGGGATTATTTCTCTGCTTTTACTTTCAAACCACCGCGTCCAAATTTCCTGTTTTATGTTGAAAGAGTCTTTCCTTGAGCGTCCTCTGTTACTTTACTTCCTGTCTTTGTCTTTTTCCTGTTTGATTTCTGTCATCTGTCTTCGTTTAGTTAATTAGATCTCTGCTCAGTGAATCTCAGTTCTGTATTTTTTTGTTGTTGGACTTTTTCTGCCCTTTCTTCACTCAACCTGCTCGTCTACATTCAGGTTCTCTTTCTGAGCTAACCGTCAGAGTTTTATCACATCTGTTCAGAATTCAGACGTATTAATTAAAAGCTTCTGTGTGTGACTGAAGACCAGCGGTGCAGGAAACCATCTGTGTAACCTCTGAGCAACAAAAGTTACTGATGCATGAGAAAACTGATCAGCAGCTAGAAAGAAACAAAAGATTCAGCGATGAATGTGAACAAAGACAAAAGGTGACAGCTCTGATTATTAATATTAATATTTAATTTATTTAATGGAGCCTGCTGCTGTGTTGTCTTTGTTGGCACGGATCATGCTGCTTCAGAAGTCATTCAGTCTGATTGACAGTAAGTAGCAGTGTCAGCAGGAAGCTCTTCATAAATCAGAACATTTTCATGCACTGACACTGAAAGTCAGGCAGTTTCTCCACGATCCAACACTTGACAATGACCAATGAGCTCCTCAGCTCTGCAACCGTCAGAGCGCTCAGAGCATCCCAGTGTTCAAGGGAATTATTGAATATATCAGTGGACATATTGGATGAATCTGCACCTTTGTGATTTATATTACCCCTCAAATATTTGGGCTCCTGCTGATGTTTTTCCTCCTTTCAATCTTTATTTTATCACATTGATGTCTGTGATTTTATTTTGGCGGGTTTCCACCTGGTTTCCTCTGTAAACAACCACAGAGCGTCCTCGGGTTTTCAGAAGCTGTCAGATTGTGTTTGTCATCCTGACCCACCGTGCAGAGCTCATCATCAGTACATAGAGGGACTGACCCGGCTCTCACTGCCCAGACAGAAGCTGTTTTCTGGAGGTGGTTTGCCGAAGAGTCGGCAGGGAGGACTGACTCGGTTGTGGTGACTTTTACACATACAAATGGCCAAAGCACACAGCTTGAGCCTGACATTTAGCTTTGTTTGGGTGCTAAACAAGCAGCCACAGAAATAACAGTCATATTTCTTCATTTTGCTGTCATTGCATGCATTAGGCAGCAGCACTGCTGCACAGATTTATTCTAATAGCGGTATCTGTATGTGTCGTACAGTCCTTCATATCAGAGGCGTCATTGTGACACGCTGTCCTTACCTGGTGTTGGAGATGAGATGCTGTCACTGCTGGCAAGTGAAGGCAAGAACATCCGTGTGACTGACCCATTCGCCATCAAGCTGTTGGCTGCCTCTACCCACAGCGTGACAGCTCATCACCGTGGAGGACCACTGTAGTGAGGGTGGTGTTGGTGAAGCAGTGCTGTCAGCAGTGTGCAAGGAGCCCGGCTGGCAGCGACCCAAGAGTTCCTCGACATCTTCGGCATCAGCACCGAGCATTTTGTCAATGTGGTGCGTCAGACTTTTGCAAAGGCTGCACCTGATCTCCACTGAAGCACAAGCAACTTCCTGCCTTCAGTTTTTCAGGAATTTGCAGGAATGAATAAACCCGTTCATTTAACGTGCACGCTCTCAGATGAGCAGGTTCACCTGTATTAAAACCAGCAATCACAGCAGAGCGTCACAATGCACGAACTGATTGACAGATCATTTTCATCCGCTCTCCCATTCAAGCCTCACCATCTGTTAGCATTCAGAAACTAGATAACATCTAATCATATTCACTCGCTGATGCACGCTGACCTTTACAACCTGACACTTCTCAATCTCACTGCTGTGATAGTGAGAATGTATTCACTCGAGTCAGCGCTGTCGGATGCTTCAGCTCCCATCAGCCCCCCCATCGTCCTCCGATTGCCTCAGTTTGACATGTGGCACCGCTTCAATTAAAACATCCCGTGAACTGACGTCCTAATTATTAGGTTTAGATGTGAGCATGGAGTGGAGGTAATGAAGCATTTTTCCCAGAGCCTTTACATTGAATTGTGTACATGCCAGTCTAACAGTGAACACAGCAACAGAACCTCTGAACCAGCAGTGTCCAGTCTAACAGTGAACACAGCAACAGAACCTCTGAACCAGCAGTGTCCAGTCTAACAGTGAACACAGCAGCCTATCGAGGTGGTTTTCTTGCCGGGTTTGGCTCCTGGCATCCCGGGTTGAGTCAGTTCAGTTAGCTACATGGCTGACCGAGCTAACCACAGTTAGCGCTTCACTACTGATCAATGTTTCCATCATGAAGCTGTGAATCAAACTTTTTATCATCGTTGGTTCAGATACTGGAGGACAGAAAGTTTGACTTCAGCTCCGTATGTATGAGCTCTGTTCTTGCACAGATGATGTAGAGCATATATACAGTACAATAACATAAATTACTGTGATCATTATCCTGCCTCATATGAGCATAAATTGCTGTGCTTTGTGTTCGGTTATTCTTCAAACTGGAACATGTAATTCGTCCTTTTGCTGGTATCCATGGCAACATGTCTGTCCTGAAGACACATGATATAAAATTTTAATTCAAGTTCAATAAATCGAGTCCGCAGTGATCTGTACTCATGAAGCAACACATTGTTGTGTTTTATTATCATCAAACATGAACTATAGAGTGAAGAGCACTTCAATAAAGCACAAATATATTAAAACAAACATCACGTAACAGGATCAGCAGCCCACACACAGACACACAGACGCACACTGAAATTTATTTTTGACTTTAACATTTAACCGATGCACTTACACTTTAATGTCACCCTGAATAATTAATTACTCTTTAATTAGCTCAAATAAAACAAAGCCATAGGAGGAGTGTTTACAGTGCGACCTGAGTGTGATATTTCTTTCAGTCTTACAGACTGTGGTCACGTGACATCCTTTATCTCGTGTGTTGTTACGGACACGTAATGAATTGTTCAAATGTCATATTAATTAAAGGGACAGCGCGTTGGTTTGATTAATGTTTGTGTATTGATTACTGCCGATCAACTGATCAGGTTTATTATCAGATAATTGTATTCAGTTTCTAACAGCAGTAAATATGTTCATCTTTGTTACGATCTAAGATGGATGACTGTTGTTAACCTGTGGAGTTTACTCTTGTCCAATCAGATCGCTCGGTCTGAGCTACCTGTTGTATAAATGTTAATAAACAGCACACAGACTGCAGGTTAGCTCAGCCTGATCGTATCACCATGCTCCTTACTCGTCTGTGTTCATGAATCAAAGCAGAAACATTCACATGTAATGTGAACTCTGTCCTGCTCTTAGTGCAGCCGCTAGATTAAATTTGGTTCATTAATTTTGTGTGTGTGTCCCGCTGCGACACGTCAAGATGGCCTTCACACACTCTCCTGCAGTCAGACACTAATGGTGGTCACACAGGCTACATCAGGGCTTAAGGCGGCATTGTGAATCCAAAGCCTGGTATATTTTATTCTCTGTTCCCAGTAGACCTAATTCACAACGCCCCCTTAAGCCCTGAACCTCGGCAGACTTTAACTGACATCACCTGTCTGACAGCAGGAGGGAGCGATGGCCTCGGCATGCTGAGGACATTTTGACATGTGACAGGAAAGGCTCAGGTGTAGATGACATAAAGTAATGATGGCTGAATGCAGTATCAGTGTCAGGGATCCTCCAGGAGGCTGCTGACAGCGTGACCCGACCCGGATAAGTGAAAGAAAATGATGGATGAACAAATCTTAATGTGACTTTGCATCATATTGTCGTCCGCAGGCAGCCGTGTGCTGCAGAGTAAATCATATTTCAGTCAGCGTTACTCTTCTAAATCTGACCTTCAGTATCTCGTCTGTCAGGACGGCGAAGTCATGACCTCATTTTCACGAGTGGATAAAGTCTGAATAAAGAAAACACACAAAATTCATAATCGTGCAGTTTTCCCACCCGTCTGCATCTCTTCTGTGACTCATGTTGTTTTCATAATTATTTTTATTCCCTGGAGTCAAACAGCAGCAAAAAACTACTGGCCCATTTCTGTGTGAGCTGAATATGCAGGTGTAGTGTGCATGTCAGTATTTATAACACATGACATTTAAAAAATAAGGCAGAGATTTAGAGTCACAGAGTCTTTTCCAGACGATCTTCAGGTGAAATCTGTTACATTAGATTAGATTACTTTATTTATAATAGTGCACATGGTAAGTAATCAGAAAGGAAACATAAATACAGATTACACTGCTTACACCGTGGGTGTAGCAGTCGGGTGTAGCAGATGAAGGAGCTGCTCGGGGACCCACAGTGCCATGTAGGGGTGAGAGGTGTTGTCCATGATGGAGGTCAGCTGAGCTACCATCCTCCTCTCCTCCACCTCGTTCCCCTCAGAAACATCCAACCATGGCTGTGTCGTCAGAGAACCTCTGGATGTGGCAGTGGGTGGTGTTGTGGGTGAAGTCCGAGGTGTAGAAGGTGAAGAGGAAGGGGAAGAGCACCGTACCTGAGTCTGTTTCAGCATCAGGACAGTCTGAGAGGTTTTCTTTGAAACGATGCTAAACCTTTCGTCTCCCATCACAGATGATGTCCTTACACCTTCTACAGCCTCCAGCTCATCTGTTTATCCTGACAGGCTTCTCACCTGGACACAGACTGGACGTGTGAGTCGGTGAACACAGAGTCAGAAGAGCTCTCAGCGGTTTAAATGATTTTTAGCTACAGCTCACCTCCAGTCTGAATCAATGTTAACGAGCATTTCTGAAACAGCCGATGAGACGATAACCGAACATTTTGTTCAGTATAAACTGGGCTGTAAAGCCTCACACTGTTTTCTGTGTGTGTGTGTGTGTGTGTGTGTGTGTTGGGTGTTAGTTAAAGAGGTAATTGTTCCACCTTGTCTTGTCGTATTGCCTGGAGACGCCGAACATCACGGATCTTTTTTCATTTAACACAGTCTGAAATGAATTTTCTCACCTTCATCGTGTGTGTGTGTGTGTGTGTGTGTGTGTGTGTGTGTGTGTGTGTGCATCTGTGTGTGTGTGCATCTGTGTGTGCATCAATAAGTGTGTCAGATAGGTACGGGGATGAGATCCAATTTTCTTTTTCTGGCTGAATTATAAACAGGAGATCGTAAGACTGTAAAGCGCCTGATTTGACACAGGACACAGATACATGCCTTTGATTTTGTCTTTACATGTGACAGTTAGACCTGCAGCTATTTGTCGATTAGCTGTCAACTACTGAATTAATCGTCAGCTAATTATATAATCAATTGATCGTTTTGCGTCATTCTTTAACCCTGCAGACTCCAGAGCTCCCAGCTTGTAAAATCATTCCCAGTAAATGAAAACATGTTAAATAAAGGCTGTTTTCTGGGGCAGTGTTTGAGTTGGCAGGATGGACTGACTGAATTAAGTCTTAAATCATCTCTGTTTAAAAGGTCACACATATTTAGTACATCTTTAAAGAGGACTTGTGATTGTGAGTTTATTTTTTATAAATATTTTCTGGTTTCTTTAGACGTTGAATTCGTCACTTTGGGCTTTGGCAAACAGACTTTTAAACATGTTCTGACATTCAGACCAAATAACTAACCAAGATAATACCAGTGGCAGTCATTACACAGTCCTGGTTGCACATGTTGGCTCGCTGTCACACCTTCGTGGTTTACGGGGACACGAGTAGAACAAGGCCGTCATCACCAACATACATCCAAACACGTAACAACTAGACGGAGCTACAGAAGACAAACGTGGTGGTGTAACTATTTTTTTTTCTATTTTAATTTCTGTAGTGTGTACTACACTTTTTCTTCTTGCTGCTGTGACAAGTAAATTTCTCCGTGATTAGTTTGGTGACCTTGAACAAGCTTGTGTGAGGCGATCGAAGCCGACCACAAAGCCACTCTGATCACAGGAGTGTGCTGCCGGCCTGAAGGAGAGTATTGATCAAAAACTTAAAGACACTTTCAGTCAATAAGAAACGGCGTTGTCGTCTTCGTTATCAGAAGGAACTCTTTCCTCCTCTTCTTTTATTTTTCTGACATTGATTGTTCTTCATTGTGTCGGTGTTTTACACGGCAGTTTCACTGCTTCCTTGTTGGCTTTAATTCATCTCAAATAGTCTGATTACTCCTCACAGGTAAAGGACTGTTAATCGATGCCAACTCATCTTTCTGGCCAACATCCTGCCTCAGCTTCATGCCTTTCTTTGCCCACACAGATGGACACGGGACAACAACAGTTGGTTTCCAGCATTTATCAGAGCTGAGCTGACAGGGCACCAACAGACGCCCCTCCACACTGAGGCGTTTCATTGTTGAGCAACAGAATAGATCATTAGAGGAATGAAAATTAAGGTTGTCACGGCATCGCAGCAGCATCATAACGTCTACCCAATTAAGCATTTCCCCTGGACACTGCCATTACAACAGACCGAGGCCATCTCGGATGCCAAACAAGGCCAATTAGTCTTTGTATTGAGAATTTATATATATAAATATATATAATTATTATGCAGCCTCGGGACTTCCCCCCGGCACAATGATGCGCAGAAACCTCCTCAGATATACTAAATATAAATGTGGTGAAAGAATACATTGTGACGTTGGTCGGCACAGCAGAGATTACCGTGCTGAGAGATTTATGAATGATCAGTTACCAAAACTACTGGAACTACAGTGATATCTATGGTTTTATTTTGGCGGGTTTCCACCTGGTTTCCTTAGTAAATCTTAAAGATTGTGTTGTGGGGAGATCCTGACCCTGACGAAGACGTTGTGAGTTCACCATCACCATCACCATCACCATCTGTTTTCTGGGGGAGCGTTCACCGAAGAGTCGGCAGAGAGGACTGACTCGGTGACTTTCACAGACAATTTCAAAGATCTTTTCTCATAAGTTGTCAAAGACACAACCTTCTGCCACCTTACTGTTGTGGGTTGCTTTAAATGTCATCACATAATGACTGTAGACAATCAGAGGGACTCACTCAGATGGAGGCTGTTTTCTGGGGGAGCGTTCACCGAAGAGTCGGCAGAGAGGACTGACCAGTTCCGCTGAGTTTTCAATATGAATTCAAAGATCATTTCTTATATACTAACGTATAGGTTAGTGTATATAAGAGAGTATATATACTCAGTTTAAAAAGCATCAAATGTCACATATTTGGTGTCAAATTAAAGATGAAGTTGTGGTTTTTAAAATTAAATCAACTTGTGGTTATTAAGTGAGGAGGACAAACTGCTCAGCGTTCTCAGTGAGCAGCTGTTGCATCCACCTCCAGTCTTCTCATTCAGCTCACACCTCAGAAGGTTTCCTCACTCCTGTACAAGGCGTGAGACACAAGCTGGCTCTCAGCCGAGAGATGCTCTCATAACCAGGCTGCAGTGACGCACCTTCGTTCTCATTTCCTGCTTATCTGACAGCAGCAGGACGGTGTACCTGCAGCTCATGACACCTTCCAGCCGCCTCTGCACATCCTGACTGTGAGGTGGTGAGAACAGAGGATTGTGGGATTTACTGAGGATTCTTTGTGCATCACAAACAAATTGCATCTGTCCATATTTATTGCTAAAATGTATGTTTGGGTTCCTGGATTCCAATTCAGAGTCGCAAAACATGGACAGAGGAGATAGAACACATAATGGTGTAATAGTATGTTTGTTTCCATCGGAGCTCTGCAGCAGAGGAAACTGTTTGAAACGTAAGAGTGAGAGTGAAATCTGCAGAACTGTTTTTATCAGAGTGAGAAACACTGACTGATAAAACACCTTCAGTGTGACTCCTGTAATAGTTCAGACGATGAAATGAGAGAAACTGAAATATGCTCATACAGTAAGGTTTGTTTACAGCAGCACTCTGAATAATAATTCAGTAGTATTTTATCTGACTGTTGACGGCATCAAGCAGATTTCAATACTTTATTTTAGGGAGGTCTGTTTGGCCACATTGGATCCAATCCAACCACTAAAAGTCAGTCCCAGATTTACTCTTGTCCGGCGGCTTCTTGCTCGCTCACTCTCTCCTTTTCTCTTCTTAGCTTCCTCCGTCAGCGTCCTCTTCACTCTCTGCTCCTCTGACATTATGTCCATAGAAGCTGCTGAGCCTTTGCTAACAGACAGTGTGCAACACAACCCAGATATCATGGCGACATTGATTCAATGTTGAAATTCCATCAGAATCATCATTTTTGTTGAGGCTGAATATTCAAGGCTAGATAACATTAAACCAATGTTGATTCAGTGTTGATTTAATGTTGATTCAATGTTGGTCTTCTATCTGAAAGCTCAGCAGTTAGCTTAGAAGTCGAGTCTCAAGTTTAAAAGTTTCTTGTTCCATCCCTGTAGAAACTTTATAATTTGAAGTTGGAGTCAGTGTGTGAAGTTCCCTCTTTGTGTCTCCACAGACGGCGTTTCCTCGTCAGCCTCAGCAGATGGATGCTCGGTAACGTCTCTGTGATTGGCTGTTATCCTCACTCAGCTATGAGGTCGTGTTTTGCTGATTAATTAGCAGATTATCCAGGCTTTGCCAGCCAGCTGTGCTGCGGGGAACATCTGAATGCATAGTGCAGACGTGTTTGTCTATAGGAGGTTTGAACAGAGATTATAGCCTGCGTAAATAAAAGCTAAATCACGTAAGAAGGACGTCCCTGACTAACAGATGTTAGTTTATAGTCTGTGCATGCAAAAACAGATCTGTTGTATGAAGATGAGAGAATGAGCAGAGAAATCTCATGCCTGTATTTCAGAAGCTGTGAACTCCACATGGAAATATCCACAATGACTGGTGGAGGTACGAGACATGGACGACTACATGTGAGCTGCAGGTACGTGGACAGAGTCATTACAAACAAAAGTAGTTTCTCATTTGCACAACAATCATCCTGAAGAAAAGAACGTGGATTCATAAAATCTAAAATATGTGGATGAATATCTTGTTCTCTGAGCTGTGCTGAGGCCGAGGAGGCAATCTCAGTGAAATATGAGTGGGGAAAATGAAATTGTGAGAAATGCATAAAAATGTAAAGTTAGAAAACACATCAGGACCCAAACTACCATTCTGAGTTCAGGAGGCAGACACAGTCAACACCTTCAAGAGTAGACTGAAGACTTTCCTTTTGATAGAGCTTATAGTTAGTGCTGGCTCAGGTCATCTCTTAGTTATGCTGCCATAGGACTAGACTCTCTCTCCACCTGTAAACATACCTGTCTCATTAATGCATGTTAATGCATGTTACTAACTAAACTTCTTCCCTGGAGTTTCTGTGCTCTCTCATCCAGCAGGTTCTCGTGGATCGTGGATCGTGGCTGCTGCTGACGTCCACTACATATATTATTACTGTCATTATTGCTACCATATCTCCATTACAGTTTATAGTTAGTTAATGATTTACTGCTGCTGTGCATCTGAGTCTCTCTAACTGACCTGGTTGATGTTTGGCTGTTAGGAAAAGTTGTCGACTCGCTAGTTTCTGATCAGAAGTAATGTAATCAGAGGAAATACTCGAGTACAGCTGAACATAGTTACACAGTGGGATTACACTAAATCACAAAAACATAATGTTGCTTTAACAACAATATAGTAATGGAATAATAGTAGAAATAAAGAGCTGTAATAAAACAAACACTCCTAAAGTTCACAGATATGTGAATATGTGTAGCTGCAGCTTATAGATGGTTCTTTGTGTTTGTGTGTGTAGTGATGTGTTACTGAAATAAATACACCTGATGTGTTGGACTCTTCTTTGAGTCATACGCAGTCTTATTACTGGATATTACTGGATATCTGTCTCTGTATCTGTGTTTGTGCAGCTTGTAGCTCAATCTGGTGTGTGTGTGTGTGTGTGTGTGTGTGTGTGTGTGTGTGTGTGTAATATTCTCTTTTCTTCTTTACTGAAAGGTTTCACACTCACAGAGAAAAACAACATGAGAATGATTCAGTGCAGCTTCATCAGCAGAGTTTTTAATATTGATCAGGACTGATCGGTTCCTGTGACGAGGAATTGATGACCAGGCTTTCATTCTCTCTGCCGACTCGGACTGCTCTCTCTCTGCTGGACGAACGGGCTGAAAGGAAACTGAGAGCTGGAAGTTGGCACTGGAGGTTTGATGCGATGAGTTATAGATGGTTTATAGATTTGAATGTGGGTGGATCGGTGAGACTCTTCGTTGTTTTAAAAGTTGATGAAGCCTCACGGGTGTGTGTTTGTTTCTGTGTGTGTTTCTGGGTTTTTGTCTCCTCATCATGGACCTTCCACTCGAGCCTCCAGCTCTCAGTTTACTTTCAGGATCCACACTCCTGCTGCACGACCTCGTCTGTTGGAATCAAGGCTGGTTTCTCGGAGCTCATCCAGTCATCCTTTGGTGCTGCAGAGAGAGACAGACACAGATAACTGGGTTTAATTTGAGCTCATAATTAACTCACCCACGACCGAACAGAAGTCTCGTCATTTTCAGCGCTGACTGTCAGAGTGTGAACACAGAGTTGTGGGTTTACGTCTGAATCCTGCTTCAATCTCAGGCTCAGTGAGTTCTCATTATTTTCTGTTTACTGGCCTCGGTTAAGTTCTCGTCCTCCTGTCCGTCTATAATTTTGTGCTGTATCAAACAAATGCTGCACATGGTGCTGAATTCTGAAATCTGCTGCTCACTGACTGAATGCTGACCAAGTGAATGAATTAGACAAGCTGGGTTAAAATCTGTTTTAAGGAAAGCACACACACATATTCACACACAAACACTTCATGCTTAATGCAGGACATGGAGCTAAACGCTCCCCTCGTGATGCTAACAGTCCAACACTGCATGAACCTGCTTACTAAACCGAAACCTCCATTACAGACGGAGGATTAAAGAGAATAAAGAATCATGTAACAAGGAAACAAAGAGCGAGTCCTTCAGAGTCAGATCTGAAACAACACACACACACACACACACACACACACACACACACACACACACACACACACACACACACACACACACACTCCTCTGGGAAGATAGTGAAGCTGTCTCCAGCTGTCAGGACATGATGGCTGGTTTGATCTGTGACTGTCTAAAACCTGGACGTAGTCTCTGTGACTGTCTAAAACCTGGACGTAGTCTCTGTGACTGTGACTCCTTCTCCTTTTTTTTATTGATGTTTTTGTGAATCAGTTCTTGCGTTAAAGGCAGTAATCTGTGTTTGACAGCCGCCTCAGCAGGGCTCATTGATTTGGTCTCTTGAATCATTTAAACTCACCTTTTGCCTGGCTACATGCTGTGGTGCTGGTTTTCTCCGGCTGCGCCTCGCCTCTTACTGCAGCCTGGATCTTCTGCGCCACATACCTGCAGGCTAGAGATCAACACCAGACTGTCAGCAGAAGCTCTGTAATCCATCACGCTGTAGAGTTCATTTCATAAAACATGAGACCTAAAATGTGTGAAACGAACCAACCTCATGAAGCCAGACTTGTTGTTACACTCCTGAGGTGAAGGTCAGGTCCGTTTTTATAGGAAACACATAATTGAAAATTGGTGGCGTGCTCCTTTAATTAGCTTTAAAGTATCTGTTCAAACATCTTCACTGAAACTGAAAATTAATTCAAATTATTCACTTGTAGTTCCCGTTCAGTGGCATTAATAAAAAATCAATGAGATGACATTGGTGAGGACTTTCTGTGTTTTACTGAATGAGGCCATGTTGGCACAGGGGAGCCAATCAGAGCCCATCGCTCTCTGGCAGCCGGAGGCCTCGTGGGACGTTGAAAGTAGTTTAGAGTTGGTGCGATGATCCAGTTTCAGGGGAACTATCACTATCGTTTGGCAGAGATACAGTGAAATCAGGACTTTAATAATTATTACATGGAGCAGCTGCCTCTGCTGTTCCTCGTTCTCATTAATGGTTAATGATGAACACCCTCGCCTCCAAATACAGTGAAATTTAATAATGACTAATAAAGTCCAATTACAGTAATACGATTAGAGTCTAGGGAGGGACATGTCGTGGATATTGATTGCTTTTTACAGTAGCCAATAGCAAGTGTGCACTACACTCCCACTACCTACAGCCACCGAGGTGGTTTTCTTGCCGGGTTTGGCTCCTGGCATCCCGGGCTGAGTCAGTTCAGTTAGCTACACGGCTGACCGAGCTAACCACAGTTAGCGCCTCACTACTGATCAATGTTTCCATCAAGTAATGGAAGATACTGCGAAAAAAACTAATGTGATTAAGTTCATAACATTAGCTAATGTTAGCAGCTAGCTACAAAAAATCTACCACATTAGCTTATATTTTCAGTTAGCTATGTTAGCCTTTTCTCAAAACTAGCGAGGTCCATAACATTAACTTATGTTAGCAGTTAGCTACTTTAGCACTAGCTCCAAACCAACTGGATCCTCAGTGTTAGCTGTGTTAGCTTTGTTATATTAGCTTTAGCTCTCCTGCTACTGATCAATGTTTCCATCATAAAGTCACTCGGTACTGTAACGTTATTCCCTGTTGGTTTCAGGGGTCGTTAAGGACACCTGTGGGTCGTTAAGGACACCTGTAGGTCGTTAAAGGCACCTGTGGGTCATTACACGTTAGCTGTAGCAGCCCTCACAGTCACTCACAGACTGTATGAAACAGGAAGCACTCCACTGCGGCGGCGTCAGAAGAGAGAAAGCGTTTGATTGGATGTTTAAATTAGGACACGCCGTACCCTGAGTGCAGGATGACATCAAGTTTTTCTGGTTGATCAGGAAATGACAAAATACCACAAAGAACACCTGAACACACTGAACACACTTTGTGACAGTGTTGGACAGACTCTGAGGACAGATGGGACAAAACATGACACATCAAGTTTGACTTCATGAGGACTTTAAGTTTAAGTTTCAGGTATAAACATCTATCAACATTTAACTTTATGTGAATTCATTATTTACACACAAAGTTATTTCTCAGAAGAGGAAAACTGTTACAGTGAATTAAACATTATTATCTGACAGTTTCAGACTAAAAACTAAAAGTTTTTTAAAGTTGAACTCTTTCTCAGCTTTTATGTTTGTAGAAAAAAATCACTGAGCTGAAATCCTCTGAGCCATTTCTGGAAATTACAACACACACCCACACCCACACACACCCACACACACACACACACACACACTGTTATAAAACTTTGTTTATCTATCATCTCTTTATCTTTCTCATGAGATTTGACTAACCCCCTCTGAGCGAGGCCTTTCATACCCCGGAGCAGACAGCGCTGTACTTCCTGGCAGGAAAATGCTGAGTCATTCTGACAGTCAGCAAAAACAAATGTTCTACGTCTTTGTTTGTTCTTGCTGCAAACCAGGTTTGACAACTTTATTTTGACTTTACAAATTCAAGAGAGGATACGAAAGTTTTCTGGGTTTTGAGTCGTGATTTGCTGACAGTGTTGTGTTACAATCTCAAATCTCAGAGTGCAAACACTTTTATCATTCACTGATTCAAACACACAACTGCTGCTTTTAAAGGACTCACCGTTGATGATCAGTCACACCATCCTCTCAGGCTTGTAGTTTGTAGTTTGTAGCTTGTAGTTTGTGTCTGGTTTTTCCTCAGGAGCAAAGCTGTCTTTAAAATGTCTCAGCTGTTTGTCTGCAACTGGATCTCAATAACAAGTTTGAACCCTCCTCTGACAGACTGACCCTCCCCTTCTGCTCTGAGACATCAGCACAGAGTCATCCTGCAGAGAGCGAGCTTCTCCCTCGTTCTCGTCGCTTTCATTTGAGTTTCTGTGTTCAGGACTTCACCGTGTTTGTGGCCTTTTTAAATAAAGTCAGCTCTTCTGTTTATTTAGAGAATATCTTGGAAAAATTGTAACATTATCCTGCAGTAACACTTTTGTACACTGTAAAAAACAACGATTCCAGAATGTTAATACTGTTTATTTCATGTTTAAGGTTGATGTTTTATTATTATAATATTATTATTATTATTCCAAGTTTTTTTTCATCAAAAGTAGCTCTGTTGCCGTGACATGAAAATTCCATATGAATGCTGTATAAAATAAAAGTTTTCCATAAAATATTACAGTGTTTTACTGTAAAATGAACAGTCTCATAAAATACAACTTTGTTCTGTGTAAATTTCCTTAAACGCCATTTAATTAAAGGTTTGGCCCTGAAATTTGACAAGTAACTTTCTACTTTTCTAGTAAAAGTATATTAGTAGTGTTGACTGTTGCAGTTAAGATTTGTGTTTTATTCCATATTTTATAGCATAAATACAATTTTTATCCATCAAAAGAAATGACACATGTATGGTAAATAAAATAAAGGTTTTGCCCTGAAATATTCACTCCAGTCTGACGATTTATTTGATTTTTGCCATTGAACTCCGTTCAGTTTAATTCAGTGTTCTTATATGAGCCTCACCAGGAGGCCACATGTTTGAAATCCGCTGTGGGGAGCTTTGACATTTAAAAATGATGAGGACTGTGATGTTAGTAGGTCATTGCAGCAATATAATGACAACGCTGCAATCACAGCGGTCAAATCCCGTCAGGAGGGAACAAAGCTGCACCATCTCTGACTTCAGAAACCTCTTCAGGCTTTCAAACACACTCGTGAGGTCGAGTAAATGATCCGCCTGACATTCAAGTGGTTTAAATTCTGTCTCTTATAGGTCAACAGTTTTAACCTCCCATGGGTGGAAGATGATGGAAAAAAAAGTACTGTCACAGCACTGGTCTGATTCATATCATTTTCTCCCCGTCTGCTCATTTCCCTGCAATATGTTTGAAATCACAGCGTTACCGTGGAGATACAATGAAACACCATTCGCTCCCGAGAGGTCGACCCTCAGAGCGCTGTACTGTCTACATACATACTTAATGTGACATGCAGTATTACAGGTACTCACAACAGTGAAATTACACATGCATTTCTCTATTTGAGATATTTGAGGTACCTCAACCATCACGACAGTTCATGTAGAAAAAAAAAACAAACTATAAAAGGTGGAAACAAGTTACAATCCAACGCAGTGCCACTGTCGCCACGTGCTCGCTCAGAGTGGGAAGTGTTGAGTCTCTGTTATGACATTAACAGTCTGATTCCTGCCTGTGAAGGTTTTTACAGAGCGCTTTGTTCAGATATGCAGAGCCTGATCTCTACACTTTATTCATAAAAACATGGAGAAAATTAATTTTTTTATGACTGTTGACATTTTCTGATTCTGAACGATCAAAAGAGATATCTGAAATTCTCTCTGTAAAAAAAATTTAATATGTCAAGAACATTAAACAAGAAGTTTGGGCCTGGATTCATCCAGTGTTCACATTTATGCAAAACTGTTTATTTAATAAACTGTCTCACTTTAATCATCTGGGTAGTATGGAAGCCGTTACACATTCATACATTTTATTTCCTCTGTTTTCTCGTGATGACGTGTTAACTTCTCGACATCTGGAGTTATTTATGTCATTATGTGGAAAAAATAAACGTTGTCATCCCGAGGGACTTTAGATAATGCCAAAATTAATCTTAAAATGCTGTATGAATAAAGGTTTTCACACATGAGGACTTTGACTCCAGTTCGCTGTGCTCTCAATTGTAGGACATGACAGGTAACACAACATAAAAAACATAAAATATAAAAATAAAAAACACATAGGTGGATATGACGGTATGCACATATCTATGTACAGTGAGGATAAATAAATAAATAAATTATAATGTACAGGTATTTCACATGTTTTGAGATTTCAAACTAATTGTGGCGTTACCTTCAGGAAAACAACATTTGTTATTTCTACATGATGACGTAAATAACTCGAGAAAACAAATTAAATTATCACGTCATCAGGAGAAATCAGGAGATAAAATGTATGTCCTGTCCAGGCTTCCGTACGTCAGTTCTCCTGCCTGCCGGTTGGTGGCGGTGTGGCGTCGTTGTCGCAGCAGCAGCAGCAGAAGAAGAAGCGGCTGCAGCCCGTCAATGGAAAGTGAAAGCAGCCTCTGCGTGTCGATGAGGTTAGTGACCGCACACACCGCACACCTGATCAGCTGCCCGTGTGGTTACCTGTCTTCACCTACCTGTCAGCTGGCAGCTCACCTCCCGCGTCAGCGCTGTAAACAACGCGCGCGCAGCTTCACCTGGAGCGGTATGCTATGCTAGCTGCCGTTAGCTCCCCTGACGTCGGTGTAGCTTTGACGTCCGTGTGTGTTTGAGCTCGTTAAAACTCTAAAAATGAAGTTTAACGGGTGATTTAACCGGATACAGCCGCTGCGGACGAACACGGACAGTTAGCGCATCGTCAGGCTAACGTTAGCGCTACATCCAGTTAGCCGTTAGCCGCATTCTGCGTGATTTGTGTCCGGTTACCAAACTGCGCCCGAAAAATGTCAGTTTAAGAAGTTTCAGCTTAAAAACTGATGAAGCTTCACAGCTGGTTACAAACTGTCACCTGATATTAGATTCATAACAGGAGTTCTTTAATTCGGCGCACCTGTGACTGATTAACCGGATCCAGACTGATCTTATAGGTTCATTTTTAATTTAAATGTGTGTTTACATGATGCTTGAATTTTCCTCTGGATCAATAATTTGATCAATAATCTGTCCATCTGTCCGTGGCTAGAAATAATAAACTCAAATTATAATCCAACCTTTCAGCTCTCCAACCTGTTCTTAGGTTGGAGAGCTGAAAGGTTGGATCATAATTTAACTGTCAGATTTGTGAGGCTCTGTTTTAAAAATGTTGTTACGGACTTTTAAAAGGAAAGAAGTGACATAAAACCAGATATTCAGTGAAATTCACATTAAAGTTAGTGTAAGGAAAGGTCAGCGAATAATGTTTAAAAAACAAATAAATATAACTAAACTCTCTAAAATCTAGTTTATGTTGATCTTCATGAAATCAAAATGAGAAAACTTCACTATCTAAACCAGGAGACTCCAAACAATGGTCCACGACAGCTAGGGGGGTAAAAGTTGAACAAAGTAAATCTAAAAGTTATTTACAGTCAGGCTTAAAATGTGACATCTACAGTGGGAGCGGGTCCTCTTCCATGGAGGCCGCCATGTTGAAACACTGTTTCTACTGTAGCCCAGGAGGGACAAACTAAACACTGACTCTAAAAAAGGCGTCTCGTGAGTGTTACCACTGTCATTTCTCTTCAGGCCATGAAGGCGAGGAGCCACGACTGCACGACTAGATGCAACTAAGTCCTGCAGACTGGACCTTTAAGTTGTTTCTATGAAATAATTTGCTTCTCAAATGTGAAAATGTTCCAGTTTCTTTAGTCCTCGAGAGGCAAACTGAATATTTTTGAGCTTTTTCAAAATTTTCATATTTCATTTTCTGAATTGAAAATGATCATTAGTTGCAGCCCTGGTCTGAACTGAACCAACAACAAATAACCAACCGATTCGTTTAAAATAAAATGGGACGTCAGTCAGTGTGAGACACACTTCCTGTTTCCATGTCTAAGAGGTCAAAGGTCGTGTACAGACGACGTTAATAAGACATGAATGTTTGCGTCCTCCACAGGCAGCTTTGACAGAGTCGCTGATCTCAGCCAGAAAACCGGACTGTGAAGAACACCAGACGACACGAACGCTCGCGGAGTCAGGAGGAGGCGTGGTTCACCTGAGCAGAGAAGGATCAGAGGAAGAGAGGAAGGAGGTGGACTGAAGAGGAGCGCACATGGCTGGCTTCCTGGATAACTTCCGCTGGCCAGAGTGGGAATGCATCGACTGGGGGGAGAGGAGGAACGCTGTGGCTTCTGTTGTCGCTGGAGTTCTAGTGAGACATTTTGATATACAGCTCAAGTTTAGGCTCCAATTTATTTGTCATTTAAACCATAAAATATAAAGTTGAAACAAAAAATCTAATCTTCAGGACAAAAGAGCATCCAGACAGTTTTCTGTTCCCTCAGACCTCCAGTGTCAGTGTAACTGCTGAATACACGGCGCAGCTGTTGTCCTTGAGCAGATTTATGTTGATTTGGTCAGCCTCCTCCACACAGCTGATAACAGTGCTGAAGTACACGCTTTGAAGACCAACAGGATACAGATAAAGAATACGATGATGACTCATTTATTATTGTCACTTTCACATCTTACAGACTCACGATCGATGCCGACACCATCAGTGATCAGGGTGGAGTACATATACAGTGTTTAACAAATATATCTGACCACCTGTCAGAGACCATCCAGCATCATGGAGTGTTTTAATGTGGACTCACCCTGAATTCACCTTTTTATACCCAAATCTGGGCCGGTGTGTTAATGTGCTTTAATATTTTTTCAGTGAGTCAGTCTCCGTAAGTCCCCATGTTCAAATGTCCAACTTCACAGCAGAAATAAACATGCAGGGCTGCCAACATGACGGTGGCCAGCGCCGATGTCCCGCATACGTCGTCTGTTCTTTGTTCTGTCAGCGTACAGGTTGCTGCTTGGTTGAGTTCCATTTTTTCAATGTTGAACGTCTTATCAAACCTTTTAGTGGCCGCCGTGTTCACAGGTTAAAATGACACATTCCATTTTAGATGATATCAAATGACTGATGTTGTCACGTCTCAAATGAATCCTGACATAGAAACAGCAGGAACAGCGGCGTCGTGACCTTCGATGAGGCAGGAGAACTTATCTTGTTGTCGGTGTAGGACATGTGAAGCTATGAAGCTAAGTATCTGAAAGAGTTAATGTATTCTCTTCCTTCCAGTTCTTCACGGGCTGGTGGATCATGATCGACGCAGCGGTGACGTATCCGTCCCAGGAGCAGATGAACCACGCGTTCCACACCTGCGGCGTCTTCTCCACCATAGCTTTCTTTATGTAAGTTCATGTGCACTTGAATTCTCTTGACCAGCGCTGTCTCAAACCATTGGACACAAACCAAATTAAACTTCTTCGTGTTGCTATTTTGCAGCATAATTGTGAGTCAGACTCAGATGTTGACATGTGTCTGCTACTTGAACTCTGAATCATTGATACAGAGCTCTAACTTCAGTTTCATCCGAGTGTTTGATGGTTTTTTGGGCCTGACAGTGATGATACATTCAAAGTTGTTCTGGACTGACTGACCTTCATGTCTTAAAGTATTGATGAACTGTTGAGAAACCACTGATTCAGACGGTGTGTCCAAACTTTTGACTGGTGTAATAACATCTTGACTCTCTGCACTTTGAACAAACGGGAAGTACTCAACCTTTAGGATGGATCTTCTTCTCTTACATAACTGTCGACTGTGTTTTCAGGATCAACGCCGTCTCTAACGGCCAGGTGAGAGGAGACACGTACGGAGAGGGCTGCCTCGGCAGGACAGGTGCGTTTACGACGACGATGCTCTATTCTATACTTTAAAAAATTCTGTGTCAAAAGAGAGTTTGTAGGATTTTCCAAAGACTGAAGAACTCACAGTGTCTCTTTACAGACTACAGCTAGATTCATCTAAAGATTACTTCCAATCATGCACTGGGTGGAAACTTACAGGAAGAAAAACTGTTGAACAGTTTGTGTGTGCATTTTGAAGGCGACAACATGTGCTTCCTGTGCAGCTTGAAGGGTCACGATGCAAATGAACATATGAAAAGATATAAAAGATCTGAGTCAGTGTTACTTTGGACATAAAAAATAAATAAATAAAAAGCTGCTATGTTGCAAAAACAGAAGTCTTGAGAGGAACAGGCCTCATTAACCACCCACACGTTTCTCATGTACAGAAGATTATGCAATGATCGGACGCACAAGTCGGTCATTGTTGCGAAATAAACCACAGCAGTTTGACGCAGGAGCCTGAAGGCTCAGACCTCCAGGCTCACCAGAGAAAACTGATGTCTTGTCAGATTATTGATTTTAAAAAGAATAATAACAATAAACTTTATTTTTTACAGGATTGAATCATAGTTTAAACATTTTACTGCAATCAGGCAAAAGTGAAATTATTCATAAAGACAGAAACTGAAACTATATCTGCAAAACTGTTACATCACATTCATGTTCAGGTTAATCCAGGCCGCTTATTTAACCAGACAGTATTACAACACGTCTAAATAATAATGATAATGATAATGATAATGATGATAATAATAATAATAATAATAATAATAATAAGTGTGGTACAAGTCATGAATTCAACAGAAACAGTTAAAGTAACGACACCTCCATGATTACACGATGTGGAGCATCCAAACGATCTCTGTACCGACAGAGAAATAAAAGCACGCTGATAGACGACACAGCAGGAGAGTTCATCTGTCGGTGTGCCGAGCAGCCACGAGTTAATGAATCTGTCTTTGCAGGAGCTCGTCTGTGGCTGTTCATCGGCTTCATGATGATGTTCGGCTCGCTCATCGCCTCCATCTGGATCCTGTTTGGAGGCTACGTGGTGCCGAGTGAGTGTCCCTCCACCAGAACGTCACATTATCATACTGTGTCATTACTCCTTTGTTACCTCCTTCCTTCCTTTCTGTCCCCGCTTGTGTTTGATACTTGAACTTTATTTGAGGCTGACGTTTTGTCACGTACCCTGAGACAGACAGTGGAAAGTGAAAGATTTCTTTGTTGGTGATGCAGGACAGAATCCTCCTCGCCCTGTGCAGCATTTAAAGATAGGTAAAGTCTTTGTATTGTGGATAGAAGCTGTCATCAACCGACAGAAAAAGGCCTTACTTGACTCAACATGCTGCCCAGCTCCTGAAACTGTGACTAGATTACTGTACTGTCCTCCTGACAGGCCTCCCCTGCACATTGAAACCTTTCAGACGGCTCGGCCGGGCTTCATCATGTCACCCCGCTGCTCATCGAGCTCCTCTGTCTACCTGTAGCAGCTCACGTTAACCTCAGATCTCTAACGCTGACTACAAAGTAGTCTCTGGTTCTTGAACGTCCTCATACAGACACATGTTGCCTCCCAACTGTCGTTCTGATGCTTTAAAAGCAACAAATGCTGCATTTTGGTTCAGTTTGAAGAGCAAACTGTGACTTTGACAAAAACTAGTTTTACCTCCGAGATAATCGTCAGAAACACTCACCAAATATAACTCGCCAAAACCGTCTATTCATCTTTCCATGTTCCAACAATAACCAACATTAGTTTGGTCAAAATGAGTCCATAAACCACAGAGATGTGAAAATATCCATGAAACGAGCTGAAATGTCGCTGATGCTTGGAGACAAATGTGCCCATACCAACCGACTCACAGCGAGTGGTTTCATTAGGAGGAGCTCCCAACATGCACAGGCGGCCTTTATGGTCATATGAACAAAGTCCAGAGCAGCTCGAGGGAATAACACAAAAGGAAGGAAGTGTGGCGCCTCATAATGACCGAGATCAAACCAGGTTTAGCTTGTCGGGCAGGAAACCGTCACGTCGTATATTTTTGGATATGAAGGAGCGTTTTCGTGATGATGGAGTGTGTTTGGGCACAGACACTGAGAAATGAGACCCGTGCTGTCACTCCATCTTGTCTGGTGACCTTTCTCTTATTACACCGACAGAATGATAGATCCTCTCCAGCAGAGCCAACCTTCAGATCAATCACCGGCCACGAGAAATCCCATTTCCCGGCTCAGACGGGAGGCAGGGACTTCACTGTACCGCCGTTATCTGCGGCTTCCCACACTGCAGTGTGTGTCTTTCCGGTGCGATGGTGCTTCACGATAAGACAGAATGACTCTGTGTCCTTTGAAATGAACTGACACTGTGAGAAGTGTTTGAACATTACAAGTCATCATTTCACAAATGAAAGTCAACAACAACGACGACTGAAATGCTTCGAGTATGAAGATGTGTGTCGTGCTCTGTGGGCTGTAGAGGGCTGGAATCAGACGGAGTAAAGGTTTTTCAGAGGTCCCAATCAGAACCAGACCAGGTCGTGTCCCCGATGTGAATCACATCCTGACACATGTTAGCAGGAAACGCTTGTGCAGCCAGACTCAAGCAATAAACGTTCAGAGGAAGTCAATCAGGGAAGGCATCTCAGTAACATGAATCACAGTTCTTCAGAAGATGGCATGAGTGGCCTCCACCCCTCACGTTAAAGAACCCGGTGGAGGAACCGTTCAGGGAGGGTGGTGCTTTCCAGAAGAAGTTTAGAAATACCCAGAAGTACAGCAACAGAAACATCAGCGCGTCCTCTGACCACCACCGTGACGGCCATTTTATCTCTGTTGTTGTGACTTGTTTTGTTACCGCGGTTATAAACTGTCTTCTAACATCAAACATAAGATGGAGTCAGAAAGGGAAGCGTGATGATGAGTTAAACATTTAGTGATTTAATGCAGAGGAATCAGCTGTAGTCTCTATGATCGATATCTGCATATGAATCTGTGGCACCAAATGGGAAGCTGACTCACTTCTGGAGCCAACCTCAAGTGGACATTTGAGGAAGTGCAGCTTTTTGGTACTTCCTGTGTTGGCTTCACTTCACAGCCTTTACAGGAAGTGTGACTCGAGTCGTGTTCCCACTAATGCAGATCATTTTTCTTACAAGCAGCTTCACTTTTACATTTGACTTCCTGTGTCAGAGCCGTCAGTCTCCTCCCTGATCAGCTCTTTGGATTAACGGATTACACAAAACTGGTTTTGGAAGCAGCTGTTAGCTTTGCTGAATAGTTGACCACTAAACTGAGTGTACATAAAGAACCAAAGTAAAAGATTACACACGTTAAACCTGCTGTGAGAGTTCTTCTGTGCTTTCAGATCCATCCTCAAAAAAGTCTGAAATAAAATCTAAAAGTTTCATTTGATGCAGATTAGATAAGAAGAATGTTTGATCTGAGACAAACCTGTGGAAAACCTGACACACATGAAGAGAGACACGTGAGACTCGTGGACACTTTAGAGGACGTTTAGAGGACGTTTACAGAACGTTTAGAGGACGTTTAGAGGACATTTACAGAACGTTTTCTTCTGACATGAAACAAAATGAATCCTCTGTTCAGGAGTCTGAAAGTGCTTCAGTAGAAATACACGTTGAGAAGAAATGCCCGGCAGCTCCGTGTTGTTTCCAGTAAAGGGTGTGACTTTATTGAGTTGTTCTCGTTGGTGTTGTAGCTGTGAATACCTGCAGCATAGTTTCAGCTGAACACACGTGTACCAACATGAACCGCTCGAGTTCCCCTCAGACGCAGTGAAACCTGTGAATGACATTCCAGAGAGTAAATAAAGCGCCTTCGTCAGTCCATTGAGAAGAACGTCTAAAATCCAGAGCTAACTCTGCGTAGCAGTTTACATAGATGCACTTCATGCTGACTGTGGAGCTTCTGATGGTCTGACTGGCGGCTGCAGTGTGATGTTTGGTTGCGTTTCTCCAAAAGTTTATCTGTGCTGCTGGTTGCTGACTTCTACACACCTCAACATGTAGATACAGGCAGCACTGTGACCTTTCTGTACTGTAAGCACTTGTCACGAACATAAACAAATTATATACCACAAGAGAGTCATTTAATGAAGGCTGACTGAAGATGAAACTGTCGTGTTCGTATGACTGAACTCTGTTTATAGAGCACATTTCATTACACTGAAACTCGGATCAATATTAAAAGACAACATAGAAATGTGAGCGTGAACCTGAAGGCCTCCTGATGATCGCACTGATTTTCTTTCTTCTGTTTGGTTCTTTAGAGAAAGAAGTGGCGCCCGGGCTGGCTGTGTTCTTTCAGAACGCCTTCATCTTTTTTAGGTAAGTCGCCTTCAGTCAGATATTCAAACACCGCCTGCCTGTCTGTCCTGAAATTACTCACAAACACAGTCTGGGTTCAGGTTTGATCAGCACCGCGCCCTGAAACATCCCCTGCTTTAACGTCTGCGTCACTCTGAATGAAACAGAAGTTACTAAATGACATCACACCGTGTGGAAGACTCTAAACGTACGAGTCAATCAGACGTGGCAGCTTTCGTCACCAATGACCTTCCTAAATTCCTCCGAGCACAGATGTGACGCGTTCACGTCAAGAATTTGGTAGATTTTCAAAATAAAACCCCCCGTGCAAACTTCAACTGTAACGTAGCACGTTAACAAAGTCTGGAGGAACGCTTCGTGTGGAGGACGGACCAAAGCAGTGTTACAGCCGAGCCCCCCGGAGGAGGGCGGGGCTTGGAAGCCAGTTCGTGGTCAAACGCGTAACGTTCGAAGATTTTTACCCCTCAGCTGAGAAAGACGCAGCTGTAAAATGATAAATAACCATTAAAGTCAGCACCGCGGCCGGCCTCATAGTGCCCGCCGCTCCAGTCATAGATAGGCGGACCTTCCCGTTCTGCCATCCCTCCCCAGGCCGGCGTACCGCGCCAGCAGTCACTGGCAGCCGCGCTTCAGGGGGCCTCATCACTGGCTCCGGCCTCGGTCCTGGTCCTGGTCCTGGTCCTGGTCCTGGTCCTGGTCCTGGCATGGTCGTCAGTGCCTCGACCCTCGTACCGTCTCTTTTAAACTCGATCTCTCCTGAACACCTGCTGCACGTTGTCAGTCAGTTTGTGGTGCGTTTGGGGTCAATGGGACATCGCGCTACTGTCTGTAAAACACTAAAAACACTGAAGACACACGGCCCCATCACGGAACATGAAACAAAGACCGTCCTCCTCATTAATTATTCATGTTCTGTCCGTGTTCTGTTAACTCTCAGCGTGTTTTGATTCGTCCTCACGTCACGTCACGTTGTTTGTCTTCTTCTCTCTCTCTGCAGCACTCTGATCTACAAGTTCGGCCGGACTGAAGATTTATGGGGTTAGAGGGGCCTGACACACACACACACACACACACACACACACACACACACATACACACACACACACACACCATGTTTTGTAAATGCCACAAACACACACACACACATCGAATGTTTTATAAAAGCTGCATTTGCTTTTTGAATAGAAACCCGTCAGTGCTGTTCAAGACACACACACACACACACACACACACACACACACACACACACACTCTAGTTCTTGTTAGATGCTTTTGTAAATGTTTGGTTCACACTCTGTGCTGCTCCTCGAGGAAACACTTTTCAAACAGTTTGTATTCGACATGAAGTGAGTCAGAAAAGGGAAATCATCTTTCGTCTTCAGGTCGGGTTAATTTATTATTATTATTTTTATAAATGTGTTTTGAAGTGGACGTCAGTGAACGCACCACAGAGGGAACAAAGGCCGTTTAGCACATGCACTGGATCGTAACGTCTTTTTAGATTTAGAGTGTTGGCAGGTGTGTTTCCTGTCGACAGGTTAGTGGCTCCGCCTCAGGACAACGAGCGTTTGATCGTCTACGGAGAGCCGGCTGGTTCAAACACACACACACACACACTCACCACTCTGACAGTGTGTGATCTCAGACATTAGTTTTAGTTCCCATTGGCTGATGAACTCAGGTCAGGTTTCCTGATATTTAACATGCTGATGATTCGCTTAATTTTTTGTCCTTTCTTTATTTTTTGTTGTGTTGGCTAGAATAAAATATTTGAATTGCAGTTTTATATTTAATATTTTAATATTTCATCAAGATAAAACTGCCTCCTTTTGTTTCACTGCTGCCACATCGGTGACATTCATGTTCATTTAACAGCTGTCACTTATTCAGAAGTTGTACTCGCTCAATGCTGGTTTTCAATATTTTAATTAATTTTATTGAATATTTAAAGAACATGAACATGAATCTTTTTGTGCGTTCCACATGAAATCCTTTGTTTTAATTATTTATTTAACTTATTCTTTTTCACACACAAAATATGAGAAGAATAAGAGGATGTGAAATATTAAAAATATTGAAATACCGCTGCAGTTTTGGATTTGACGTGTTTTCTAAAATACCGTCATGGTTTCTTTAATATCAGGTTTTCCGTTAAATTGTCGTTATCGTATTTCTTAATTAAAATTTAAAATTTTCCAAAATATATATATATTTTTTTCATCAGCCAATGGGAACGCACAGCACTCACCTGTTTGAACTCAAGCGGCTCTGAATTATTAACAAGTTAACGAATTAACGTTAACGTGTTAATGTATATTTGACCTGGCTGGCCCTCCGTAGTCGTCTTGTACTTTGTCCTCCTTTAGCTCTTGTTTCTATCCGAATATGTCCTGTAAAGTAAGATGTAAGTATTCAGTACACTGTTTTTCTTTTTAATATTTAAGTATAGAACAAATCTTGTGAAGCTGCTGTGGTAACAGTATTAAAAGGACTTTCTGACATCACACATAGAAATGTGCTACAGGCCAGTTTTTAATCTCACTTGTACCTTTTAAAAGCTTCGACTTGCATGGAGTTAAAATAAGATGGAAAAAATCTGGGAATCATTTGTCGGACTTGTGAAGAGATTCAAACATGAAAAATAAAGAAAATGTTTTATTGGAGAATGTTGGACAGTCTGTATCCATCCATTCATCTGCTGTTTAGTGTTGGAACAAGAGCTTTCATTTAAGTAAAAGCAGTACAACAGGAGAAATACTCCTGTATTCCAAATGTTACTGAAGTAGCTCTAAATATCAGTGGCACAGGCTGTGCCATATTCAGTCAGTTTCAGAAAGCATCCCATCCAGATACAGTTTAACACAAACTGCAGGAGACCAGAGCTCTGTGAAATAATAACAGGAATCCTGCTTAAATTTAATACCATTTAATACCTTCTAAATATTTGAAAGAAAGCAGAACATGTTGGAAAGGCTGTGACTTTTACACCTGTGCCCCCCGCTAAATATACTTAATGTGCAAAAATATTCATTGTACAGAATCGCCCCATTCAGAGTTAAGTCAAAATTTTGAGAAAAAGATTAAAAAAAAAAATTAAAAATTAAAATTAAACATTTTTAGAACTTTTTTTTTTACTTTTCAGGAAAAAGAGTCTGAATTTTTGAAAAATCTGAATTTTCGGAAAAAAATATTTTCAGAAATAATTGTAATTTTCAAAATAAGTCAGAAATGTAACAAAAAGTCAATCCTCAGTCTGAATTTTGAGAAAAAAAAGTCAAAATTTCAAACTGAAATTTTGCGAAAAGTCAAATTTCAGGAAAAAAAATCTGAATTTTCAGTCCAAATTTTGAAAAAATCTGAAATTTTCATGCTGAACTTTCAGAAAAAAATCTATATTTTATAAATGTTTTTTTAAGAATTTTTAAAAGAAGTCATTTCCTGAAAAAGTAAAATTTGCAAAAAAAAAAAAAAAACAACAACCAAAAACTGAATTTTCAGTCTGAATTTTCAGAAAAAAATTCAGGGAAAAAAAACGGAAAAGTCAAAATTTGGGGAAAAAAGTAAATTTTCAGAAAATATATAGAATATATAAAATAATAGAAATTTTCAGTCCAAACTTTCAGAAAAAAATGAATTTTCAGTCTGAATTTAAAAAGTTTTATTTTGGGGAGAAAAGTCAGAAATTTGAAAGATTAAAAAAAAAATCAAAATTTTTGAAAAAAAATCAGAATTTCCATATAAGAATTTTCAGAAAATAATTGTAAAAAATGTAAATTTTCAGTCCCAGTTTTCAGAAATTTTTGAGAAAGAGTTTGAGAAAAAAATCAATTTTGTGAGAAAAAAATTTAAGAATTTTGGTGAAAGTCAGAAATTTCAGAAAAAAATCTTCATAAATTTTTCATTTTTCAATTTTCATAAAAAACGTAATTTCCCCCCCTAAAAAAACTTTTGGCAAAAAAAGTCAGAATCTTAAGGAAAAACAACTGAATTTTCAGTCTGAAGCTTCAGAAAAACATTCAGGAAGAAAAACAAATATGGCCAAAAAAAGGAATTTTCAAGACAAGTCAGAAATTTGGCAAAAAAAAAGGTCAGAAGTCCGATTTTTTTTTTTTTTTAATTTTTTTTTTTGGTGGGGAAAAAAAAGTAATTTTCAGGAAAAAAGTCTGAACTTTCAGAAAAAATTGTAATATTCAGTCCGAATTTTAAAAGTTTTGTTTTTTAAAAGTCTGATTTTGGGAGGAAAATGTGAAAAATTGGTGAAAAGACTGAGAAAATTAAGAAATCAGAATTTTCAGGAAAAAAAAATTGGCGAAACAAAAGTCAGAAAATTCAGAAAAAAATAAAAAAAATTTAGAAGAAATCTGAAATTTTCAGGCTGAACTTTCAAAAAAAAAAAATGAATCTTTGTGTTTGGAATTTTCAGAAAGATAAGTCAGATTTTTTGGGAAAAAAATTTGGCAAAAATTTGATGTCTCTCTTTTTTTTTTTTTTTAGAAAAAAAGTCAAAATTTAAAAAAACAAACCCAATAGAACTTTGGTGAAGAAAGATGGATTTTTCAGAAAAAAAAAGTCCAGAATTTTCAGGAATAAAAGGTCAGAAATTTGGCAAAAAACAACAGAATTTTTTTGGAAAAAAAGTCAGAGTTGGGTGGTGGAAACATCTCAGAAACCACAATAAAATGTTTTCTATTATAAAATATTCTGTTTTTGGAAATACTGTCACGGTTTCTGAAATATCAGGTTTTCTGTTAAATTGGAGCGTGTAATCTTATTTCTGAATGTTTTTGAAAATATATTCTGAAATACTGTTGTACTTTCCAAAATGTTTTCTGAAAATGCCACTGACAGCATCCACCACCGACCTGCCACGGCAGCTGCTGCTGTTTTGGGCATTGGCGAGCGAGGTAACGTTTTTATTTTATAGTTAATTCTTTTTTAATGAACCGGTTTTATCAAAGCCGGCGCTCACTCTGCCATCACCTCTCTGACAAACCAAATGAAACTTCATGTCTCCATTTTTGTAGCTTTGGACTGAAAACTGGTGAAAAACTGTTTGAACCTCTTTTCATGCTTTCAGAAACTATTTTCCAACATGATGTATTTCAAAAGAAATCTCTGAAATGACTTCGCACTGACTTTTGTTTGTAATTGTGACATTTTAATGTTTTTGGAAATTTTTTTTTAAATTGTTGAATCTTCAGAAATGTATTTTTCTAAAATTCCGCCATGCTTTCTAAAATAGTGTTTTCTGAAATATTGTGCTTTCCAAATAATTTCTGACGTGTTTTGAGCCTCAGGGCCACCGTACTGAAGAGTGTGTGGACAAAACTACAAACAGGAAACGTCTTCTCACTTTCACTGGTCAGCTCAGGATTTGAGATTTCTCAGAATCCAGAACAAGTGAAGTGATCGATTTTTATTTGTGATGCTTTAAAAGACGAGAAAAATCAACCACTTCCTGTTTTTTCACACAAACTTAGTTTACAGAGTAACAGGAGACGACGTTTAAACATTCAGCTGTCTGCAAGGTTCAATGAAATGAAGTCACCATTACGAGTCCTTTATTTCTACAAGAGTCACAGGAAGGTAATTCGACAATCATAGTTAATCTCTAACAGTCCAGGATGATTCAGATTCTTCTTCTCTGGTGGCTTCAGGTTAAATGTTTTTAATCGGACATAAATTCATCTTGAGGGCGCTTCACAGGTCATCGAATCCTCCTTTAAAAAGGCTGATAGTGTCAGTCTGTCTAATTAATGCTCAGATGTGATTATTAAAGGTGACAGGCTTCATAAAATGGGACATGAGAACAGACAGTGTAGAGTCATCAGCAAGACAAACTAGTGTCAAGTGTAGAAATGAAGGTTGGCGACCGTGCACGTGGAAAGAAATCAAAAATATTTAAAGATTCATAAAAAAGGTGCAAATTTGCGCAAGCAAGCATGGCACGAAACTTTAACTGTGACGTGAAGTCTTTGTCTGTCCGGGTAAAAATGAGACTTCGATCCGTCAGCAGTCTCATGTTGAAATGTCCGGCGTGGAGAGTTTCCGGGCGCTGTGTTTATCGTTGTCTGACGTGACGGAGATGACGTTGAAGAATTCCTCGCTGGGTGACACGTGATCGTAACGCTCCGGAAACGGGATGATGTAGAACTGGAAGAGAAAAGAAAAACGATGTGAGTGAACGGTTTGTCAACTTCCTGTTTACACCAGAAGGGATGAGCTGCGTTCTTTGTGGTCATGTTGCATCTACGTTAAAAACATGAAATATCTGATCAGCTTTATAACCGTCATGCTGTTATTTTGGTCAGTTAACTGTTTGAGGTGATCGTTGCTGGACAAAACAACGTCACAATGTTTGATCTGGTCATCCAGCAGAAGGTGGTGATGATGCTGATGTTGGTGTTCATGTGGTGAGTGTGTTCAGCTCACGTGTGGAGGGATCTCGTACGGCGGTCGCAGCAACAGTTTGATCTTCTCGTAGTGGTAGATGAGGACGTACGCCGTCAGGAGCGACAGAGCGAGCAGGAAGACGACAGCCACCACGGACACGATGATCTCCGTCAGACCGGCAGCTTCTGCGAAACACAAACAGAAGCAACTAATTACAACTCTGATGTCAGAGATCTAACGAGCTTTAAAGCGGTCACACACACACACACACACACACACACACACACACACACACACCATTAAAGGATTACTCCATTGGTGGTCTTTAAATGTCTTACTTGTCTTCGGGATGAGCTCACACTTGATGCAGCTGGGCGGTCCGGCAGGTTTATCGAATACCATGTACTGCACCTTCATACAGTAACGTGCTCCTTCCTCCAGCCCGCTGATCGGCACTGAGGCCACGTTGTCTTTATATTCCTGATGACCGAGAGTGCAACACGTTTGGATCAACACACACTAAACTGCTCACAGGTCCAGGTCATATTATTTAATCCTACATGACTTTCCAGGCTGGTGTGATAAACAAAGCTAACACGTGAGGAGGTTTCTCACCTTGAGCGGCTCTCCCTCTTTGCCGTAGTAAACCCGGTGCATGGCGTGATCGCCGTACTCTTTAGCCAGGCTGTGGTTGCTTCTCAGCATCACAGTCAGAACTCCAGGCCGTGCGAGCAGGTTGACTTCAGGACTGCAGTCGTTACCTGGAAGAGCACAACAGCGTTCACAAAATCAGAACCGACCTGCACCGTCTGTCACCACGGAGCCTGAAGTCACAGCCGATGAAGTCATGAAAGCTCAGTGTGGGTTTGTTAAGGCGTTCACACCGTCACACTGTGGTTATGTTGGTTAACACCTTGAAACACAGCGATGATTTAACCTCGCTGAACGCTGCACACATCCTCTCTGCTTCCTCACCGTTTTTGCTGCAGGCTTCAACCGCCGTGGACTTCATCCCGCGTCTCTGCGCTCGGACGCGGAGCCTCAGGCAGCCCTGCCCGTCCCCAGCCCGGGCTGCAGTGACGTTGCACGAGTTGAGGGCGATCTTGACGCAGCCTGGAACGTCCATAAACTCTTTTTTTTCAAAGCTGAGGACGAGGAACAGAAACAGCACAGAGGTTCATGTCTGTGTTACAGTCCAGCAGAGACGGGCCGGTTCGTTCTCGTGCAGAGCTCACCTGTGGTACTGGACGGTGTACCTGACATCGTCTTCAGTGGCGGGAGTCCACGTCACGAGCCAGTTATCAACGTGGATGTTCTGCGGCGGCGCCACCTCCGACAGAGCTGCGACGGAAGACGGACGGAAACATGTTGAGTTATTATCTGACGACGACAGGATGAATTTATTTTTAGCTTTTTAAAAAGATTTTTCTGGATGTTTGGCGCCTGTTTGTCCACAAAGATAAATAATAATTATAATAAACAGAAAATATTCACATCTGAAAATCAGAGACTGGATATTATTTTCATAGATAAAGACTAAAACTGATCAGTCAATGATTAAAACTGGTGGCTGATTAATCGATTAACCCTTAAAGCGAGCGCACACTGCTGAGAGCTGCGTCAAGATGAGTTTGGAATTATGCAGCAAAAAATACATTTAAAAAGATCAAATATGTCTATTAAAACACGCTGAATAAATAAAGATTTTAAAAAGCATGAAGTGGATTTAACTGTTTGAATGTGTGATTAAATGTTTTCTGACTGTGATGCAGCCTAAATGAACTGTACTGTATGTTTATATATTTTAAATCTATTTGTTGTTTCATTTCTTATTTTTAAACATTTTTAATTGAATTAACTTTTGTAGTTTTCTATTAACATCTTTAATAACATGTCTGATCTCTGCTCGCTTCATTCAGATTCACCTTTAATGTGTTTAAATATGAGTTTGTGTCGCAGATCAAAGTGTTTCATTTATCTTTTAAAGATTCATTGTAAATAATGAAATGTTAATTAAGGATTGGTCCAGAATCAGCTGATGAACTTTGTTTGAATTAATGACTTTATTTCATCTTTTTTTCTTTTTTTTTTTTTGGCTCGGTTTCCAGAAAGCAGAAGATCAGGATCAGATCAGGATCTTTCTGGCTTCCTGTGAGCTGACGGTAAAAAAGTCTGAGAGTGAAAGACTTATCGAAGAGTTTTACTCAGTTTATCATCGTCATGTTGACGCTTCTTTAGAAAAATGAGAATATTTCATAAGAGACATTAAAACTGGTCTGGACGTCTTTAATTATAATGAACTCTTTAAATGTTGCTTTCACTTCTGTACAGGCTGACCTGAGGCCACACTGAAGCTCATTAATGAAGCTAATACACAGTTTTACTCATTTTATTGGTGTCTAACATCACTTCATATTATTATATTATTTATATATATAATTATATGTTATATATTACTTCTATTCTAATTAATTAAGTTGTGTGTTTAATGTCACACACACATGCTGCAAACTTTAAACTGTGTTTTTTTTAATGGAGTCTGGTTAGCTTAGCTTTAAAAATCTATTTCCTCTGTAATTAAATGGATTTATGTTTAGTTAGCTTAGCTTAGCTTAGCTTCTCTCACGTACACACACACAGGGATGTAGCTTAGCCGGGCTAGCTCCGTTGAAGTCGAAAGCTAACGGCGGTTAACGACGGTCACACTCACCGCGGACGATGACTTGAATCAGCAGCGCGGTGAGAAGCATCATGGCGGCGTCATTTCATTTCAGTCCCGCGACGAGTCCCCAAACAGATTAGTCTCCATGACAAGTTTTAACCGATCCGTCGTAACACTAAAATTTAATATGTCGTCTGAAGTTCCTCAATCTGGGATCGAGCTGGAGTCCGCTTCACTGCCAGCCGCCTGTTACAGCACGGCAGTCTAAACCTCTTCTGATTGGACGAGGTGACTGTCAATCAACGCGAATCAACGTCTCAGCACGTGATGCGATTGGCTGCATAGACAAGGGATGCTGCCGCCATCTTGAACCTGTCATCCCACCCTTAAAGCGGCACGCCGCGCCGCGCTCCGGCACGCCGCGCCGCGCCGCGCCTCGCCGCGCCGCGTGCCGCTGCCGGAGCGCAGAGCTCAGGGTTTACTTATTTATTATTTCAAGTATCTGAACGTTATTATTGGTCTGACTTTGCGAATATAACATTACTGTCCTGTATTTATTTTACAAATTAAAATCTCACTTATTTACACACACACACACACACACACTCCGTCTGCATGGTCCGTACAGACGCCTCAGAGAGACTCCACAGTGTCCCCTCTCACAGACACACACATTACAAACAGTCTAAATGTCGTCCGATTGAATTTTTGGACATTACTGATGCAGATACGTTAAATAGCTAAAGTAAAACTTAAAAACGAGCAGCTTTGTACATGTAAATATGGTTTGGGGCGGGTGTCATGTTCTTGTGTTTAACCTGAGAATTTACATTTTTATTCTTTCTCCGCTTTGTTATGAAAGTCTGTTCTAGTCACTGTGTGTGTGTGTGTGTGTGTGTGTGTGTGTGTGTGTGTGTGTGTGTGTGTGTGTGTGTGTGTGTGTGTTTCTGCAGATTTCAAAATAAAGGAAGAAGTGAAGAAACTTAAAATGTCTACTTCCTTAAAACAATCAACACTGACCAGTTTGATCAAACGTCTTTCTCCCTCTGAAAGCAGTTTTGTTGCTTATTTATAGTAGTATTATATACTATTATATAATAAAAGTATACTATAATATAGTACTATTATTGCCTAAAACCAGTTAAGTAGTTTTGTTGGCAGTAATTGACAAAGTGTTTTTGTTAGTTTAGATTTTGTACACTACAGCCTGGCAAAAAAAAAATACATCCTCCAACCAGCAGGGGGCGATGATAGCGTCATGAGAGGGGCCTGGGCAGAAAGCAGTGATGAAAACTCTGAATATTTTTGTCATATTCTGTAAATCTGACTGACCGGACCTTTAAATCAGTTCATCATGGAGATCATGTTTCTCCTGAAGTAAAAGACAAACTCTGTCTTAAAACTCTGATGGATGGAAATATTTAAACAAATCAGAATAGGACAATATATTCTGTTCAGTTTAACAGTCTGTTAAGACTTTAGACAGTCTGTGGGGACGTCACAGAGACTATGTCCAGGTTTTAGACAGTCTGCATGTCACAGAGACTGCAGACTACCCTTCCTCTGAAACTGGGACTCTTGACTTCAGGTTCCCTCCTGCAGTCTAATGTCTGGACTCCTACAGTAACAGAGCTCTACAGGACACAAGGGACTGTGTGTTTCTTGGACTGTATGACTCCATCATGACAGAACAAAAAGAAGAGCGCAGACTGACAGCAGAGGACTGACAGCAGAGGACTGACAGCAGAGGACTGACAGCAGACTGACAGCAGAGGGTGACAATGATCATCAGGAGAGTTGAGCTGTGTGCAGTCACAGTCCTGATGAAGACCTTCAGCCTCAGTTCATCTGCTCATGTACAAACTAGAGCACGCACCGGCATGTCGAGACATTAGACTGGAGTGTACATTTCAAAAGGAAAACATACTGAATACTGTACATACTGTTCCTTTAAGTGATGAACACATTTATACATCAAATACTATAATGCAGTAAATCATTTGATGCTAATACTTTTGTACTTTCACCTAAATAACAGTGAATGCAGAACTTCCTACACTGTGGTACTTTTACTTCAATAATCTGACTAACAATCTGCTACTTCCTGCATAAACAATAACAAAACAGTTTAATGATGTCATGCAGTTAGTCTGTTACCGAAATACATCCAAGTGACAGCAGACTGTCTAAAACCTGGACGTAGTCTCTGTGATGTCCCCACAGACTGTCTAAAACCTGGACGTAGTGTCTGTGACGTCCCCAAAGACTGTCTAAAACCTGGACGTAGTCTCTGTGACGTCCCCGCAGACTGTCTAAAACCTGGACGTAGTCTCTGTGACGTCCCCGCAGACTGTCTAAAACCTGGACGTAGTCTCCGTGACATCCTCTGCAGGTTTCTAAAGACACACTTGGCATGTATGAGTCAGTCTCCACACAAGAATACGCAGCAGGTATGAAGACTCGCTGTTCTGATCTGGTCTGTGCTTGCAGGCGTTTCCTGTATGTCACGATGAAAGTCCACAGCAGAAATCAACATGTTTACACACTGACTGAGTCAACAGGACCAAACCTGATTGTCACTGCGTCAGTCTGCGGCTCAGCACGTGTTGCTCTCAATGAAATCATCTCACTTTGACACAAAGGTTTGATGTAAGAGCTGATTTTTATTTCGTTTTTATGATTGTCCATTAACATGATGCGATTGGTGGATATGAGACCAGAGACGTACACTGACATCACTACTGCTTTGTGCACACACTCACGTCACCGGTACACTGCTTTACAATGCGTTTATATACAGTTTCAACAGACGTTGCAGCGGACGTTGACGGGCAACATGTTGAGGCAACGTGGACGTCAAACAGTCTCTGAAAGTGCTGGACGGTGGATTAAGAAAAGTATTAAATCATGAACATCCTGCCTCAAAAAGTCGCCCGTACATCGCGGCGCTGCAGATTCGGGAAAAATGCGATTCATATTTGTTGGGAGGCAGATGAGTTATTTAACAAACTGTACAGTCCACAGCGCTGAGACAACCCTGCTGCATCTGTTCACAATGTGAGTTTAGTCTAGCCTCTTTCTGTTTGTGTTGAGCATGAAGTATAAGAATGAATAAGTGAGTCTAAAGCTCTGGTTTGTGTTCAGGTCTTCACCTCACCGGGCACGTCTGTTTTGGTCCGTTCGCCACGTGACTTCAAACTCCATCAGGAGGTTTCATAAGACTGTTAACCTGCTCAGGTTTGGTCTTTTTCTGGTTTATGCACTCCAAATATGTAAATATGCTACACAGTTGAACTGTTTTTCTTTTGGCTGTTTTAATGATTGGCACGGGGTGTTTTATTTTGAAAATTGACTGCGTGTGACTTCCTGTCTGTGCAGATTAACGTGGGCTCATCGTCGCGTCCATCAAACATAGAATAGCCGAGTATTCGACAGAAACTCTGGTGTGGTTTGAAACTGACTAGAACGGCCGTGCCCGGTGAAATCTGACCTCCATCCTGTCACTTTTATATCTTAAACAATCACCTGACCTTGAAGTGAATATTTAATTTAGCAGGGTCGGGAACCAGTGATTTAGATACACGTGAGGTAAATGTGAACATACAGTACAGTAAAGGAAAAACAAAACATGAAAGACGAACAGCTCCAATAAAAAATGATCCTTTGATACAAATAAAATGTGGCACAATCAGAGCAAATTAAAATTTAAAAAATGGCACCGAGATTCTATAAGAATCATAAACAAGGTACACACAAACTTCTCAGACACACATACAAGACAAAACTTTGCTTTCATAGTAGAGACCGACACTCAGAATGAGACGACTATTTTCAGAATCTCTCTGCCGGCGCGTCTTCACCCTGAACTAGCAATGTCCAGCACTGCTGCAGGACACAAACAGTCTGCTCAGTGTTAGTTAACGGCACCTGTAAGCTGCTTTTGTTAACGCGTTAAAGCAACATGAGAGTTAATGAAACGTTCAGTCAGACTACAGCGGCCTGTCGGGTTAAAGGCCGATCGGACTGAATCATGCATTGCTGCGAAAAGCGCCAGTGGAGGGCGCTAAGCTGGACGTACGAGATCACACGAGAATCTACAATGCCGGGGCAACTCGAGTCGAGAAAAGATCGACGCTGAAGGAATTAATTAAAGGTAAAGATCTTTTCACTCTTCTTCCCCAGTAAGAGTTTGATCTGGTCGCATCTGGTAGAAACACGGACATATCGGTGTTGTTCCTGAAGAAGCAGGTTGAGGAGGGAACCATAAATGCGGATCAGAGATACAAAGGACGAGGTCCAGAGAAAGAGGTTTTTCCAGATGTGGACACGTATATTAAGGCTGTATCTTCTATGTTGAACCAGATCGTCCAGAATTTGTCATCAGTTGATGTGATTGGTTAAAGTTCAACTGTGACAGACTTTTCTGAACAGTCTCTAACAAAGACTTCCTGGATTTTTTAGAACTTTTAGAGATACACAACGTCGTTGACCGAACCTGAACTGAACTATGATTCTCTCCCAGTTGCGTCCTTGCTTGGTTTATTCCGTGTACCCGACATCGGCGCCTGCGTTGATGTCGGGTACATGCAGTCTACGCTGCGAAATAGTGACACCGCGAAGCTTCCTTTGGCAGTTACAGAGGCGGCGGTTGGTTGAGCAACATACGAAGTGAATGAAGAGACGGAGAGGTTATGTTCAGCACATACAAACACTCCCTACGGAATGTTAACAGCGAGATGTACGGATCTGCAGCTATAAAAAAGTGATGCGTCAACAGTGAAGTGGTTCGTCTTCAGCGGCAGATCAGTTCCTTGCGTGTCCGTCACGTCATCCAGTGTTTTTTTTTTTTCCATGGACAGCTGGAGGAAAGGCACGCTGCACGTTTGACATAACGTCTTTTGGCGTGTGTGCGTTCAGACACACATGTCTACAATGCTCTCGTCTGCCATCAGAAGTCGACTCTTGAGCCCTGGAGCCATGTCCTTCATCTTCACATGATCCATGTCAAAGGGGTCCCTCCAGGAGGTTTCGATCCCTGTGGAGGACTGAGCGGTGTTGGGCTGCTGCAGGCCGGAGCTGCCCCCTGCGGAGTAAACACCAGAGTCTCCGCTGCAGCTGCTGTCCTGCCGGCTGTGTCTGCCGCTGGAAACATTAAGAAGGAAAAATGTGTCATAAAATGAAAAACTGAACCATTTTAAACACAACATGAGCGTCAGACAATAAATCTACCTGCTGTCTGGCTCCAGGCTGGACGTGGACGCCTGCAGGACCTCCGGGGGCGGGTTGTGGATTTCCAGGACCGGCGCTGGACTGATGATCACCTTATCACACAAGAGCTCAGATTCCGAATCCGGCTTGAGGAGGCGAGGGATGTCAGAGCTGGGAGAGTCGCTAAAATACTGGAGGGAGGAAGAGGAGAGAGACTCAGGTTGAGTTTAATCTATAAAAACAATAAATGAACAGTTTACCCTCAAACTACTTCATCTGCTTCATACCTTTTTGAATACTGGCGGCATCTGGGGGAAAAAGGTTTTCTTGACGGTCTTGTAGAGCCCGAAGAAGCACAGGAGTGCGAGCAGCACGAGGGTGAAGCAGAGCAGCAGAGAGCCCATGAAGTACAAAAAGATCTGCCACCACTGAACTGCACCTGCTACCGTGTACACACGTGTGTACACACACACACACACACACACACACACACACACACACACACACACACACACACCATATGAGGGCGCTTACGAACACGGTGACACGAATGCTGAATGAATGTCAAAGTAAACCGTGTTACCTGTCGTCTGCATGCACTGCGGCGACGTGAAGCTGCTGGTCTTGTTGTAGAAGTCGGAGCGAGACTGGACCATCACACAGTACCAAGTCCAGGACTTCAGGTCCGACAGAGTCACCAGAGTCTTCTTGCTGTCGAGTCTCTGGGCTCCTGAGGCCTGTAGGACACGCGAGACAGGTGAGAAGACGAGATTATGACGAGTTTACAGCGACAGACAACAAAGACGAGATGTTTGTGTACGTCCACCTTCATTTTCACACTGCAGAGAGTTTAATACGTCTTTCCAACAAATGCTACATCTGCTCAAGAGTCACGACTGAAAGTTATCTGTATATGTGTATTGTTTGTGTGTATGTAAAGCTCAGAGAGAGCCAGGACGGACAAACAGATGAGGATGTGGGCTTTTCTTCTCTGGCTTTTTGTTTTTGTGGTTTTGGTGATGGCACATTGTTGCGTAACGTGTGTGTTGCGGTCCTTTACCGTCACTGTCTTACTTTAACAGTATTACCACACGAACTGCGGTGGAAACCCTCAGGACAAACGTCTCTTAACTCTGCGTGTGAATATGTATTTTTCATTCTTGGTATTTGTACTACGCGTTCACATTTCTGAGACATTTTATGTTTCATATTAAGTGAAATACGCGTCAGAACGTCCTGTGAGTATTTGTACATGTAAAGCCATCTGTGACTCATCCTGTGCTTCAGTATCTAAACGCAGCAGCTAACCCTCTCGTTAGCTCGTAGTTTGAAGTGTGTCGAGATCAGTCAGCATCATTACAGTCAAATACGTCTCAAAGTGATCCGACGCCCACGAATGAGGTTTCAATCAGAAAGGTGTCACTTTCAGGACAATCCGTACTGCTAAAAATAATTCAGGACTCACTGCAGAAGTTCAGATCTGTGCTTGTGGAGGAGGGAGAAGTCAGATTTAACATTTTATGTAAACGTGCAACTTTTAGGTAACCTCCCCTTCTTCTCGCTTTTTGGAGTCTGTAGGAGTATCTTAACGGACCGTTGTGCTTCATCCTGCAGTCCTTCTACACTCCACCCTTCACCTCCGGTCATGAGCTTTGGGTAGTGACCGAAAGAATGAGATCGCGGATAGAAGCGGCTGAAACGAGCTTCCTCCCCCGCTGCGTGTGCGCCGCTAGTCTAGTCAGTGTTTGAAACCCCACCAGCTCCGCGCGGTCCGGTTCAGAAGCGTCCCAGAAGTGGAATTCAACGCGGCTGTTCTATTTCTGCTGCGAGCAGCCCGCGTCAATTTACACAGAGCACCTCGAACTGACAGGAAGCCAGACACAGAAACAGCAGAGAGAGTGCAGTGGATTTTCAAAATAAAACACCCCGTGAAAACTGCCGGTCATAAAAACAGACAAAAGACAAACAGCCTTTCTCGTCTTTACAGGACATATCTCATTCACACACTGATGGCACTGGCTGCCATGCAAGGTGCCAACTGCTCATCAGTTTTAGGAACTAACCATTCACACACCGATGGCGCAGCCCTGGGGTTGCCACAGCAATTTGGGTTTCAGTATCCTGCCCAAGGACACTTCGACATGCAGACTGGAGGAAGCGGGAATCGAACCACCGATCATCTGATTAGTGCCCCTAAGCCGGTTAGTGCTTTATCTCTGCAGACCTTCAAACCCGTCAGCCCTGAGTAAGCTCTGTGTTATTTTACAGTTTTTAAAAACAATCCTGCCTGATTGTTCAAAAACAACAGGCAGGAAATCACAGTACGACACAGGAAACTGTGACATTCAGCCGCCTTGTAGCACAGGCAGGAAACACTGTGTGGCGTTAAAGTCAAACCCGGTAAACCAACGCTCGGCTGAACATGCAGAACACAATCAAACCACAGAGAACAGGTGCCCTCCTGACAGGCCTGTGAGTGACAGTATGACTTGATTCTGTCTGCTGGAGCTTCAGGGGTTTCACCGGGTGTCTTTAGGGACTCAAGACAAAATGGGAAGTGTGAACACGAGAAACTGATGCTGCTGTAACACGTCTGCGACGACCCGTCTTGAACACACGATCTGTCAGAGGGGTATCGCTGAGCAAAAGAGGGAATTTAGAGTAAAGTCGACAATATTTCACGTGTTTCTGGTCAGATAAGTGGATGGACAGATTGATTGGCATTTATAGTAGCCAATAGCGAGTGTGCCTTGCATCTACCTTTCAGTGACAGAAGGGCAGTTGGGGGTCGTTAAGGGCAGCTGGGGGTCGTTAAGGGCACCTGGGGGGTCGTTATCTGAGCAGTTGGAGGACATCAGCAGGAAAAGCAGCAAATATATTGTGTATAAGATCTGATCCACTTTGAATAAAGTTCTAAAGTTGTGCTTTTGTGCAGTAATCAGTGAGGCAGACAGATGACTGCGTTTCATTGGATGTAAAATTGTACACACTGTACCCCAAGTGCAGGATGACATCATCAATAACTTTTTTTATTGTTTATCAGGAAATGACAAACTCTAAAACACCATGAAGAACAGCTGAACACACTTTGTGTCAGTGTTGGACAGTCTGGAGGACAGATGGGACAAAAACATCAACACCTGTCAGAGGGATGAGTTCATACCTGTATGCCTGGAGAGCGTTCCCAGTAGACGATGTGGTAGTACAGTTCATGAAGTTTGTCCTTCATGGAGGTGTTGGTGTTGGTCAGAGGGTCAGAGATGGAAATCTCCAGGAAACCTTCAGCACCAGAAAGCTCCACTTTACTTGGAGGACCCACGGCAGCTGGCAGGAGAGAGACAAGATATGAGAACCAAGTATGTTAGAGTTTCCCTCTGAGGTCCTCCAGCGGCTCCGCCTCAACTCTCTGCTCAACACACTGCTAGCAAAGCCTCAGCAGCTTCTATGGACATGATGGCAGAGGAGAAGAGAGCGAAGAGGAGGAAGCTAAGAAGAGAAAAGGAGAGTAAATTATATTTACAGTGGGATTACACAAATCTGCTGTGACTTAAAGCAGCAGGACTCGCATGTTAGAACTACAGAGCAACACCACACCGGTTTGTAGACCAGTTTTAACGTGAGCAGTGACGTGAGTAGCTCATTGAATCACCACACCCACCCATCTACATTCCACCTCACCTTTTAGCATGCAGGGCTTAATCTCACGCTACAACAAGACTCGATTAGGTTTAATCCAGCTGCGTTTGCCTCACACCTTAAGGTTACCTTTCCTAGAAACGTTGCTCACACCTCTATCTGCATCACTTTGTGGTTGCACGCTCTATCCTGTCAGTCAAAGTGTGTTTGTCTTGTTTTTAATGGTTTCTGGTTCACCGCCTGAGATCAAGCGTCTTGTGTCTAAAACGTCTTTCCTGTATACTCCACGTGCTCTCTCCACCCGTCTTCGTCTCATTCCTCTCTCACCGTCTTTATCGGGGCAGAATTCCTTCAGCACCCAGTCCGAGTGACGCCCGTCTGCGCTGGCTCGTACACGGAACACGTAGATGCCCAGGTAGTGCAGGTTCAGGTCTGTGAGGTCACATGACGTTTGCGGTGTGTTTTCACACACCATGGACCATTTCGGACTCTTGTGCTTCAGCTTGAACTTCCTGTAGGAGGAGGGAGGAAAAAATGAAATAAACTCACCTGGAGTTCACTTGAAATCTGTATTTGTACTTTTTGGTAACTTTTCAGTCTGTTGCTCAACAGAAAGTCGTCACACAGAGCACACACTGCATGTCTGCCAGCATTTTGTGGTGAAGTATCTGCTGGCTGTAAGACAAGTTTTTGTTTCCTCCTACCAGTAAAGACTGGTGAGTGTTTTCCAGTTGTTTCCTGTAGTTGGTTTTAGATTACAAACAAACTGCATCTCAGTAATCGTGGAGGACAGCTGGGACTCGCCAGACGCCACCAGAGATCAAATGATCGTTTCGTTCTCACCAGACAAACAGCCGGAGAGACCCAAGTTCATCTCTGTGACGCTCTTTGTAAAGGAAATGTTTGTATGTATGTAGAGGCTGTTTTCTGGGGGAGTGTTCGCCGAAGAGTCGTCAGGGAGGACTGACTGCATCGCACTGACTTTTCCACATAAATTTGAACACTTTGAACTTTTCCTCATATAAGTTGCCAAAAACAGAACCTATGACCACATTCCTCTTGTGGGTTGCTTAAAATTTCATCACATAACCATCGTAGATAAACAGCCGGACATAACCGGTTCTACTGCCCAGATGGGAGCTGTTTTCTGGGGGACAGTTCACTGAACAGTTGGCAGGAAGGACTGACTGGGTCGCGGTGACTTTCCCACGTATAACCTGAGTGATTTTCCCCTCATGTAGCTGTACTGTCATTTCTTCTTATGAAGAAAACATCCATCTTCTTTTTAAAATAAAAACTTGTGATGTCAGTGAACTACAGCCGGGGTCCAGAGGGTTAAAGTACTCAGATGTGTACGGCAGCTTCACGAGTCTGTGTGTGAATATCTGGACCAGATCTGATTCATCCAACTGTTGTTGGAACGTTTCACTCTGGACTGGAGTGACTGATCGACCTCCCTTCCAAACACTGTTTTCTATCTCATCGTCCTCATCGTAATAACCTCAGTGTTTACCCAGAATGCTTTCACAGGAGGTGAGCTGCTTAACCTCTTATTCATAGCTGAGCTCGTCACAATCGTTTGTGTGTTAGGGCTCCGTTATGCTGCGAGTCAGACTTACCCTAAGTATTGTGTGGTGAAGGTGACGCCGTGACTCCCCGCGGCACTCCAGTCCCAGCTCAGCTTGTAATTTGTGTTCATGGTCACCATGGTGACGTTCTGTGGAGCCGCCAGCTCTGCTGCCCCTGAAACACACAAAGGGAAACCCCACATGACGACGCTATTAACACGTTACTGAAACAAACTGCTTCATATCCAAACATAAATATAAACATTTTGTTTTGTCTTAAGCAGGCATGCAAAATAAAACAAAAACAATATTATGTAGTCCATGAATGTGTCTTCAGCAGTCTCTGTGTGCTCTGGGCTCTAAAGTGAGGTCCAGGTACAGAAATCACCTGTACCATGAAACCATGAAATCTGGTTGTTTTAGTCAAGATTATGCTAAAATATCTTTTCACCAACTATATTTAAGTCCCCTGTAAAGGGACCCACCTTCGATTTAGTAAATTCCCAGTTTATTCCCATAAATTCCCATGGAAAGTTTGAAAACTCCCAGAATTTTGCAACCCTACTTCTAAATATATGCTACATAGTTGAACTGTTTCTGTTTTGGCTGTTTGCACGGGGTGTTTTATTTTGAAAATCGAGTGCATTCTCTGCCGTTTCTACGCCTGACTTCCTGTCAGCTCGAGCTGCTCTGTGCGGATCGTGGAGACCGGACCGCGACGGTTCTGGTGGGGTTTGAAACACTGATTAGAACAGCATCCACGGTGGACTTCAGCCTTTGTCTGACCAGATTCTCTCGTTGTGGAATCGAGCTTTAAGGCCGACATGAACGCGTATTCAGACCAAACAAATCAAATCAAATCTTATTTGTATAGTCCAGATTCACAACACACATTTCACCTTGGAGGGCTTTACAGTCTGTACAGTGACACCCTCAGACTGGTTAGTCTGATATAAATGATTGCCGGCCTTGGGTGTTGGGTCATGTGTGTGTCAATGTGAAACCTCACAAGAAGAACTGCTGCAGACGACACTGGAAGTGAGACTGTATAAATTTATCTGACAGCATGAAGAGAGAAGAACAACACGTGCTCAGCAGTTACAGCTTCTCCTACAAAGACGCGTTTTAGATTAATGACGCGACTTTCTGTGTTCTCCTTCATGATGTCTTCATACAGACACCTCCACTCATGGGTGACCACAGGAGGAGTTGCTGACAAACACTTAACTCAAAGAGACGAGATGACGAGATGAGACTAGAAGAGTCTTGTCTCCCTGCAGAGACCCGGTTCTGACTCCGGCCTGCGTTCCCAATGACAGTTAAAGAACAGACAGACCATGTGTGACGTCACCCGCCTCCTGGCTAATCTAAATATCGGCAAAGACCATCAGGATCATCGGCGGACCTGAAGCGTCCACGCTCACAATCTTAATATAATGTGAACAGGTGAGTTGTATATAAATTCACCCTCAGTACAGTTGTCATGAAATTAAATCAGCTACAGAGACCAAAACTGTACTACCGCTAAGCTGCGTACTGCTAACAGCTGTTCTTGAGCGTAAACAAGAGGGTCGTGGTTTTCATGAAGTAGTCCATGTCTGCACACAAACGGGTGGAGATCGGTGTCAGAAAAAAACATGAAACCGTGCAGCACCATGGCAACAGAAGTGGCGCGTATGCCGAACCATCTGGAGACAATAATTGAAAAGCAGACACGCATTTGACGTGCGATGTCAAACCTTTCAAATAATAATAATAATAATAATAATAATAATAATAATAACAGACCAGATGGAGAGTGTTAATTGTGTCTGATGTAACCTGTGATGAGACTTGAGGGAAAAGAAGAAGTATACTGGAAAGCTGGGCTAAATCTGCAGAACACAACGTGACCTCAAGAAAGAGGAACCAATCAAATCAAGGGAAATAATAAATCAGTCGTCTAATTTAGGCTCTTTGGATGTCGACACATCTGTGACACTGAAGGAACGTCGTGAACTCAGTAACATCTGCAGGTTCAGGTACAAACAGGAAACGTGAAGAGTTTTGGGGAGGACGGTGGCTCCGTTCGGTCTTTAGATTTTTTGTGTGAAGAGGTTTCACATTATTTTCCTCACTGACTCAGTTCCTCTTTCTTTCTTTGGCTCATCTGTCCCGTCTCGCACTGATTTCTTCTTCACAGAGAGCTTTCCATCACACATTAAATCAAACCCCAGTGGTTTCATTCTCAGGCTTCACATGACTCAGAAACAGTCCAAAACATGTCTGATGTGAACAAAAATTTACCTGGCATACTGAGGACAGGCGGATAAATTAAAGCACATTCTTTTCGTCTGATTTATCGAGCTGCACGTACGCGAGCTTCTGATTTATAAACGCGCGTGTACGAGACTCATCTCCCACAGTTCGTCATGAATGTGTGTAGAAACTCCACATCTCAGACCGACAGTCTAAAAACTAAAAACAGCGCCTGAGCAGCTGGTTGTGATTAAACAAACTTATCAGTAACTCCTCACGCAGAGGTGAAGGGGTAACAACAGAGGCATTATTTCCGCTCATTAACTGAGACCAGTTGAACAAACTGAGTATACAGTGATATCTCTTCCTCTTATCCGGGTCAGGTCGCGGTGGCCGCAGGTTTAGCAGGGCAGACCTCCTCCTTCTCCTCATCAACACATTCCAGCTCCTCCTGGAGGATCCCGGATCTGGTTCTGGGTCTCCTCCGAGTTGGACCTCCAAAGAAAGGAGGCCAGGAGGCCCGAACCTCCTCAGCTGGCTCCTTAAACGTGAAGAGCAGTGGCTCTTCTCTGAGCTCCTGAAGCTACTCAGTGCCGGCGCTCCCTCTCCTCATTCACAGTCTCCGTCTCTCCACCATCGACCATTCAGAAGCTGCTTCACGAAATAAACAAACTCCGCCGCAGGCGCCACGTTTCTTTGGCTAAAACGCCCCCCTCCTGGCTTTTTACTGATACCCCATGAGACGTGTGTGAGGAGCTTTTAATGATGTAAACCCGGCAGGTGGATATTATGCCCACTAACGTACAGAAGCATTTTAACCATGCTGTGGTCCAAACCTCAACACGACCCTCCTGTTTAACAATTTCAGGGTGATTTCTGAACTCCTCATCCAGAACTGTAGAGAGGGCGGCTTCTTCTTTTAACTTGGTTTCGTTTGGCTTGTCTGTCAAAGCACAGGTGTGTGTGTGTGTGTGTGTGTGTGTGTGTGTGTGTGTGTGTGTGTGTGTGTGTATATATGAAAAGTTATTTTTGTTCTTGTTATTTGGTTTAGCATGTTTCTTCCATTGTGTTTGGGCTCGTCTGTCAAAGCACAGGTGTGTGTGTATGTGTGTGTGTGTGTGTGTGTGTACATATATAAAGTTCTTGTTGTTCTGTTGTTTGTTTGGTTTGGGTGGAGTCAGCGCTGCTTGTTGAAGTTCCATCTGTGAATTTGTATTTTTGCAAATTGCTGCACACTACCAAAGCTAAAGTGGAAATAAAATGTAAATGTATAGACACACAGTGTACTCACTAGTGCCTGTAAAACACTGTTAACTATAATTAAACAGAGCGATGGCCTGTAATGTTTGAGGCCCGATAATCACAGAACAGTTCTGGTTGGTACTGAAGATGGAAGGACAATAAAAACCCTGAATGTTCCCCGACACTGAAAGCTCGGTACCTTCAGATACAAAGTCTCCATTTCCCCTACAGATACAGATTCCTCTGCACCGTGTCACTGCATCTCCAGTTATTAAGGTGTGGCACATTATGGGTGAAACTGGACGAATGATTCACACAGTCAAGTCAAACTGAAAATGAAACGATGACTCGGGTGGCAGGGGAAAATATCTGCATGTCACCAACATGTTTTTTAAAAACTGACTGCCCACAGTCAAACACTGAGTATTAAAGCAGAACTCGTCCTTCAGTCAGACACAGTCTGCGCTTTGTTCCTGCAATAAAACAGTCAAGAGATTATTTGGACTTTCACCGCAGACTAAAACCTGGACTTCATACTTAGGTGTCCAAACGCTCATTAGTATCAAAGCAAGTAGGTCAGCATTCATCTCGATATGACGATAAACAGAGCTTTAAGGAGACATATTGGTATCTGCATACAGTTATAATGCAGAAAAAAAAGCTTGTTTAATATTCTTTAAAACAAAGTTTATTATTTGATGAAGAGAGCGGCCCTCTGAGCACTACTCATGACACATAGTCTTATTTCTTTTATTCCATCCTGCATCAGTCCACCAGAAACATGAAACCAGATTATTTCTATTCCAAATTCTTCATACTTGCATCAGGTTTGTTGTGGGAGAGATGAAGCTAACTGCTGCTCTTCAAAACACACAAACAGCTTACGATCACTCGTACTTCCTTTTCACTTTGAGGTCAGGCGGAGCCTGGCTGGAGATTAGAAAACTTTCCAAAGCTTGAAAAAAGGAGAAGAAAGACGCTTCACACTCAGAACCAAAGAGCGTCAGTAATGTGGTGATGCAGAAACGAGGAACAAACTTTCGTTGTGTTGAGACGTCTGACAGCAACTGTGTTACTGCTGCATTACAGGACGGCCCTTTAACCACGACTGTTTGCAGCATTCATCAACAATTAAATAACTAACAACTAATCATAAATCTGAATATGTCAGAAACTACCCGGGGTAAAATGATCTGTAAAAAGAAATGTCTGCTGAGAAACTGCCAAACTGTTAAAGGACTTAAAATATAGAATATCGTAGTATTTTAGGAAATTCAAACATTCATTGCAGCATGTAAACATACTTTTTTTTTTCTTTTTTAAACAGGACTCAAAATTATTTAATTATCAAAATGTGTGTCAACTAAATTAACACATTTAGAAGAAGATTCTCATATTTACAAAAGGATTCGAGGTATTTGTACTTGAGTGTTTCCATTTTATGTTGCGTTGCTGTTTTCCTCCACCACATCTCAGGAGGTAAATACTGCATGTGTCTAACAGAGCTTTCCTGTTCAGTTCATTCTCCTTCAGCTGAATAAACTCTTTAAAACTCTTTTGGCTTAGCCGGAAAATGCATCATCACAAAGCTGTAAACAGGCTGTAGATGAAATTATCCAACAGGATGTCAAGTATTTAAACTGAGATCAACTCCAAACAGCTACAGAAGTAAATTATACAACAAGTACTTCTGACTGTGCGATCTGATTGGTCAACTAGACATTTAGACACATGGCAGCACACCTGACTCGTCACATCACAAATACATAACATGTAAATGAAGTGCAGTGCAAATACAGGTGTGTGCCTCGTTAATACAGTCTGTTCGTTTGTGTTCAAACAGTTCAGTGGCCTGAGAAAAATGTTTTTAAAGACTAAAGGTGGACTAATCTGGACCGAGGCTGAAGATTTCACTAGATAAAAACACGCTGTGATCTTTGTTCAACACATTTTGACCATCAGCTGTGCATCGAGTCACAAATACAGCGCTGTAAGTTTAAAAATAAATGTGAAGTTCACGGACTGAGGAGCCAAATCTGTCCATGGAACAATGATCACTTTCAGCAGATATCTACGTCACTACAAGACTGAACTAGGAAGCCAGTTTAGTGTCTACATGTGTGTATTTATTCAGTTTGGGGACTAGACATCGCCTCTGTTGCAGGTTGTTACTGAGAGTCGGACTACTTGCTGGAGTCTAATGCCATGACTGAATGATTTCCAGGTGTTAATCAGACCCTGTGTATCTCCATGGAAACGAGGAATAAAGTTTTTTTTTTAAGTTTATTTTGAGAGCAAATTGCCCCAAAACATGAAACACTTTGATTATTTATTTTATTTCAGTTGGTGCCCACCCTCTCATGTGATATAACGATTATTAAACAGTCACCAATTTAAATAAAATAAAATAAACATAAACAACATGAATGCAGCAGATATGACATTAAAACACTGGCAGGAGCCATTTTACTGCAGAATGAATACTTTTACTTTCAATATCTCGAGTACATTTTGGAAATGTTGTGTATTTACTTGTATTTAAGTTACAGTTTGAATGCAGGGGTTGTACTTGCAGTGCTGCAGTATATTTATGGAAGCTAACGTTTAGCTAACAGTAATAAATGTAACAAACGCGCCTGATGCTAGATTTCGTCAGACGAAGCTAACAAGCTAATCGGCTAACAAGGTTTTCCTACATACGTTTTCGGTGTATTAGCAGAGGAGCTAACGGCAAACGTCTACACGACAGGTGTAGTTCATACAGGTGTGGTTACAGCTCGTGACTCCGTCAGAGAAACACACACACACACGCTTACCAACACGGCCACCGACAAACTGTAGCTTCACAAACAAACGGGCGAGCGTTAGCATGCTAACGTAGCTAGCAGAAGAACTCACCGGAGCCGGAGTGGAGGCAGCCGAGGAGGAGGACGAGGCCGGCGGCCACAGCAGCAGCGGCGGCGGGCATGGCTGAGGTCGGTGTTTGTTTTCTTCTTTCTGCTACTACTGACAGTGTTTCATGCGCTCGTCGACGGACTCAGCTCTCCGGTCTGTGTACCGACACAGCGCGTTGTCACCGCGAAGCTAACGGTGGTTGGTTATTACGGGGAGTTAGAGTTCCGGTTTATGCATTTTCAAAATAAAAGTCGATTTTACACATACAAGGAATGTGTGTTGGTGTCATTGGTGCATGACGCTCTAAACATTCCCTAAATATAAGAAAGATAAAGAAAATCAAGTGTCAAAAATATAAAAAAACAGGGGTCAACCGGGGGTTCACGACCCCCAAGGGGCCCGCAGATGTACTGCAGGGGGTCCGCTAATTTTTGTCATAATAACTGACAGTTTTCACCAAAATAATTTGTGAGAATTAAAAAATGGAAAAAATATATTGAGTAAACTGAAAGCATTAATATGCAATAATTGCCTACATTTGTGTATCTATATATTATATAATATTATATTATATTATATTATATTATATTATATTCCCATCATATCATCAGTACTATTACCATCATCTATACCATCTTCTTCCCCCTGCACCTTATCTACCTATTTAGATGTGTTTTTTTAAGTGTCCTTGTCCTTTTTATTGTATTCAAATATACCGGTCTACTATGGCTACCTAATTTCCCCTCGGGGATGAATAAAGTCATCTAGATTAGAGATTAGATTAGATTATACTTTATTTATCCCACAACGGTGAAATTCACTTTGTTACAGCAGCAGGAAAAGTGTGATATACACTACAGAATCAAAAAACAAAACCGGCAAACAACAGACAACGTGCAAAACAAGTACTCAGGTGTGTGGCATGATATACATAATATTGCATTATGTATATCTATATCTGTAGCAATGATCTATCTGACAAAAATGTATGTACAAAATAAATTCTTCCAATGATGCAGTCAACATTTTCACCAGCAAAACAGCAGTTTGTTCTTTGTTGTGAAATTAACATGAATCAGTTACTAAATGATACACAATAATGAGCTGGGTTTGTGCCTGATATTAGAAGCAGAATAACTAGAGAACTTAAAGAGGCCTTGAGCCGAGATCCTAGAGCTGCTCCTTCCACATCTGCTGAGGTCATCATGTCATATCAATGAGGTACCCGACATCCTGAAGCTGAATGTTTCTGTGTTGAAAATAATAACAGAAAGTATGAGCTCATCAACAACAACCACAATAATAATTATACGAACTTTATCAACATGAACACAGTATAAAGTAATAATCCAGTATATAAAATGGGTGAATGAAGTAAATATAAAAGTTATTACACATTTAAAAATGAATTACATGTGGGGTCACTGTTCTGTTTGTCTCTCGTCCAAGGCGTCCGGAGAAAAAGGTTGACAGTTCCTGGTATGAATAATATAAATATAGTCCAAACATTGTTAGATGCAGCAGCACCACCTGCTGTCCAAAACCAACAAACTCTCAGCTGAAGGTCTGCTCCATCTGTTCAATCACATCACAGACGTCCGTCCATGTTCTTCACAGCCAGTGGCAGTGGTATTTGATATTTCTACCTAAAGTATTTGTAATGGCACTCTGTTAGCTCTTCTTCTTTACTGTAGCACTTCTAGAGTCAGTCAAAAAAAAAAAAAAACACAGACAGCTTCCTTTGTCTTTACTTAAAAACAACACGGTAAATTACAAAGTCTGACGTTGTAACCACTATATAGTGACATGACATCATAGAATTTAAAGCACACAGATGTTTTTAACCTTACACATTACTAATTGTGTAATTCTAAATGTACAGATGGACTTGTGTTCGACATAGTGAGCTGATCTCAGAGCAGTTCAGACTGCACTGACAGTCATCTCCACTTGTTGTGATTCCTCCGCAGTCTCTGCTGGATGAAGCTCTCTCTCCACTCCACCTCCCAGTAACATGGCCCAGTCAGAGCTGATGCTGCTGCTTCAACCTCTGGATCATCAGGACTCAGCTGATCCACACAAACACCTTCACTTCTCACTCTGATGAGAGAAGCAGAGACAGACAAATAGAAGCTCTTAATCAGTGTTCACAGAGACTCCCTTCATCAGCTGTCAGTCAGTGATGCAGCACATCCAGTATAAAGACCAGCAGGACTTCAGTCCTGTTCACTAGGTGGAGGTGGCTGTGTAGCGTAGCCAGCTTCCTGTCAGCCGTGTTGGAGTGAAGCTCACAGACTCATCAAGTCTGCTGACTCTGCACATTTCACTCAATACACAGTGGAAACAGTGCTGATAGTCCCTGAACGCATCATCAGTGCAGACAGAGAGACGTTCAATGCTCACTTTGATTTTCAGCTGTGGTTACTGGACTTCAGCAGAGGTTCTGCTCTGTACAAAGACCACATGCTCACTAAATGTAATGATGGTTCTTTTTGCAGGCTTCATCAGACTGATCTGAGAGCTGTGACAAGATGAACTGATCACTTCTTTAGTGTTGGAATGAGAGAACAAACACTCTGAGATCAGATTCATGAATGATACCACTGTCTCTGTACATCTTGTAATGCTGTCAGCTGGAATCAGCTTTATTTCCGTGCAGACATGAACACAACAACAAACAGTCGCCTTCACATCAACCAAAACACACGATCACAACGCAGCTTCTGGCTCATCTGATTGGCTGACTGTTCTCTCTCTCTCTGTCTTTCTGTCCAATCCTGAAGCCTGTCACCGCTTCTCCTCTCAGCTTTCACTGGAGCAGCAGCGCTGAGAAGGTCGGAGGTTTACAGGAAATACTGATCTGTGCCTTGATACTAACTGTGTTTAGTACAATACTGCTGAGACCAACATGGACTGACTGCAACCCTACTGACCTCAGAGTCTGCAGACTGCAGTGTGGACTCTTCACAAGATCAGACAGCAGCTTCACTCCTGAATCCTGCAGCTTGTTGTCTCTCAGGTCCAGCTCTGTCAGATGAGAGGGGTTGGATCAGAGCTGGAGTACAGAGAAGCACAGCTGATCTCTGACAACCTGCAGAAACTCCAATCTGAATAAAGAATAAATGATGTTGATAAAAATCCATTTATGATCCAATCAGATGTTCAGGTTTGAAATGTGCAGCTCAACATTACTTATGTCCTAATCAATGAGCTTTTCTCTAACATGAGTAGAGTGACTTTGTCATTGTGTTATTGTGGATCATCATAATGTCAGCCTCTACAGACATCATCCAAACGCCAACAATGCAAATATTCAGACAAATCATTCATGTCAGCACAGATTAATAACATGCTGCTGATCTCAGTCAAGTCTGGAATTAGAGGATCGTAAATCAACCAGACATGTTGGACTAAAAACAGTTGATTGCTGATTTCCATGACCTTCTCTGACTGTGTTTAAGGTCTTAGTAGGTAAATGTTATTCAAAGGAGAGGTCTACATTTGTCTGGCGTGTTCTCAAACAGCAGCCACATGTACATTCAAAGAGCATGGTGGCAGTCATCATTCCTCCTGTCCATGCTGAGTGTGAAGTGCCTTCATAACACAACCTACACCGTAAGAAATGACTTCGTGAAGTTCAGCGCTCAAACTAATACAGAAGCTTCAGCAGTCTGGAGTTAGATACATCAAGTGGGTGTCTACCAACGTTAAAGACTATTTAGACCACATTCACTCTTTGAGTTACTATTCCTCCATCGTAGCTCAACAATATAAACTGTCCAATTCTCACAAACTTCAAGGATCTCAAGGACTCCATGGGAACCATGTTAAGGCAGCTTATTTTTGAAATCCTTGGATCCTTGAATCCTGTTTTGTTGTGACATTTTGGCCTGTGTTAGGCTGCTGTTTCTTACTCTGAGCTCTGCATTAATGACCACACCACAGCAGCTGTGAGGGTTGGGTTCAGAAAGCAGTCTAATGGTCAGTTTCTGGATATCATGAAGATCATCACAGTTCTTTCATCACTTCACCTTTATTGAACTTCTTTGCATTCATTCATTCATCTTTCTTTTCTTTCTAATCCTGTCTCTGTCTCTGTTTCCCCACAGAAGCTCAAACAGAGAGCAGAGGTCTACATTTGTCTGGCCGCCCGTCAGAGGTTCAAGGTGAATTGTCCAGTAGATCTTTCTTGTTATATTCAGGTTTAAATGTGCAGCTCAGCATTGCTCTGCCACAGTCAATGGACTAAACCATACTTAGAATCAGGAAGTGACCCACACACAGACAATCAATGTGAACTGTCACGGCCACCGCTGTCACTGCACATCCCTGTGTGTAGTGTTGTGTTGTGTGCAAATTCAGGTGTGAGGGATTGGTCCCCGGGCGGAGGTGTGGTCAGACTCGCTCACTGGAAGCCGGCAGGTGCAAGATTGGAGCCGGCACCTTCACGATCCACCAATCAGAAGCGCCATGAGCCAATCTACCACAGCCGCACCTTTACTTAGACTTGAGTGGCCACCATCAGGATGGCTTGTGTTTTATGGCTGGAGCTCGCTGTGACAAACTGTGAATGTTAGCAAGTGTGTTGACTCGTGTGTGGAGGTTTTCTGTTTGCTACAGGACTGGGCTAGGTTTACTCTTTTAAATTCACACACGTAGAGATAGTTTTCTGCTAGAAACACTAGAAGTGTTTCTATATTAGAAATTAGATTCTATAGTGAGGTTTTTCTTCTGCTTTGAGTCTGTATAGACAGCACAGGCTCGGTTTTATACAGAGTTCTTTTTGTCTTGTTCCTTAGTGCCTCACCTCCCTTGTTATAATTAATCCAAGTTTAGCCAATAAATAATTTTGTTTATACTAAGAAAATCGTTTTTCGTTACGCCCTTACACATTGAGTTGGTCGTAACATAAACAAAAAGCAAAGTTTAATAACTTAATATGAAACACAAAATAATAAAAGCAGCTGACATCCAGGTTACAACAAACAAAATCCAGAACTGAGAAACACGAGCAGCAGGGAACACAGGACTGAGGAACACACACAGATGACCTGGACAAGTGACTCCAAAGAAACAGAGCACTACAGAAGTGAAGGTAAGTAGACAAAAGCCAGGTGAAAGTAGTCCATGTGGAACAGACTTACCAGAGTCTGGAAATACAACAGAGGCAGGAAGTAAAGTAACACATGACACAGAGAGGGAGGAATTACAAAATAAAACAGGAAATACTGGAACCATGAACCAGAACAGCCTGATGTCTGCAGCTCGAAGTGTCAGCACAACTTTCTTACATCATATTAATCTCACAGAAGGAAAACATGGTGTCTGACCTCAGAGTCTTCAGTCTGCAGTGTGTGGACTCTGCAGAAAATCACAGCAGCTTCCTCTACTCCTGAATCATACAGGTCGTTGCTACTCAGGTCCAGCTGTGTCAGATGGGAGGGGTTGGACTTCAGAGCTGAGGCCAGAGAAGCACAGCTGATCTCTGACAACCTGCAGTACCACAAACTGAATAAAGAATAAATGATGTTGATAAAAATCCATTTATGATCCAATCAGATGTGTTCAGGCTTGAAATGTGCAGCTCAACATTACTATGTCCTAATCAATGAGCTTCTTCTCTAATATGAGTAGAGTGACTTTGTCATTGTGTTACGGATCATCATAATGTCAGCCTCTACAGACATCATCCAAACAACAGCACAACATTCAGACAACCATCTGCGCCGTCAGCACAGATTAATAACATGCTGCTGCTGATCTCAGTCAAGTCTGGAATTAGATATTCAAATCAAATCAGACATGCTGGACTAAAACAGTTGATTATTGATTCCATGACCTTCTGACTGTGTTTGCTGTCTTAGTAGGTAAATGTCATTCAAAGGAGAGGTCTATGATTTGTTCAAGTGTCTTCAAACAGCAGCCACATGTACATTCAAAGAGCATATGGCGCAGTCATCATTCCTCCTCCTCCTGTCCATACTCGGGAGTGTGAAGTGCTCTTCATAACACAACTACACTGTAAGAAATGACTTCAGAAGTTCAGCTCAACTAATATGAAGCTTCAGCAGTCTGAGTTAGATACATCAAGTGGGTGTCTACCAACGCGTAAAGACTATTTAGGACCACATTCACTCTTTGAGTTACTATTCCTCCACTGCAGCTCAACAAGGACAAACTGTCCACTCATTAACTTTCATGATCTCAAGGACTCATGAACCATGTTACAGCAGCTTATTTTGAATCCTTGATCCTTGAACTTCTGTTTGTTGTGACGTTTTGGCCTGTGTTAGGCTGCTGTTTCTTACTCTGAGCTCTGGTTTAATGCACACCACACCACAGCAGCTGTGAGGGTTGTTCAGCAGCCATATCAGCTTGATATCATGAAGATCATCACAGTTCTTCACTTCACTCCTATTGAACTTTGCATTCATTCATTCATCTTTCTTTTCTAACCTGTCTCTGTCTCTGTTTCCACAGGCTCAAAATAGAGAGCAGGTCTACATTTGTTCACACCAACAGGTTCACAGCAACTGTCCAGTGTAGATCTTCTGTTATATTCAGGTTTTAAATGTGCAGCTCAGCATTGCTCTGCCACAGTCAATGGACTAAACCGCGACACTAACAGAAGTGGACCCACACACAGATAATCAATGTGAACTGTCACGCCACTGCTCACTTGACATCCTCTCTTCTGTGTGTGTAGTGTTGTGTTGTGTGCAAATTCAGGTGGTGAGGGATTGGTCCATGAGTATGTGTGGTCATCAGACCTGCTCACTACCGGCAGGCAAGATTGGAGCGCACTCACGATCCACCAATCAGAAGGAGCCAACCAACACCACCTTACTTAGACTTGAGGGCCGACCATCGATGGTGGCTTGTGTTTTATGGCTGAGCGCCTCTCGCTGACAAACTGTGAATGTTAAAGTGCCACTGTGTGTGATATTTTCAGTTGTTACAGGACTGGCCAGGGCTTACTCTTTAAATTCACATACACGTAGAGATATTTCTGTTAGAAACACTAGAAGTGTTTCTGTTATTAGAAATTAGATTCTATAGTGAGGTTTTTCTTTCTCATTATTCAGAGAGACAGCACAGGCTCGGGTTTTGTACAGAGTCTCTTTGCCCTCTGTTCCTTTAGTGCCCTTCACTCTGGATCGAGTCATCGAACATAAACAAAAAGCAAAGCTTAATAACTTCTAATATGTCACGTACACAAAAGCAGCTGATATGTCCAGGTCACAAATAAACAAAATCCAGAACTGAGAAACACGAGCAGGAACACAGGACTGAGGAACACACACAGATGACCTGACAAGTGACTCAAAGAAATGAGTGAATACAGAAGTGAAGGTAAGGTGACAAAGCCAGGTGAAAGTAGTCCAGGTGGAACAGATAATTCAAAGAGTCTGGAAATACAAATAGAGGCAGGAAGTAAAAGTAAATACATGACACAAGGAGAGAGGAGAATTACAAAATAAAACAGGAAATACTGAACCATGAACTAGAACAGCCTGATGTCTGCAGTTTAGTGTCAGCACAACTTTCACATCATATTAATCTCAGCACAGAAGGAAACATGGTGTCTGACCTCAGAGCCTAGTCTGCAGTCTTGGACTTCTGCAGAAAATCACACAGCAGCTTCCACTCCTGGAATCCTGCAGCTTGTTGTCAGCTCTTCTAGGTCCAGGTGTGTCAGATGGAGGGGTTGACTTCAGAGCTGAGGCCAGAGAAGCAGCTGATCTCTGACAACTGCAGATCTCAATCTGAATAAAGAATAAATGATGTTGATAAAAATCCATTTATGATCCAACTCAGATGTGTTCAGGTTTGAAATGTGCAGCTCAACATTACTATGTCCTAATCAATGAGCTTTTCTAACATGAGTAGAGTGACTTTGTCATTGTGTTATTGTGGATCATCATAATGTCAGCCTCTACAGACATCATCCAAACGTCAGCACAACATTCATAGACAACCATTCATGTCAGCACAGATTAATAACAACATGCTGCTGATCTCAGTCAAGTCTGGAATTAGAGGATCAAATCAAATCAGACATGTTGGACTAAAAATGCTGATTATTGATTCCATGACCTTCTGACTGTGTTTGTCTTAGTAGGTAAATGTCATTCAAAGGAGGTCTACATTTGTTCAAGTGTGTCTTCTTCAAACAGCAGCCACATGCACATTCAAAGAGTTATTGTGCAAACAATATCCTCCTGTCCATACTGAGTGTGAAGTGCTCTTCTTCATAACACAACTACACTGTAAGAAATGACTTCAGAAGTTCAGCTCAAACTAATATGAAGCTTCAGCAGTCTGAGTTAGATACATCAAGTGGGTGTCTACCAACTAAAGACTATTTAGGACCACATTCACTCTCTGAGTTACTATTCCTCCACTGGGTATTCAACAAGGACAAACTGTCCAATTCACAAACTTCAAGGACCTCAAGGACTCATGGGAACCATGTTACACCAGACTTTTTAAAAATCTCAAACAGTCCTGAATCCTGTTTTGTTGTGACGTTTTGCCTGTGTTAGGTTGCTGTTTCTTACTCTGAGCTCTGGTTTAATGCACACCACACCACAGCATGAGGGTTGTCTGTAGCAGCCATATCAGCCTTCTGATATCATGAAGATCATCACAGTTCCTATCACTTCACCTTTATTGAACTTCTTTGCATTCATTCATTCATCTTTCTTTTCTTCTTCTAATCCCATCTCTGTCTCTGTTTCCACAGAGTCAACAGAGCAGAGGTCTACATTTGTTCACGCCTGCCGAGGTTCACAGAATTGTCCAGTGTAGATCTTTCTGTTATATTCAGGTTTTAAATGTGCAGCTCAGCATTGCTCTGCCACAGTCAATGAACTAAACCTGACACTTTGTAGTTCAGGAAGTGGACCCACACACAGATAATCAATGTGAACTGTCACACACGCTGCCTCGCCAGGACATCCCTGTGTGTGTAGTGTTGTGTTGTGTGCAAATTCAGGTGTGAGGATTGGTCCCGGCGAGAGGTGGTCATCAGACTCGCTCACTGGAAGCCGGCAGGTGCAAGATTGGAGTGCCGGCACCTTCGCCATCCACCTCAATCAGGAAGGGGAGCCAATCTACCGACCTCATTAGACTTCTGAGTGGCCGACCATCAGGATGGCTTGGTGTTTTTATGGCTGAGCGCCTCGCCAGACAAACTGTGAATGTTAGCAAAGTGTGTTGACCGTGTGTGGAGGTTTTTCTGCTTGCCACAGGGACCGGGCTAGGTTTACTCTTTTAAATTCACATACACGTAGAGATATTTCTGTTAGAAACACTAGAAGTGTTTCTGTTATTAGAAATTAGATTCTATAGTGAGGTTTTTCTTTCTCAGTTTTGAGTCTGTACAGACAGCACAGGCCTGGTTTATACAGAGTTCTCTTGCCCTCTGCTCTTTAGTGCCTCAACCTCCCTTGTTATAATTAATCCAAGTTTTAGGTCAATAAATAATTTTTTGTTTATACTAAGAAAATTCATTTTTTCTGTTACGCCCTCTGTTACTGGAGTTGGGTCAGAAGACATAAACAAAAGTAAAGTTTAATAACTTCTTAATATGAAACACAAAATAATAAAAAGCAGCTGACATGTCCAGGTCACAACAAAACAAAAATCCAGAACTGAGAAACACGACAGCAGGAACACAGGACTGAGGAACACACAGATGACCTGGACAAGTGACTCAAAGAAACAGAGGAATAAGCAGAAGTGAAGGTAAGGGGTGACAAAAGCCAGGTGAAAGTAGTCCAGGTGAAATAGATCATTCAAAGAGTCTGGAAATACAACAGAGGCAGGAAGTAAAGTAACACAGACACAAGGAGAGAGGAGAAATTACAAAATAAAACAGGAAATACTGAACCATGAATCCAGAAACAGCCTGATGTCTGCAGTTTAGTGTCAGTACAACTTACATCATATTAATCTCAGCACAGAAGGAAAACATGGTGTCTGGACCTCAGAGTCTGCAGTCTGCAGTGTGGACTTGCAGAAATCACACAGCAGCTTTACTCCTGAATCCTGCAGCTTGTTGTCTCTCAGGTCCAGCTGTGTCAGATGGGAGGGGTTGGATCAGAGCTGAGGCCAGAGAAGAATAGCCAAGATCTCTGACAAACTGCAGAGCCACAATCTGAATAAAGAATAAATGATGCTGATAAAAATCCATTTATGATCCAATCAGATGTGTTCAGGTTTCTGAAATGTGCAGCTCAACATTACTATGTCCTAATCAATGAGCTTTTCTAATATGAGAGTGACTTTGTCATTGTGTTATTGTGGATCATCATAATGTCAGCCTCTCTACAGACATCATCCAAACGCCAGCACAACATTCAGACAACTATTCATGTCAGCACAGATTAATAACATGTTGCTGATCTCAGTCAAGTCTGAATAGAGGATCAAATCAAATCAGACATGTTGGACTAAAAACAGTTGATTATTGATTCATGACCTTCTGACTGTGTTTGCTGTCTTAGTAGGTAAATGTCATTCAAAGGAGAGGTCTGATATTTGTTCAAGTGTGTCTTCAAACAGCAGCCACATGTACTATCTAAAGAGTTATTGGTGGCAGTCATCATTCCTCCTGTCCATACTGATGTGAAGTGCTCTCGGCAACACACAACTACACTGTAAGAAATGACTTGCAGTTCAATTTCAAACTAATATGAAGCTTTCAGCAGTCTGAGTTAGATACATCAAGTGGTGTCTACCAACGCTAAAGACCATTTAGGACCACATTCACTCTTGCTACTATTCCTCCACTGCAGCTCAACAAGGACAAACTGTCCACCCACAAACTTTCATGACCTCAAGGACTATGGGAACCATGTTACACCAGACTTTTTTAAAAACTCAAACAGTCCTGAATCCTGTTTTGTTGTGACGTTTTACCGTGTTAGGCTGGGGTTGTTTCTACTATTTTGGTTTAATGCACACCACACCACAGCAGCTGTGAGGGTTGGGTTCGTAGCAGCCATATCAGCTCTGATATCATGAAGATCATCAAGGTTCATCACTTCACCTTTATTGAACTTTTGCATTCATTCATTCGATACTTTCTTTTCTAACCTGTCTCTGTCTCTGTTTCCACAGAAGCTCAAACAGAGAGCAGAGGTTCACATTTGTTCACGTCTGTCAGAGGTTCACAGTAAATTGTCCAGTGTAGATCTTTCTTGTTATATTCAGGTTTTAAAATGTGCAGCTCAGCATTGCTCTGCCACAGTCACGGATCAAACCTGACACTTTGTGGTTCAGGAAGTGGACCTACACAGATAATCAATGTGAACTGTCACGGCCACCGCTGTCTCCGCCTCAGGACATCCTGTGTAGTGTTGTGTTGTGTGCAAATTCGTGTGAGGGATTGGTCCCCGGCGAGGAGGTGTGGTCATCATCTCGCTCACTGGAAGCCGGCAGGTGATTGAGCGCACCTTCCTGGATCCACCAATCAGAAGGAGCCAACTACCAACGCACCTCATTTCTAGACTTGAGTGGCCACCATCAGGATGGCTTGTGTTTTATGGCTGAGCGCCGCTGTGACAAACTGTGAATACAGCAAGTGTTGACTCGCAGTGGAGGTTTTTCGTTGCTACAGTGGACTGGGCCAGGGTTTGATTCTTTTAAATTCACACACGTAGAGATAGCTTGTTAGAAACACTAGAAGTGTTTTTGTTATTAGAAATTAGATTTCTATAGTGAGGTTTTTCTTCGCTTTGGAGTCTGTATAGACAGCACAGGCTCGGTTTTATACAGAGTTCTTCTTGCCCCTTGTCTTTAGTGCCTCACCTCCGTTTGTTATAATTAATCCAATAGTCAATAAATAATTTTGTTTATACCAAGAAAATCTGGTTTATGTTACGCCCCCTTACACATTGAGTTGGGTCGCAACATAAACAAAAAGTAAAGTTTAATAACTTAATATGAAAACATAAAATAGAAGAAAAGCAGCTGATATGTCCAGGTCACAAATAAACAAAATCCCAGAACTGAGAACACGAGCAGCAGGAACACAGGACTGAGGAACACACACAGATGACCGGCATGACTCAAAGAAACAGAGTGAATACAGAAGTGAAGGTAAGGCACAAAAGCCAGGTGAAAGTAGTCCAGGTGGAACAGATCATCTAAAAGAGTCTGGAAATACAACAGAGGTAAAGCAAAGTAACACATGACACAAGGAGAGAGGAGAATTTACAAAATAAAACAGGAAATAATTGGAACCATGAATCAGAACAGCTCAGATGTCTGCAGTTTAGTGTCAGCACACAACTTTCACATCATATTAATCTCAGCACAGAAGGAAAACATGGTGTCTTGGACCTCAGAGTCTTCAGTCTGCAGTCTGACTCTGCAGAAAATCTCCACACAGCAGCTTCACTCCTGAATCATACAGGTTGTTTCTGCTCAGGTCCAGCTGTGCCAGATGGGAGGGGCTGGGACTTCAGAGCTGAGGCCAGAGAAGCACAGCTGATCTCTGACAACCTGCAGAGCTCCAATCTGGAATAAAGAATAAAATGATGTTGGATAAAAATCCATTTATGATCCAATCAGATGTGTTCAGGTTTGAAATGTGCAGCTCAACATTACTATGTCCTAATCAATGAGCTTTTCTAACATGAGTAGAGTGACTTTGTCATTGTGTTATTGTGGATCATCATAATGTCAGCCTTCTCTACAGACATCATCCAAACGCCAGCACAACATTCAGACAACCATTCATGTCAGCACAGATTAAACACATGCTGCTGATCTCAGTCAAGTCTGGAATTAGAGGATCAAATCAAATCAGACATGTTGGACTAAAATCAGTTGATTATTATTCCATGACCTTCTGACTGTGTTTGCTGTCTTAGTAGGTAAATGTCATTCAAAGGAGAGGTTCATTTGTTCAAGTGTGTCTTCTAAACAGCAGCCACATGTACATTCAAAGAGTTATTGGTGGCAGTCATCATTCCTCCTGTCCATACTGAGGTGAAGTGCTCTTCATAACACAACTACACTGTAAGAAATGACTTCAGAAGTTCAGCTCAAACTAATATGAAGCTTCAGCAGTCTGAGTTAGATACATCAAGTGGGTGTCTACCAACGTTAAAGACTATTTAGGACCAATATCACTCTCTGAGTTACTATTCCTCCACTGCAGCTCAACAAGGACAAACTGTCCAATTCACAAAACTTCGCATGATCTCAAGACTCCAGGGAACCATGTTACACCAGACTTTTTTAAAATCCTCAAACAGTCCTTGAATCCTGCTTTGTTGTGACGTTTGGGCTCAGTTAGGCTGCTGTTTCTTACTCTGAGCTCTGGTTTGCACGTGCACACCACACCACAGCAGCCGTGGAGCTGACCTGTAGCAGCCATATCAGCTTCTGAGCATCACAGAAGATCAATACAGTTCATCACTTCATCTTTGTTGAACTTCATGTCACGCTCTTTCTTTTACTTTCTAACCTGTCTCTCTCTCTGTTTCCACAGAAGCTCAAACTCTCTGCAGCCTGTTTTTATCTGCTATCAACAGATCTTCAACAACCCCATTCTATCCACACACTCTCTACAGCCTCATCAGCACTGACGCCATCTTCACTGACTGATGGACCACAATGAGTCTGTGAAGCTCAGAAAGTTTCAGTTTTCTAATGATTGTTCAACTATTTGGAAATTCATTAACTCAAACATAAATAACATCAATATTTGAATTGAATATGTGGGAAAAATCATGAAGTTCAGTTTGTAATTGACTCCAGAGGTCGTAGAAGTTTACAGTTTGACTTCCAGTCCAGCACACAGCAGCTTCACTCCTGAACTCTTCAGGTCGTTGTAGCTCATGTTCAGCTCTGTCGATGGGAGGGGTTGGATCAGAGTTGAGGCCACGACTTCAGTTGTTGATCTCTGAGAGTTCACAGCTGACAGTCTGTGATGACAAAGATTATAAAATGTGTTATTATAGAAGAGGACACTTTATATTTGATTTATGTGTTTGATGTCAGAACAGTCTGACATAGCCCCAGCTTTGAACATTTGCTCTTCAAGCATCAGTGGTTCAGCCTATCCGATCTCATCGTTTGACATGAAACAATCATTCCCTTACTACTCTCTCACCTGCAGACTTTTAGTCTGTTTGTTTGAATCTTGGAGATGAACGGAGAGAAAATGGAGTTCATTTAGACTTCCATAATGTCTACAGTCTATCAGTGTGATCTGGATCCCAGCGTCTGTTCACATAATGTTAACATGAAGCCATGTTGATGAGAAACATATTTTATCAACTCAGAGTTTTTATGAAGTTCTAATGTAAAAATAAACTGTTTGTATAAACCAGATTCTGTAAACATTAAATCCTGCACTTCTTAACGATAATCAAAATGAATTTGAAATATAATTTGATTCGACTGGAACTGCAGGCTGTGTTTACTTGAGCTTTGAGAGAGACCGACTATTGACAGAGATAGTAGAAGATGAAAACAAAACATACTGGAGCAATAAAATCAATGCAGGGTGGCTCAAAAATGATTTACAGTGGAGCAAGTCAGAGAAATGTTTAAGGAGGGAAACATTCAAGCAGTGATGATGACAGAGACTCTCAACAGTTTCCTCAGGTTGTAAAATATTGGAAATAGTATTGGTAACCCTTGTTGGGATTATGACATTAAACTGTGTTAAACTGAACAAGACACATGTTTGACTTCTCCCCTTCTTCTAGCCATGGTTGTGCTGCTTCCATAGAGTTACAGGACGCATGCATGGAGTGAAAATCGAGCATACAGTGATAAAATGCAGGAGCAAAAACACCCAGAAACTGCTCAACCAGAGGGTCAAAAGATAATTCATTAAAAAGACTCATGAAAATCGTGAAAATCTGATGACTAAACTATGAATCTACACTGATTCATAATGTTCATCACATCTGGGACTCTCTTACACAGCCTTCTGCAGTTCCCTTCACAGCTGAATCAGTCTCAGTCGTCCTCATCTGATGTGTTGCACTTCTTCAGGTTCAACTCATCCAGAACCTCTCCTGACATCTGCAGCATGTAGGCCAGAGCTGAGCAGGATTCAGAGAGTTTCTTCTTTGATCTGTTCTCTGACTTCAGGAACTCTTGGATCTCCTGATGACTGAGCCAATGCTCATCTCCATCAGACAGTGGAAGATGTTGATGCTTCTACTAGAGATGGATCACTGTTCATCTTCTTCAGGTTGTTGATGGCTCTTCGGATGATTTCTGGACTGTTGTCTGTTCGACCCAGCAGGCCTCCTAAGAGTCTCTGGTTGGACTCCAGAGAGAGGCCATGAAGGAAGCGAACAAACAGGTCCAGGTGGACCATTTTGACTTTTGAAGGATTTCATGACCTTCTTCAGGAAGACATCCAGAGGTAGGTCATGACTATCATCGTTTCCAAATAACTGAGAGACTTTGCTTTTAAGAAACTTTACTTTTGAGTCACTTTGTTTGTAGTCTTTCCCCAGGAAGTCCTCCAGTACCTTTGTCTTCTTGTTGGTGTGACAGTGAACAGGTAGACTGCAGCCAGAAACTCCTGAACGCTTCAGATGAAACAAACAGTAGATCATTTTCTGAAGATCACAATTTCTCTCAAGAAGATCTTTGTACAAACTCCTGAGAACACTGAGTATGCCTGCACATCCAGACCACACTGCTCCAGGTCTTCTTGGTAGAACATGATGTTTCCTTTCTCCAGCTGTTCAAACGCCAGCCTCCCAGCTTCAGAAGAACTTTCCTGTCAGCCTCCGTCAGCTCCAGGACTCGTCTCATGTCCTTCATCGTACTTCTTCTTCTTCCTCTTTGTCTGAACCAGCAGGAAGTGAGTACATGTCAGTCAGGGTCTTGGCAGCCTCCTCTGGTCTGTGGTCAACATGGTCCAGAACTGCAGCAGTGATCCAGCAGAAGACTGGGATCAGACACATGATGTGGAGGCTCCTGGAGGTCTTGATGTGTGAGATGATTCTGCTGACAGATCTTCATCACTGACTCTCCTCCTGAAGTACCCTCCTTCTGGAGCGCCAGTGAAGCCTCGCACTTCTGTTACCCCTGTCAACACATGAAGGAGGGATCTGATTGGCTGCTGCAGGTCTGGAAGTTATCCAGATGAGAGCCGAGGGAAGCCAGATCTCTCTTGATGAGGCTTTGTCAACAGCACGCTGACTGATGACTTCTGTGACATCAGACACGAATCTCTTTGTTGTTGGAAATCCAGAAAGTCTGCTTTCATCCGAGTCGCCAAAGATGAACAGAAGTTTACAGACAGCGAGCTTCTTCAAGGTGGACCTTTCTGTAATGTTGATGGAAAACATGGAGCAGCGCGGAGAAGACCGAATCACTACTTCAGATCGTCTGGGCTCCTGAATCCAGGAGCAGAACCACCAGACTGACATCTTGGTTCTCCGAGCCCTCTGCCCAGTCCAGAGGAACTTCAGCACTGAGAAGGTTTTTCCAACGCCAGCCGACGCCTGGTCGGGAACGACTGATGTGTCTCTGTTGGTCAGGTAAGGCTTTAAAGATGTCAGGGCATTTGATGGAGTGTCATGGAGGGTCTTCTTCTTCTTGGAAGCTGTCTCTGCTGCCTCACCTCATGTTGTACAACCTCTTCACCTGTCCTCTGTGATGTAGAGCTCAGTGATCCTGTTGAGGAGGGTCTCCACTTCCTGTTTCCATCACTTCCCTTCAGTCACACGCTCACATCTCGCCTTCAGGCTGATCTTATGTTCATCTAAAACCTCCTGCAGACCACCACTCACTGAACAGAGAAAGAAGTTTGAGACAGAACAAAGAAAAATGTCAATCAGCTGATTATTTCCACCATGACCAATAAAACATCAATAGAAGAATAAAATGGGTCGCATGGTCACCCTCCTGTTCATCCTGAATGCTTCAGCTTCAGCCCGGCTGGTTAAGATCTCCTAATCCACGCCCTGCTCCTGAAAAACAGAAGTGGTCCAAATTCATACATGTGACCATTTTATCTGCACAACAATTCAACATCTCACTGCATGGTGTTTATAGTTAGTAATTAAATGCTGTACAACAGAGTTTACACTGCAGCGTGCTTCAAGGATAAATGAGATGATACTTTTTACTAAAAACAAAGTTGTAAAGAAGTCGTGATGAGTCCTGGTAACCAAACGCCCCCTTCCAGTTATAACAGACCAGTCTGATGTGTGTAGAGGTCTGTGTGGTGATACTCGTAGTACTCACTGTTGTTTTCAGGTGATGAAGGAACACAGTGAACAGTTGTGTGTACGTTCGGCTGGTGTGACACTTCCTCAGCTGTGAATGTATCAACACAGTCCTGCTTCCTTCAGCTGATACTGACTGAATCACCTGATTCACTCAAAGACTGGGGTTCAGACTGATTTACTGACTTTAACCACATCAAACATTATACTGCTTCCTGTGCATTGTGTTTGTTATGGCTACAGTATTACCATGTTGGTATGTTCCTTTCATCTGTAGCTTTATTATCTATGTTCTACAGATTCATCATTGTATACTTCACATTTTATGTGAACTTAAAAAACTTAAAAAGTCTCAGCTGTGGATAGTTAGTAGAAGTCTTTAAATAAATGAATACCATCTCAGCGAGGTAGTGGGAGAACGACGTGACCAGTCTGTGATGCTGGGAAAAAGCACAACCAGGTCCTTCACCTTGCCTGCCGCCTGCTGACAAAGTTATTCCTCTCCCAAACAATTAGTCTAATTATTTGAACTATTATATGGTCGATGGTATATATGGTCATTTGCAGGATATTTTAACATGATATTATGATTGGAAAATGAGTCAAATAAATGAGTTAGCAGCAGCTCTCTTACTTTGTGTCTGAGGGTCCAGGTTCATCACTGAAGTGTGGAGGAAGACCTTTGGACCGGTCACTCTTCATAGACAGACAGCTGGATCCTGCAGACTCTGCTCTCTGTCTGTTGGACTGAACTCTGCAAACACCAACATGTTTTTATTCATCGGCTATTGAATCTTTGATAAATTCTCTGGAAACACACAAACCAAGTTGTCAATAATGAGGAGCTTTAAAAGTTTGTGTTTATCCTCTTAGATCACATTACAGCTTTTAGGTGACTGACAGCTGTCAAGCAGACACTCAGAGGAGGATGGCACAAATTAGTGAATATTTGTCTTTCATGTTCTTTAACGCCCACATAAACAAAGTTCACGGACTGCCTTTTTTCACCTACATAACATCACAAAAATCAGACGATCGTGGTCTCAAGCGGATGCAGAAAAACTAGTCCATGCATGTGTTCCTTCTAGGCTGGACTATTGTAACTCTTTTTGTTATCAGGTTGCTCCAATAAGTCTGAGGACTCTGCAGCTGATTCAGAATGCTGCTGCACGTTCTGACAGGAACTAAGATCAGAGATCACGCCGTCCCATTTCATCTTCTGCACTGGCACTGCAAATCTAGAATAGAATTTAAAGTCTTTCTGCTCACATACAAAGCTCATGGTCAGACACCATCTTTATCTTAAAGTTTTCATAGTACCTTACTATCTCTTCTCTAAAACACGCTCTGTCAGCATGCAGGTTCCTCGTGGTTCCTATAGTATCTAAAAAAATAAATAAAAATCAGCTCCTTCTGTGGAACCGCTCCCAGTTCCTAAGCCCTAGAGGCAGACCCCTCCACAGTTACGTTCCTCTTGATAGAGCTTATAGTTGAGCTGGCTCAGGTGATTCTGAACCTTTAGCTGTGCTATAGGCCTAGACTACTGGGACTTCCCATGGATGCACTGACTCTTTCTTCATCTCTGTACATTCATGTCCCATTACTACATGTTACTAACTCAGCTTCGACCAATTTTCAATTCACTTTTTTAACCAACCTCAGCTTTAGTTAGTATGACCCAGGGGTGTCAAACTGTTCCACAAAGGGTCGCTGTGGCTGCAGGTTTTTTCCAACCAAGCAGCAGCACACCAGACTTGGACTCATTTAATCAGCTGATCTCAGTCTTCAGACAGCTGATTGGTCAAAATCTGTGCTCTTTTGGCCGTGGTTGGAACAAAACCTGCAGCCACAGCGGCCCTTTGTTTGACACCTGTGGTATGACCATGTAATGCTATTACTCTGTGCTTACTATAAACTGACTTTTGACTTAAGCATTAGCTACAGACTGTGGGTCAAGCAAACACACGGGACGGGCTTCTTCTGAGTAACAGGACTACTTTAATGTCTGTCTGAACCATAAGACGACTGAACTTTGACCAACAATATGACACATCATATCACTCCACCAGCATAACAATCACTTATCAAACACCATAAACCATAATATAGTTCCTGTTTGAATTAAGAAACAGAATACAAAAAACTTATTAATCCACTATACCCAATTCTCTAACCAAATCATGACCTACAAAATAAATCTTCACAAAATAAACCTCATCTTACACTCAAAAATACATCCTGGTTTAATATACACTTAGACATTTAATATACAAAACACAAAGGCAACAGAAAACATGGCATCAGCAGAGGTCACTGAAAATGAGTCAAATAAAATGAGTTAGAGCAGCTCTCTTTTACTTTGTGTCTGAAATCCAGGTTCATCACTGAAGTGTGGAGGAAGACCTTGGACCGGCCACCACAGTGAGCAGATGGATCCTGGAGACTGCTCTCTGTCTGTTGGACTGAACTCTGCAAACACCAAATATGTTTTTATTCAGATCACACGACACCTTGATAAATTCTCCGATGAACCAACCTGCTGACCTCTCCATTTCCCCATGAACCGTGAACAGGACCCTAAAATGCCCTAAACTCGCTTCGGGTTGGGGCAGCAATTACCAAAACTGGAGGGAGCACTCCACTGGTTTTCAGTGCAAAGAACCATATGGGCTCTAGGATTTGGAGGGTACCACAGCACTTCACACTCGCTGCATATTGCCCCAGTGCATGTTGCGCTTTTCAACTACCATGGCAACTTCCACCATGGTAGTCCATATTCTGGGACTATATTCCAGATCCTCATCCATCAACTCCAACACTGCAGTGCTCAACCTGGGCTCGGGAGGCCCCACACCTATCTTGTGCCTCACCCTGGGCAAGACCAAGAAAAGGAGATTGTCCAGCCGCTCTTCAGGATTTTGGTTCCAGAACCAGTACTGTGCATGGAGGTGATCCCGACTATGTCTAGTTTGTACGTTCCACCGCACGCACACAAGCTCTGTCTCCTTTCACGCCAGCGAGGTAGGAGAACACGTGGACCACTCTGTGATGCTGGGAAAGCACAACCAGGTCCTCACCTTGCCTGCCGCCCGGCTGACAAAGTATTCCTCCCAAACAATTAGTCTTAATTATTTGAACTATTATATGGGCGTTGGTATATATGGTCATTTGCAGATATTTAACATGATATTATGATTGGAAATGAGTCAAATAAATGAGTTAGCAGCAGCTCTCTTTACTTTGTGTCTGAGGGTCCAGGTTCATCACTGAAGTGTGGAGAAGACCTTGGACCGGTCATCTTCATAGACAGACAGCTGGATCTCTGGAGACTCTGCTCTCCGTCTGTTGGACTGAACTCTGCAAACACCAACATGTTTTTATTCAGATCACATGAATCTTTGATAAATTCTCTGAAACACACAAACTGGGTTGCCAATAATGAGGAGCTTTAAAAGTTTGTGTTGGTCCTCCAGATCACATTACAGCTTTCAGGTGACTGACAGCTGTCACAGACACTAGAGGAGGATGGCACAAATTAGTGAACATTTGTCTTTCATGTTCTTAACGCCCACATAAAACAAGTTCATGGACTGCCTTTTTTCACCTACATAACATCACAAAATCAGACGACGTGGTTCCAAGGATGGCAGTACCAGTCCATGCACGTGTTCCTTCCAGGCTGACCACAAACTTTGTTATCAGGCTGCTCCAATAAGTCTCTGAGGACTCTGCAGCTGATTCAGAATGCTGCTGCACGTGTTCTGACAGGAACCAAGATCAGAGATCACATCAGCCCCATTTCATCTTCTCTGCACTGGCTACCTGTTAAATCTAGAACAGAGTTTAAAATCTTCTGCTCACATACAAAGCCTTCATGGTCAGACACCATCTTATCTTAAAGTTTTCATAGTACCTTACTACCTTCTAAAACACGCCTGTCAGCATGCAGGTTCCTCGTATTCCTATAGTATCTAAAAATTTAAAAAATCAGAGCTTCCTCTTCGTGAACCGCTCTCCAGTTCTGTCTTCTCCTAGAGGCAGACCGCTTTCTCCACAGTTACGCTCTCTTGATAGAGCTTATAGTTGGAGCTGGCTCAGGTGATTCCTGAACCTTTTAGCTGTGCTGCTGTAGCCTAGACTGCCGGGGGATTTCATGATGCACTGACTCTTTCTTCATCTCTGTACATCCATGTCCCATTACTACATGCACTAACTCAGTCTTCGGCCAATTTTCAATTCACTTTTTAACTAAACCTCAGTTTAGTTAGTATGACCTAGGGGTGTCAAACTGTTCCACAAAGGGCCATTGTGGCTGCAGGTTTTCTTTCCAACCAAGCAGCAGCACTCAGACTTGATCATTTAATCAGCTGATCTCAGTTCAGACAGCTGATTGGTCAAACTGTGTGCTCTTGGCTGGTTGGAATAAAACCTGCACAATTCCCACCCTTTGTTTGACAATCTGTAGGCGACCAGTGTAATGCTGGTTACCTTATGTTAACTATAAACTTGACTTGACTACATTAGCTACAGACTGTGGGTCACAAACACACGGGACGCTTCTTCTGAGTAACATGGGATTACTAATTGTCTCAACCATAAGACGACTGAACTTGAGACCTATTAAATGTGATACATCATATCACTCCACCAGTATTAACAATCACTTATCAAACACCATAAAACCATAAAATATAGTTCCTGTTCTGAATGAAGCAACAGAATACAAAAACTTTAATTAATTCAATTACACCACCTCTTCTAACTAAATCATGACCTAAGCAAAATAAATCTTCACAAATAAACCTCATCTTACACTAAAATACATCCTGGTTTAATACAATTTAGACATTTAATATACAAACACAAAGGCAACAGAAAACATGTACCAGCAGAGGTCACTGAAAATGAGTCAAATAAAATGAGCAGCAGTTTTCTTACTTTGTGTCTGAGGGTCCAGGTTCATCACTGAAGTGTGGAGGAAGACCTTTGGACCGGTCACTCTTCATAGACAGACAGCTGGATCCTGCAGACTCTGCTCTGTCCTCCTCTTCCTCCATTCTCTGGACTTCAGTCAGTCTGACAGGTGAAAACATGAATACACTGTGAGCTCAGACACAAGCATATCAAGAAAACAGGTTTGTTCAGGAGTCAAGCAAGACTGATAGTACAGGGAACAATACACACACACACACACACTCTTTTCACACATTATTCAGCCTCATGACTTTGTGTCGACAGATGAATCAAATCAAGGAGTTCATCCCAACATTTCCTTTCCTCGACAGTCCACAGAGAGAAAACTGTCTCAGAGACTTTGACAGTGAAATCATCAAACGTTGATTAACACTCACCTGCCTCAGCTTCAGTTCTCCTTTGCTGCTGCCTCAAAATGGAGTTCGAACAAAGTGACTGAACACACGTTCACTCCCTGTACTTTGAACCTGGATCACCTGTAGCTCCTCCTCCCTCATTTACAGGAAATCAGGTCACTTTATCTGTGCATGTGTGTGTGTGTGTTTTAAAATGATAAATAATGTTCAGTTTAAGTTCCATCTAGTGCTTCCAAACTAAAATGAACTGAATGTTTTCTTTCTCACACAATTTACAGGGAACACACACAAACACACACACAGTCGCATCATCATCATCTGAAGCTTCCTGTGTGACAGGAGACAGTGAACAGCCTTTCATCTCAGCACAGGCTGTGTCCTGGGCCCGACTTTCTCCTCTACACAAACCGCTTGATATCCAATCACAGTCCGTTACCTGAAGGACAATTGAAGACACCATAACAGGTCTGATATGCAGTAACATGGAGCACAGTCAGAGGGAGCAGGTAACCTGGGCAGTCACTGGGTGAACAACCTCCTGCTCAGCATGCACCAATTCAACCTCACAGACTGGTCATGTGCTCTGTATAGTAAAAAGACACCTGGAACCACATTTCCCATGAGTGTTAGCTTCTCTGTAGATGTTCAGACTATGGGAGATGTGTAGTTGTTGAATACAAAGCTGACAAACTAACTCCACATAAATTCTTCATAGAGTTCAAGTGCAGGTGACACATGCCATTATCAACTGTGTGAGTCATCACACCTTCATGGTCTGAATTACAGCAAAGGAAGCACGACTGAAGGAGACCACTGTTGAGAGTGAACCGCTTGGACCCACAGACACATGAATGGACATTAGACCAGTGAGATCTGACTTTGAGCTCAAATTTGAGATCTTTTAAGGTTGACCCGTATTCCTTGTGACACTCAGAGAAGGTGACTGTATCTGCATGTGTGGTTCCCCACTGTGAAGCATGAAGAGGAGTGTGTATGTGAGGGGATGCTCCCCTGATATCTGCCTGAGGACAGCGTGTATGACCCGCAGAGTGTGTGGTGACCCCAAGGCCGTCGGGTCCCTCTTAGATTTTCATGTAGTGAACGATATGTCTCCAAATGGCTACATATGGACATTACCTCTAAAATTTTTACTGCCTTTACACTCCTGTTTAAATTCTTAACTGTATCTTATTCTACTTTAACTGTGTATGAAAATAGAGTTCTAACTCATCAACCTCTGGGCAGCACACAGTCTGTTAAACTCTATAAAAATGTGACACGTTATGACAGCACAGTAATTAAAACAAACTGTGCAACACGTCTGACTATGTGAGCTGCGAGTGACGACATATGCTACTGTGTGTCTGTGTCATCCAGCGTGGACACAATGATCTCCACTCCACCTGAACCAACTACAGCACATAATACTGCTGACATCTGCACAGTGACTACTCTGCTTCGGGAATACTTCAGGCATAAATTACTTGTGTACTTTGGATTCTGAACAGAAAATAACAAATACCACTGCTACTGCCATGACTGAAGAACATGGAAGTGATTGCCTGTGATGTGACTGAACAACAGAGCGGAGCTAGATCTGACTTCAGCTGTGGAGCTCTCTGCTGGTGTGGACAGCAGGTGCTGCTGCATCAACAATCAGCACTCAGACAGACGAGCGCTATTCAAAACCTGTGACACGACACAGCAAAGACAGCATGAACCTCTTCACATCCACTTTTCTCCTCATATTTCCCTCAAGGAGCTTTTTTAAGGTCAGAAACTGTGATCCCACACTATCAAATCTCAATGTCAGAGTTCAAACATGTCACCTCCCACCTTCACCTAACTCCTCCACTGATCATTGTGGCCCAGGCAGACCTTTTAATACCTGTAGCCCCCTCCCACTTGAAACATCCGTTGTTTTTATATAGAAACCATTTCTGTTCCTTTAACGCAGATATATTATTTATGTTTCATCAACATTTCCCTTCAGAAACAGTTTCAGCACAAAATAACGCGATAAACACAGAATTATAATTACACTCAACGCATGACCAATAAGAGCGCATGCGCTTGTGCCATGGTGCATTCAAGTAGGAAATCGTGGCTTCTGGAATTTTAAATTTTCCAGTGTGTAATTTAGTGTTCTGGAAAGAGCTATGCTGTAATCATCAGCAAAATGAAGCGCTGGGGAACAGAGAAGTTGCAGCAGTTGAAGGTTGTCTGTATTTACTTCAATGGAAGGATTTCTATAAACATGATCAGAACATACAATGGAATGATAACGCAAACACACAAAACTTAAAGATGACGCCTAAATATGACTGATCACACTTTGTATGTAAACTTGTAATCTACATTACATAACTGAACACAGACTGTGATGTCCTGCAGATCAGCCTGATTCAGATCTGACAGTAACCTCGTGACAGCCAAATAAATCTAAACAGAAAATGAACGGAAATAAAGAATAAATGATGGTAAATGGAGCTTGAGTTCAACAGTATCAACCTCAAAAATGAGAACTGATTAAAAATGGGGAGCTCGAGCTGAGATGAAATGTTTGTGTGAAAGAAAACATTCAGTTCATTTAGTTTGAAGCACTTTAGATGGAACTTAAACTGAACATTATTTATCATTTTAACATTTTAAAGCACCAACATCTGACTAAAACTCAAATAGTCAAATGTTGAAGCAGAGAGAGACGCACATGGACACATCATGCTGAACATGTAGCTGTGTTAGCACCACACGACACACACACACACACACATCACACACACACACACACACACACACACACATTACATACCACAATAATAATACACACAGACGGTGATGAGGAAGGAGGAGCTGCAGGTGACCTTGCCGTATAAGAACTGGGAGGAAACCTGAAAGTGAAAGAGTTCACTTTGTTCATTTTGAGTTGACGCCGCAGAAGGAGAACTGAAGCTGAGGCAGGGTGAGCAAGAACTAACGCTTGATGATTTCACTACAAAGCCCTGAGACAGTTTTCTCTGTGTGACTGCTGAGGAAAGAAATGTTGAATGAACCAACAGTTTGATTCATCTGTCGACACAAAAGTCATGAGTGGCTGAATAATGTGTGTGAAAAAGTGTGTGTGTGTGTGTGTGTTCCCTGTACTATCAGTCTTGTTTAGAATTCTGAACAAAACCTGTTTTTCTTGATTCTTTGTCCTGAGCTCACAGTCAGTGTTCATGTTTCACTCCGTCAGACTGACTGGAAGTCCAGAAGATGGAGGAAGAGGGAGGACAGGAGCAGAGTCTGCAGGATCCAGCTGTCTGTCTATGAAGATGACTGGTCCAAAGGTGATGTGCTGACTTCAAGTGATGAACCTGGACCTCAGACACAAAGTAAGAGAGCTGCTATGAACTCATTTATTTGACTCATTTTCAGTTTACACTGTCGATGTTTTCTGCTTGATTTTCTGTTTGTATATTAAATCTTCTTACAATTTTTCTTTTACTGACTGAGATTGAACAAACTTTCTGGCACAAAGACAAATCATTTGTTCCATCCTCCTCTGAGGTATGTGTGATAGCCGTCAGTCACTCAAAAGCTGTAATCTGATCTAAGAGGACCAACACAAACTTAAAGCCCTCATTATTGACAGCAGCTGTGTGTTTCTCAGCACTTTATCAAAGATTCATGTGATCTGAATAAAAACATGTTGGTGTTTGCAGAACAGTCCAACAGACAGAGAGCAGAGTCTGCAGGACCTGCGCTGTCTGTCTATGAAGAGTGACCAGTCCAAAGGTGATATACAAACTTCAGTGATGAACCTGACCCTCAGACACAAAGTAAGAGACTGTTTTTATTGTAAACTGACCTGATGAAGCGATGCATAGAGTACAGCTGCCAGATTTCTTTAAGGGTCATAAGTTGTGTTGAAGCAAGTATAATGTTAGTCGGTTAAAGTCAGTAACCAGCCTGAACTTTGATCCATGAATACACAACTGTTCACTGTAATTACCTTCATCACCTGAAAACAACAGCAGGCTGCTACAGTATCACCACACAGATTCCTACACACATCAGACTGGTCTGTTATAACTGAAGGGACGCTAGTTAGCAGGACTCATCGCCGACTTTTACAACTTTGTTTTTAGTAAAAGTATCATCTCATTTTTATCCTGAAACATCGCTGCAGCAAATCCTGTTGTACAACATTAATTACTAAACTATGACACCATGCAAGGTGGAGATACATTTAATTGTTAAGGCAGATGAAATGGTCACATGTAGATTTGGACCACTTCTGTTTTTCAGGAGCAGCGGAGCGGGTGGATTGAGTGGAGATCTTAATCAGATGGGCTGAAGCAGCCATCTGGTGATGAACAGGAGAGGTCGGACGCCACGCAGGCAGAAAAAGTGACAACTTAACATCTGAACAGGCAGACAGAGAGACTCAAAACCAGCAGAGATTCAGTTAGAAGCTGACAGATTCATTAATTTGTCATTCTACAACAGAGTTACAAAGAAAAGCTAGCTGTAGTCACAACTTACTGTGAAGGAGCCAAAATAAGAGCAAGAGAACAGATCAGTTTAAAATATTACAGAGAGGAAAAGGGTCAGACGTAGCTGCTGAGGTCACACTCCTGTCGACTTGGGCCGTCAATCAAACACCAACACAAAGTCAGAGGATTTGATGTTCACCAAAACTGAACATTATTCTCATTATTTATTCTTCGCTGATGTTTTATTGGTCATGGTGAAATAATCAGCTGATTGACATTTTGTCTTTGTTCGTCCTCAAACTTCTTTCAGTTTCCAGCGAGGTGGTCTGCAAGGAGGTTTTAGATGAACAGCAAGATCAGTCTGAAGACGAGATGTGAAACGTGTGACTGAAGGAAGATGGAAACAAAGTGGAATCCTCCTCTCAACAGGATCTACATTGAGCTTCACATCACAGAGGGACAGAGTGAAGAGGTTAATACCCAACATGAGGTGAGTAGCTTGAGACAGCTTCTCCAAGAAGAAGGAGACCTCTGGTGACTTGATCAAATGCCATGACATCTTTTTAGAGCCTTACCTGACCAACAGAGACACATCAGAGTCGCTCTGACCAACGCGGCCGCTGGTGTTGGAAAACCTCTTCTCAGTGCTGGTTCACTCTGGATCAGCAGAGGGCTCAGAGAACCAAGATGTCAGTCTGGTGGTTCTGCTCTGCTCAGGTAGGAGCGAACTTACCCAAAAGATGAGCGTTCAGTCTTCTCTACGCTGCCCATGTTTTATCCGAACATTACAGAAGGTCAGCAGCAGAGAAGTCAGCTGTCTGTAAACTTTGCTCATCTTTGACGGCCTGGATGAAAAGGAGACTTTCACTGATTTCAATAAATAAAGAGGCCGTGTTCGATGCGTCAGCACAGGTCATCAGTCAGCGTGTTGCCGACACAAGTTCATCAAGGGGAATCTGCTTCCTCGCTCTCATCTGATACCGCAGACCTGCAGCAGCCAATCAGATCCTCCTTCATGTAAGTACAGGGTAACAGAGTACGAGGCTTCATCGATTTGTGAAGGAGGAGCATTTCAGGAGGAGAGTCGAAGAAGAAGATCTGTCCAGCAGAATCATCCCACATCACACCCCCCAGATCACATCATGTGTCTGATCCCAGTCTTCTGCTGGATCACTGCTACAGTTCTGACCAGCTGTTGACCACAGACCAGAGAGGAGAGCTGCCTCAAGACCCTGACTGACATGTACTCACACTCTGCAGTTCAGACAAAGAGAAGACAAAGAAGCAAAGCACGATGAAGGACATGAGATGATTCCACAGGAGCTGACGGAGGCTGAGCAGGAAAGTTCTTCTGAAGCTGGGAGGCTGGCGTTTGAACAGCTGGAGAAAGGAAACATCATGTTCTACCAAGAAGACTGGAGCAGTGTGGTCTGGACAGACGCCCCGGTGTTCTCAGGAGTTTGGTGCGAGAGATCTCTGCAGAGAGAGTGATTCCTTCCAGAAAACGGCTCACGGTTTTGTTCATCTGAGCGCTCAGGAGTTTCTGAAGCCGGCAGTCTACCTGTTCCACTGTTACAATCATCAAGAACACAGAGGTACTGAAGGATCTCCTGAGGAAAGACTACAAACAAAGTGACTCAAAAGTAAAGTTTAAAAGCAAAGTCTCTCAGTTATTTGAACGATGAGATAGCTTCCATGACCTACCTTTTGATGCCTTGAAGAAGGCCACAGAATAGATCCCTTGAAAGTCAAAATGGTCACCTGACCTGTTTGCTCGCCTCTCATGGCCTCTCTGAGCCCAACCAGAGACTTTAGGAGGCCTGCTGGGTCAGACAAAGAATTGGTCTAGTGATATCCGTGAGAGCCATCAACAACCTGAAGATGAACAGTGGTGATATCTCTCCTGACAGAAGCATCATCATCTTTCCACTGTCTGATGGAGATGAATCCATGACTCAGTCCATCAGGAAAGATAGGCCAGAGAGCACAGAGCATATGATCCGGCGAGTTCCTGAAGTCAGAGAACAGATCAGGAAGAAACTCTCTGAGATCCACTGCTCAGCCTGGCCTACATGCTGATGTTTGTGAGGAGGTTCTGATGAGTTGACCTTAAGAAGTACAACACATCAGAGGAGGGCATCGACTGAGACCGATTCCAGCTGCAGAACCTGCAAAGGCTGAGTAAAGTCCAGATGATGAACATAAACTAACAGATTCATAGTTTAGTCATCAGATTTCACGATTTTCATGAGTCTTTTTAATGAATTATCTTTTGACCCTCTGAGATTTGAGCAATTTCTGCGTTTTTTATCTCCTGTCACATTTTTTATCACTGTGTGCTCGATTTTCACTCCATACATGCGCCCTGTAACTCTATGAAACAGCACAATCATGGCGAGAAGAAGGGAGAAGTCAAACATGTGTCTTATTCAGTTTAACACAGCTCTTTTAATGTCATCATTTATTTCAACAAGGGTTACCAATACTATTTCCATATTTTTACAACCTGGAGAAACTGTTGAGAGTCTCTGTCATCATCACTGCTGAATGCTCTCGCAGCATTTCTCTCTGACTTGCTCCACTGTAAATCATTTATTTCACCCTGCATTGATTGTTGCTATTTTGTTTTCATCTTCTACTATCTCTGTCAATGATCGGTTCCTCTCAGCTCGTAAACACAGCCTTAAAATTCAGTCGAATCAATTATATTTCAAATTCATTTTTAATACATGATCGTTAAAGAAGTGCAGGATTTAATATTTTACAGAATCTATATACAAACAGTTTATTTTTGTTAGACTGGCAAAAACTGTTAAACTGTTAAAGTTGTTAAAATATGTTTCTCATCAAATATGGCTTCATGTTAACTTTGGGTAGACAGACATGGGATCAGATCACACTGATAGACTGTGATGAAGTCTAAAATGAAACTCCATTTTCTCCGTCATCTCCAAGATTCAAACAAACAGATTAAAAGTCTGCAGGTGAGAGAGTGATGAGAATGATTGTTTACGTCAAACACAGTGAGACTGCATGAGCGGAACCACTGATGTGAAGAGCAAAATGTTCAAAGCTGAATATGTCAGACTGTTCTGACATCAAACACATGAATAAATATAAAGTGTCCTCTTCTATAATAACACATTTTATAATCTTGTCATCACAGATCATCCAGCTGTGAACTCTCAGAGATCAGCTGTGAAGTCGTGCCCAGCTCTGGAAGTCCAACCCCATCTGACAGAGCTGGACCTGAGCTCAAATCAGACCAGGCGATCTGTATAGTTACAAAGGACTGAGTAGTCCAAACTGTAAACTGCAGACTTGAGGTCAGTCTACTAATTTTAAACTTCATGGAGTTTTTTCCTACATATTCAATTCAAATATTTGATGTTATGTTTTGCTATAATGAAATTTCAAATAGTTGAACAATCATTAGAAGAAAACTGAAACTTTTCTGAGCCTCGGGCCAAGACTCACATTGTGGTCCATCGCATGACGCTTAGTACATGAGGCTGTAGAGTGTGTGATTTGATAAGAATGAGGTTGTTAAGATTCATTACAGATAAAACAGGCTGTAGAGAGTTTGAGCTTCTGTGAGCACAGAGAGATAGTTAGAGAAAGTAAAGAAAGACGGAAATGCAAAGTTCAATAAAGGAAGTGATGGAACCGTGATGATCTCATGATATCAGAAGCTGATATGGCTGCTGCACAAACCTCACAGCTGCTGTGGTGTGTGCACAAAACCAGAGCTCAGAGTAAGAAACAGCACAGCCTAACACAGGCCAAAACGTCAGCAACAAACAGGATTCAAGGACTGTTTGAGGATTTTTAAAAGTCTGGTGTAATATGGTTCCTATGAGTCTCGAGTCCTTGAAAGTTTGGGGAATTGGACAGTTTGTCCTGCTGAGCGCAGGGAGGAATAGTAACTTAAAGAGTGAATGTGGTCCCAAATAGTCTTTAACGTTGGTAGACACCCATACTGATATTCAACTCAGACTGCCAAGCTTCATATTAGTTTGAGCTGAACTTCTAGTCATTTACAGGTTGTGCTATGAAGAGAGCACTTCAAGACTCAGTATGGACAGATAGAAATGATGACTGCCACCAACATCCTCTTTGAATGTACATGTGGTTGCTGTTTGAAGACACACTGAATAAATGGGACCTCCTTGAATGACATTTACCTACTTCAAGACAGCAAACACAGTCAGAAGGTCATGGAATCAACAATCAAATTAGTTTGTAGTCCAACATGTCTGATTTGATTTGATCCTAATTCCAGACTTACTGAGATCAGCAGCATGTTATTAATCTGTGCTGATATGAATTACTGTTCGGCAATGCAGCTGACGCTTGGATGATGTCTGTAGAAGCGCCGACATTATGATGATCCACAATAACACAAATGACAAAGTCACCTCACTCATGTTAGAGAAAGCTCATTGGATTAGGACATAGCAATGTTGAGCTGCACATTTCAACCTGAACATCTGATTGGATCATAAATGGATTTTTATCAACATCATTTATTCTCATTCAGATGTTCTGCAGGTTGTCAAAGATCAGCTGTGCTTCTCTGCCTCAGCTCTGAAGTCCAACCTCCCATCTGACAGAGCTGACCTGAGTGAAACAACTCGTATGATCGCAGGAGTGAAGCTGGGTTAGTGATTTTCTGCAGAGTCCACACTGCAGACTGCAGACTCTGAGGTCAGTCTACTGGACTCTGTTACTATTGTAGATCTGATGTTTCATTAACATTTGAAGCTAATTTATGTTCAGACATAACTTACATCCATAAAGTTGTAAATGTCCTTTGTTCATATTTTCATGCTCTGTTGTATTAAATACACACACACACACACACACACACACACACACACACACACACAATACAGAATGGTTGGGTTGAATGTTGTACTCTTCATTTCAAAGAAAAGTCATTGATTAGACATAGTAATGTTTGTTTGTACATTTCAAACTAACTACATCTGATTGGATCATAAATGGATTTATCAACATCATTTATTCTTTATTCAGATTGAGGATCAGAGCCTGTCAGAGATCAGCTGTGCTTCGGCTCAGCTCTGAAGTCCAACCTCCCATCTGACAGAGCTGGACCTGAGTGGGAAACAACCTGCAGGATTCAGCAGAAGCCTCTGTTCGATCTTGTGCAGAGTCCAGCACCTGCAGTCTGCAGACTTGAGGTCAGTAGAGGGCTCAGCCAACCATGTTGGTTCATATTGTACTAAACACAGTTAGTATCAAAGCACAGATCCAGTATTTCTCTAAACTCTAATCTTCTCAGCGGCTGCTTTCCTCAGTGGTTGTAGAGAGAACGCTGGCAGGCTTCAGGATTGACAGAAAGACAGAGAGAGAGAAATAGTCAGCCAATCAGATGGTTTTTTCAGAAGCTCGCAGATCAGGTGTTTGGTTGATGTGAAGACGCATTGTTGTTGTGTGTTCATGTTCACAGGAAATAAAGCGATTCCAGCTGACAGCACAAGATGTACAGAGACAGGCCCATTCATCGATCTGGAACCGCTGGTCTATACTGGATGTGCTGCATCATCGACTGACAGCTGATGAAGGGAGTCTCTGTAAACACTGATTCATGACTTCTGTTGTCTGTCTGCTTCTCTCATCAGGTGGTTGTGGACTTCTGTCAGAGTTTGCGGTAGAGAAAGGTGTTTGTGTTGGTCAGCTGAGTCCTGATGATCCAGAGAGGTTGCAGCATCAGCCTGACTGGGCCATGTTACTGGAGGTGGAGTGGAGAGGAGAGCTTCATTCAGCAGACTGACTAGTAACTGCAACAAGTGTGGAGATGACTGTCACTGCAGTCTGAACTGCTCTGAGATCAGCCCACTGTCAGACACAATGTCAAGTCTCCATCATCATGTGTGTTCTCTGATCATGTGACAGAGGATCATCAGTGGATCTGACTGTCGCTGCTGCTGACACACGACCACTCCGTCTGCTCCACACTCAGCACCTCTCCACCTGGGAGCAGAGTCTGGGTTTAGTTTTCTTCTTTGATTCATCTGGTCTGTGTCCTTCTGTATTTCTTTTGTGTTTACCTCCACACTGTGGAATGATGGAGAACTGACGTCCATCCTCACAATATGATCGGTCCACCCATCTCTTCTGCTCGTGTGAGATTAATGTTTTCTTTGTACATGATTCCCGACAAATAAATAAAAGCTTAAGACCAACTGCTTTAGATTGGCGTTCACTTCTTAACAGATGGTACTGTTTCTTAGGTGTTCTCATTCTGCCTGCTCCTTTCTCATGTTTATTTCGAAGGCTTTAAACCTGCAGCGCTGCAGCACTTTTTAATTATATTTGTGCTGTATGGGTTATGTTTGTTTTGCTTTGCTGTAAAGCACTTTGGGTACTTTTCGCTACTGTAAATGCCATATAAATAAACTTGATTTGAAAATGAACTAACACAGCATAAGAACCTGGAAGGAGAAACCAAAGAGCATAGCTTGGTCACTTGACAAGAAAATACAGCAAAAGCAGCCAGCATAGCAGTGAGACCTACGCCACTGTGGGACGGCTGGTGACTAGTGTTAAGGTCAAGTTGGTAAACTGGGCAGAAGGCTGACTTTTAACTTTATATTACGAAATAGTCTCAAGTGACTGTCCCACTGGCCTGGGACAAATCAGCACTATACAATACATTTCATGCAATGACAATGCCACATGCATTTTCCTTCTCTGCATGACTCATGGCTGCATCTTACAAGAAAACTAGCTCTGTCTTGATTGGTCGTGGTTCTGCTCGTCACGTAGAACATTCAGATAAACGCTCAGCCGACATTTCATTTTGTCTTCAGAGGGGAGGAGATGAAGTTCAGCTTATCACTCATCGCCCTTCCTTATCTCAGTTCATAACACAGTGATGTTCAGTTACATATAACATAACATGATATCTCTCTTCATTAACAGATGTTTCTAACAGCAGGTTCTCTGACGTTTTGGTACGTTTATCAGGAAAATAATCACACTTTGTCTAAAGATGTTTATCCTGTTCAGGGTTGCAGATACATTATAACTAAGGATTGTTTTAATAACTGTATCATTTTCTCCACAGCTCCTCAAACACGTTATCAAATGTATTCTGTGAACTTATTAGTGGGCTCATGGAAAACTCAACACAGATTAAAATTATTTGTGCTGGCCATGTATGGTAACATAGGACACTTAAAGTACCTATATTTCACTCTGGCACTTCTCTTTTACATGTCGGTTATATTTGCCAACACTGTTCTTATTGTCATCATTTATCTGGACAGAAATCTGCATGAGCCCATGTATCTATTCCTCTGTAATCTGTTTGTTAATGAAATATACGGCAGCACGTCTTTGTTGCCCTGCTTTCTAATGGCACAAATCTCGTCAGACAGTCATGAAATTTCAACATTTTACTGCTTCATGCAAATATTTAACATTCACACGTATGTTGCTATTGAATTTGGAACGCTATCAATAATGGCATGACAGATATATATGCATCTGTGTCGTTACACTACAATGTCAAGGATAACCAGAAGAATAGTGCAAAAGGTCATTCTTGTTATTTGACAGTCTCCTTTGTCGAGCGGTTGAGTTTACTGTTTATTCACTTATCTATTTAAAGTTGTGGCACTGTTATAAACAAAGTAAGCGTGCACACCACCTTTGTAGTTGAACTCTCTTTGTTCTTCAGACAGAACAGCGTCTCTCATTCACGACCTGGTGTTTGGCCTTATTTTCACTGTTGTTGCCCTGTCACTATATTTCATTCACCTACGTCCAAATCTTGTCAGTGTGTTTAAAAGGGTTCTAAAGAGACCAGAATGAAAGCTTCTTTGATACTTGCACTGCATTTTATTTCCTCATATCCGCTCTTGCCTGTTTTTACAGCTTGATCACTCAGAGGTTTGACATGTTCTTCTGTTCCGCATCTACTCTGTGTGTGTTCTTTGTCTATGTATCGTAGTGATCATTCAGCTTCTTCTAAAATCTCCTTCATGTACGGTCTGAAACTGTCAAAAATCAGACATGTTTGAAGACTTGCTGATGGTATTAAAAACATCACAACTCTACTGCCCACTTCTCATGTTCATTATTAACGGACACGTAAAGGCAAGGTGTTACAGTGCAGCTTAGAAGTCGAGCATCTGTTCTGTTGACATTTAAAACATTTCATTCAGTTACAAAACGTGACTTCATGAGGTTCATAAAGACTTGAGATAAAGACTGTAGTACCAAATGGCTTTTGCAATGTTCCAAATGTAGTCTTAAAAAGAGAGAGTGATTGAGAGAAGAAGAGAGTCAGAATCAGATTCATAATCAGCTTTATTATAATGAAGTATACATTAGAAGGCATTCTGCACTGTCCATGTGACTTACACAGATTAGATATAACAGCTAAAAACAAGCAATGTTGATCTTTAACGGATGACAGGAAAAGATATTTAACATGTCGCAGTATGTTTAGTTGACATGAGAGGAGGCACTGAATCACAGACAATACAAAATCCACGGTGACGGAAGATGATGATGTTTGTGTCGAGCTGACTAATCCAGCTGATCAGTTAGTTCAATAAACTCGGAGTATGTTCACTCTGACTTAAACTTGTGTGTTGATAGAAATATGATTCACCGTGGAAACAGGTCAGTAAAAGGCAGAGCTTTCATTTTAATACAACAGACGAACATTGGTTTAAACAGAGGTGGAGCAGAGCAGAGTTTGCTGTTCTGCGAAGGCAACACGATAAACTTTATTCAGTGTTCATGTGTCACATTTAAATGTATCCGCTCAGCTTTATTCTCTCATGGGAAGTTGAGATTCAAAAATATCAAAGACTGACTGACTGCAAGCCTACTTCAATTCTGTAATAATGTGTTTGATTATTTGAGGTTAAAAAAAAACAGCTGATTTTAAATTTGATCAGTGGCTCAGCAGAACTCAGCGGTTTTATTTCAGAGTATAAATCCTGCCTCATTAACACAGTCTGCAATACTACAGGAATATAACGCTGGCAATCAAGCAATATGAGTGATAGATAATGGTTTATTGAACCACAGTTCCAGGATTAATTATTAAAATTAGCTGATTAATTGCAGTTAGCCTTCAGACACTCCAAGCTCTTACTCTAATGTCTGTAATCACTGCTGGACACAACAGCATGAACTTTAATAAGATCACTGAGATCTCCATGCACACAAAGCACCATTTACAACAAAGTCTGACTCATTGATTGGAAGGTGTTTTCTTGTTTATGCAGTCACAGCAGATTATGTCATACTCTTGTCGGGTTTCGCTCAGGCCGACTCACTTGGCAAAAAGTTCAAGTCCAGTATGGACCAAAGTATTGAAGGTGGAGGTAGCTGAGAGGTGAGAGATCTTAGGACAGGCGGGCGCTTTGTAAGAAAACGCTGATCCTTTGTCGCCTTTTCTTTATTTGGTCTGTGCTGACTGAGGTTCAACTACAACAAAACTGACATCAAAGTTTAATAAAGTTCAATTCATTTTGATGAACTGCTCAGTTCAGCACAGGCCTGTTTCTGCACTTTGTGCTCCAGCCATGATCACCTGCAGGTATGTAACACTTGGTTTAAACTAAATCACACGCCACCAACTTTGATTTTGGTGAAACTGGATCATACTGAGCTGCATCGGCCTGTCGCCACCTGCTTCACTCCTTTAACTGTTATTTCTTCACTATGGGTTCTGGTTGGTCAGCACGTGTATATCAGGACTTCATATCAACCATACACAGACTGCCTGTTACTGCTTTCCATACGCAGCCGCAATTTTTGGCTCTTACTTTAGTTTTTGGAGAATTTGTCTGACACTTTGCCAGCTGTAGGAGCCTGACACACAAAAAAGATTGATTGTTTTCGCTAAAAGAAAAGTGGACAGTGCAAACTTAATAATTCAAAGAAGAATGGGACTGAAAAAACATTAGCATTCATTCTTCCTCCTTTTTGCTAAACTGAACATTTGGTTTGATTTTAGCATGCTGATTCTTAACCCTCCTAATATTTGCTTTGGTTTCATGACAGGTTTTTTGTTTTAGTCAACTATATTCATGTCAAAATAATAATAATAATAATAATAATAATTTTATTTAAGTTCATATTTTGTTGTTTTGAATAAATGGACGTTTTCTTTGGATATTACAGAGCATCACATGTGGCCTGACCGAATTTACCAAATGGACCTGAGTCATTGAAAAGTCTTTGTGGCCCTTTAATATTTGTATGTAAACACCCTGGTTTAGACTGTGAGCTCAGAGCACCGGGTGTTAGTGTTTGTACCACAGGTGTTGACCTACGCTGACAGAAGTAAAGCCAGTGCTTCGCCAGAACCGGAGGCAAGCAGGCAATGCAACAGGGCTAAACATCTATGGACATAATGACGAAGAGGACGCTTGGACGGAGGAAGCCAAGGGAGAGAAAGGAGAGAGGAGCGAAAGAAGTCTGACAAGAGTAAACTGGGACTGACTTTGCGGTTGCGAGCCAGGAAATAAAAGGCGACGCCAGCACGACTGCTGTTGGACTAGTCAGTACATTAGCTGCTGCTGTGTCTGCTGCTGGCAGACCTGGTTGATGATTGGCAAAAGTTGTCGCACTCGCCAGTTTCTGATCAATAGCAGTGATGTAATGGTTACCGCGTTACTTCGTACATCCTTGACAAAATGACCATTTGTTTAAATGAATCTCATTCTCTCAGTGGATTATCAGGACTTGTAATGACAGACTCATTCAAGTCTCACGAGTGACTCGTGATGAAGGCCATGCAGAATGCGTAGCCTCGTGAACAAAGACATTTACCAGCCCATCAAAAGGACGAAATGAGGTCTACGTATTTTGGGTTTAAGAATGAGAGGACAGCTGGTGAGGACAAGTTATGTTCAACAGCAATTAAGAATATAATAATATCGCTAACTGTGATAATGTGGTCACTATAACTGGTGATGTCAAATATTCCACATCGAGCATCCCAATCATAACGGAATTGCAAACAAACAGTGAGTCACTTGGTAATGGTCAGTTTGATGACTTGTTGAAAATGTGTGGCTCGTATCAACTCTGTAGAGGTAACTCATTTTCAAGATGCATTAGGAATCTCTGTTGTTTTACTAGCTGTTGCTTGCTGACGCCCAGACTAGCTGTCCACAGTGGTGCACTTGTGTAATTGGTCTCAGGATGCTGAAGTTAACATGTTGACCGCCCTGTACGTAACAACCTATTTGCATCCATCTTTTCACTAGTTCTTCATCAATACCGATTACCTAAAAAGACTGGACACATATGACGCTTCTAACATTTTAGATAATTTGAGTTTTGAATTATTCACATGAAGGAGCCGCCCCTATCCCGCGGAGGGCCACAGTAGCCATTATTGTATGAGCCCTGGTTGTAGCATCAACGTTCTGGAGGCTTCTGTTGAGGAACAGGGAGATCTCAGCGGAGGATGAATGACACCTATTAAAGTGATCTTACATCATCTCTGGACTTGTTGTTATGTTGCATAAAATGTTGCTATTGAAGTCAGGAGGGATAAACTGTAACTCATCATTTGTCCCTCTGTTGGTTAACAGTGGTTGTTGTTTCACTGCTGTGGTGAGAACAAACACTAACTTTACGTGAGAAACTGGAGCATGAGGCTTCTTGCCTGCCTTTTTCTCTTAGCTCCGCCTGTCATTCTTCGGCCTCTTCTCCTTTGTCATTATGTCCAGAGTTTGCTGACTGTCCACTTGCCCAGCCCGGTTCTGGCATGACACTGGCGCCTACCACGCCCAGGCCTGGAAAACCTCAAGTCCTTCAAAAGCCTATGGTGAAACCAAGAACACTCCCACAGCGCTCTGAGCAAGTCAGTGTAACAATGTATGATTTTAAATTTTAAATGGCAGAAACGTCATATCTGCCCTCCTTTTGATGCATCAGTTCGCTTCAGCTATCATCAGTCCCTGTGCAGCAAGTCTCAAAGATTTCTTATATATGTATGAAGATCTTCATTGTCGGTATGACCATTGCCTTGGCTCTGGCGAGGTGGACTCATGGTCCTTCCAAACAACTACAGCCGAGAGAGCCACAATATCATCAAGAGTGGAGAAGGTGCGATATCAAACACGCCTCCAAACTTTGTTCTTCTGTAAGGTTAATAACACGCTATTAACGGCCGTATGTGTCCATCTCCATGTTAGCCAGCGTATCTGCAGGCTGGAGCAGGAGTTTAGATCATCCTCAGGATGAAGAGTTCATCATAGAGCCGATCTCTCTGTCCAGTACCAAACAACACCAACCAGATAAACACGTGAGAGGTAGAACTGTCGGAGTGTTGCATTATTAAACAATAAAAATGTGTCTTAAAAAAAAAGTTATGTTTTCACGCGTGTATAATCACCTGAAAATATGAATTATGATGCCTCTAATGCTATGCACCGTGTGCGAATGTGTGTGAATGATGTAGCGCAGGCAATGTGAGATTTGGTCTGAATCAGCAATAAGGAGAGTGTTTAGGCACGTGGAGTGTGTGTTGCTCTCCAGACTCTCTAAACACACCATCATACTGACGCATAAAGACCCCTTTACTTGTAACAGGAAACTAATTCACATCTACAGAAGGGCCAGAAGTACAATCAGGAAGCTGCTTCATTCAAAAAAGATCGTCCCTTTGTTGATGGTTTGTGCTGTTAAATAACTCTCTGGTTGTTTTAACAGATCGAGTGCAGAACCAGCAGATTTATCTGTAGTACATTCATTACTTGTACTTTATGCCACACTGTTTAAATACACTTGCTGTACATGTCTAAGGATATTCATTTCAGTCTGTTCAGACTTGTCACTGTATATATATTAACTTAATGCACAGATTTATGTCCTACTGTTATTTATATATCTCTATGTTCATTATCTGCACTTCTGCTTGGATGCTAAACTGCACACAACATGCACTCTGTGCAATGACAATAAACTGAATCTAATCTAATGAGCCAATGCTGCTCTGCACGACACATTCAGAGTACAGGACAACTGTGCCACCCAGTGGATTACAGAGGCGTAAGAAGGAATGAAGACTAATGTGGTTTCTGCTGCCACGCCTCAGGAACAAAGCTGATCATTTAGGTGTATGCACTGGTGGTATTCAGACTTTTTACTTCAGTACAAGTAGCAATACCACAGTACAAAAACATTCAAGCCAAAGTACAGTGTGCTCAAAGTGCAGAAAAGTCACATTAATGGATTTATATTGCTGGATAACTTAAACTATAATAATATCATAGTTGGTTCATATTATGAGTGAATAATTTAAGTATCAGAGGAGTTAAACTGTAAAATAAAAAGTACACTATCGGGCTTACAAAATCAGGTGGAGATGAAGTAAAGTTAACATAAAAAGAAAAGTGCAGTACTTGACTAAATGTACTAACTGTATGTTCCTTTGATACCAAAGCTTCCTTCACTTTAATTCTGCAGCTAATTATGTTCTATACATTAGTGAGATATATTCAGGTTCACTGGAAAGATTCAACTTTTTAGTATGCATTCATATTAAACATTTCTTCAGAGGGTTTTTGGGACAATGCATGAATTATTTTTTAAAGTGTTTCACCATTCTATTTACATTTAATGCAGCACTTCTAAACAATAGCAACATTAGTGAAACTATTCAAATCAGACACGTAGTCCTTCAGCTCCAGTCATGAAGGGCTGCTGTAAGTTCAATGAAACACTAGATGTCACTGTGCTGCTGAGAGTAACTGCATATGGTTCTAGTTTTATGGTTTAACTCAGGTAACTGCACAAATCAGCCAAAACATTATGACCAGCTGCCAACTATCGACAGCCCGACACGTCGAGGCATGAACTCCACTGGACCTCTGAACTGTGAGGTGTGGCCTCGTCCAGCACATCCCACAGACGCTCGCTTGGATTAAGATCTGAAGAATTTGAAGGTCAACACCTTGAACACAACATTAACATCCAGCTCTGACTCCTTCTTCTCTCATCTCAGACTGAAAACATTCAGACAAATCAGAAGGATGACTTGTATTCAACGGATCACAGTTCAATGAAACAACGAAACTGCATAATTCTGTGGTGCCGTGGTGGAACTTGGTAATTATTTTGTAATTTAAGTGTCGCTCTTATCTGTCCCTAACTGTCAGTAATTAATTTAACGCCAGACATTTTGTTCTATCATAATAATAATACCCTTTGTATTTAGATCAGCTGAAGTTAATCAGAAATATAAATTGTAACATTGAGATCTGTAATTTTTAGCTGGTTTCACTCAGCTTCCTCTCTGTAAACAGTTTTTCCACCATAATTATCCTGGTCTGATGTGACAGTTGCACCCACAGTGCATCATGGAAAATGATAAGACACTGGAAGTTACCCGTCACCCTAACTATCCCAGAAAGCTTCCCACAGTGAGAGCAGATCGGCCAGTATTGTTCACAGTATGGAGGATCACCAGAGATTTCCACGTGAAATTCATTTTTATTTGCCTGAAAGTTTCCAAAGATTCCACGACAACAACAATATGGAAGATTCACTGAGAGTCATTAGCCATGTCACATGATCATCAAAGTGTAATACAAGACCTGTACTCTGCTGTTCCAGCCAGAGACAGAGGCTGCTTTCCAGGTTTCCAGGTCCCAGCACCTTTTCCAGGTAAGCGACGACCTCATTACTGTTTTGTGTTTTGAGGTCTGCAGGTGTGTTTATTACAGTATGCAGGGTGACTTTAATGACTATGACAGCACTGAAGGCGTCTGGGAAGTCCAGGTAAAAATCCAAAAGCTCAGGATGATCCAGGCGTCAACATTTCCAACAGGAACGCGACGCAACATGACAGAACACAGGACTGAAGAACAGACACTGAACAAACAGAACAGAGGCACACAGTGGGACCTTTAAATACACAACACACAGGTGAACAGTAGAATGAGGGACAGGAACCAATCAGGGTGGAACAGAGTCAAAAGTGGTGGAAAACACAACAAAGGAAGGAAGGAAGATGACACACGAAGCATTCTTTTGTTGTAATATCTGTTTTCTATGATTTTGTCTTCAGTGAAACATTCTCATGAAACTACTTTTACAAAAGTGGGCAAAGAAATTAAATACAATTATTAAATTAAAATGAATTCAGCCAAAGTTTATCATTTTATTTTTAACATTAGAACAGTGAATACAAAATGAACAAACCTTGTAGCAAATAAATTATATACATATGCATTTATTCATAAAAATGAAGAATAAAGAGAGTTGAAAAATGAAACACTAATAAATGAAAAAGCATTACTATAAACAGCTTAAACATTTAAAAACAGAAAACATGTGTTCTACATCCCTCGCTGTGAACTCTTCCCGATAATTAAATTTAATTGTTATTTTACCCCAGAGGCAGTTAAAGGGCCTCCTCCATGTCAGAGATTTTCTCCCCTCCACCAGCAGCTCAGACGGTCGGTCTCTCATGGTCATTCCTCCATGGAACCTGACCGTCTGTGTCAAGAAGGAAAAACTTACCTCAAGCATTTAATAATTAGCGATGTGAACCGCCTTCATGTGGCTCATTGTTATATGGTGCTACAGCAAATGAAGGGGGATGGCTGCCTTTCTCCACAGGCCAAAGAAACTCTTGTTCTGACTCATAGAAAATAGAATATGAATATATACATATGTATTATTTCATGCCTGCATAGCCACTGATGACACTCTGACTTATGACGACCTGCTGGAGTGATGTGGACTGCCACTGCTGCCTTAATGAGTTGGAGTTAATTATACTTTTTATACTTACCAGACCACAATACAAACAATCTTTGAGGAATTAAGTAAATTAATTATTCCTACAACAGTTATCAGCCCATGCAGCCCTCTTCCGACAGTGGGTCCAGGTGGAGGTGGGTTTTTTTTCTTTCGAGGAAAAACTGGGTGTCTTTTGTGATATTTATATAATATTTATATAATATGGTGGGGAGTGTCCTCATTATGTAGCTGTGGTCTCCAAACACCTCACAGAGGGTTATTTTAGCTACATAGTCACCGTCTGTTATGATGTTGGGTTGCTGACCTGACGTCCTCCTTCTCCAGAAAGTCCCAGGCCAGGACCTTCGCTTGGTCCATCGTCCCAGGGACTACTGTGAACCTAACGTGGTCGATTGTAAGGAGTGCCATATTCTGAAATGGAACAAACACAGTCACAGGTGTCATTCTCTTCTTCTGCACAACAAAACCTCAAAAATAACAAAATAAAGATACTGCTTATGAAACTCCAGCTCTACAGGATCATTGTGGCATAGATGTAATTAAAATGTCCAGGATATTTTAGTCAAGGCTAAAATTAAACCACTGTTTGACTCCAGACCTACAGTAGATGGCACTGAGAATGCACAATCAGTATAATAATGATGGGCGAACCTGCTAACAAAACTTATCAGGTTTACACACAGATATAATATTTGCAGAGCACACACACGCTCCTTTAGTAAAGAACTTTATTTAACATGACTGGTCCTCAGTAACAGCCCAGAGAAGACGTTAAGAACTCTTGAACTGATGAGGCCTAAGGACAGAGACGATGTGTCTGTGCTGGGACAGCCCTTTAACCCCTTCATCTCTAAACCTTCTTTATCTTCACTGGTCGGTTGGAAGCTTGTTAATCTCCAGAAGAAGCTGAAATGTTGAGAGCTCTTATTTTGTGTTTGACACACTCTCACACATTCAGTCATCTCTCTGGGATTTCTATGAATTCACTCCCTGACCACTGAACATCAGGATGTTCCAGTGATACTTCGAACTCTGATATTTCTTCTGGAAAATGATCGTCAAAGTGGCTTCCATTTGCTGCAGATTTCAGGACTCAAGTTTAAAACACAGAAGATTTTCACAAAGTTCTGCTTGATCAAAATAACATTTCAGATTTATTCTGTATTATGTTTTTGTGATTGGATTGGGTATTACGTGTCGATGTAATGAGGTTGCATCACAGGCGCCATGACAAATGATCTCACCTACAGGTTGTTTTTGGTTCCAAGTAACACCTCTGATTGCAGCATGTCGCCATGTGACTCTAATGAGAGTAGGTGTGAAACTTTTGTTATGTATACAGATAATGGCCTCACGCTGAAAGATGCTCAGCGCCCAATTAAATGTGAAAAGCCTTGAGAGAATGTGTGTGTGTGTGTGTGTGTGTGTGTGAAGCCTGGTTGCTCAAACAAACCCAGCTGTCAATCAAAGCGTCCACGCTCTTAATCCTGCATAACTTTAAGTCTTAATATAATGTGAACAGGTGAGTTGTATATAAATTCACCCTCAGTACAGTCATGAACGGGGAAATTAGCTATAGAGACCAAAACTGTTTTTTGTAATTATACAAACATGTTTATTTCTGCTGTGAAGTTGACATTTGAACATGGGGGACTTATGGAGACTGACTCACTTCTGAGCCAGCTCCATACGTTAGAGGAACGCTTGCATCAATGTAATATAACTCATATAACATTCTTGCAAATTGTTGATTTTAATAAAGAATAATTTTTAGCCCCATTTTTATTATTCAACCTCGCTGCAAAAACAAACAAATAGATGAACGGTGGCTCACATCAGGTCTACAACTGAACTTGGAGAATTGATCCACCCCAGCAAATAATAACCACCCCTCTGTACCATAGCCGATTTTTGTGGAAGATAGTCAACAGTACAGCTAGAAGCAGCGTGACATCATCTGAAAGCTCAGTAGCTCAGCACTGTGTATGAGGAACTAACCAGTTTTGCTAACTTCTGTTACAGACAAGTATGACACCAATATCTTCACTCTACCTTTAAAACTGAGCCTAAGCCCTCAAACGTGGGCTGAGGAAGTTAAGCAGAACTTATGCAGAGTTTAAGACAATAGAGGCTTTCTAAATTCATTCAATGTCATGTTCTTATCATTTATAGTAGATTATTTCTTATGTCACTAATTTATTTCTCCACCTTCTTTTAGTGTTCTCTCTCAAACTTCTACAAAGACACTTTCAGTTCATCAGTTCGTCACTCAACAACTTATTTAATTCCATTAAAATGACTGTTTATTTATTTACACATTCATTGCCACATTAAAACCATTATTATTCATACTTATACTACGCATTGAAAAATGAATTACAGAAAATGATGCATCTGACAATACAGAAAAGTACTGCAGAGATAATAAGAAGCTTAAATTGTTTAATGATATTTTCAGTCGCAGGTCACGAAAAGATTTATGGTTTTCAGTGTCAGTGACACTTTACACATTATGTGACATGTACATCGAATGACACCACGGTGCTGCTGTGTGTTAGAAAAACATTGTTTGGGGTCCTTTAAGAAAACAATATAATATGTGATGTGTCTAGTATTCAATAAAAAATAATGAAATCAGTATTTGAATCAAAATGTACAAATATGCAAAACCATGGAATAAAAAGAATGTTTTCTGATCTTCACCGTAGTCTAACGTCTTCATTAAAACTTTGATTCAGGACATTTGGAAGTAAAAACAAATTCAGAATGACTTGTCAGGGTCATGTTCTTGTGTGATGTGTTCTGTATTCTCTGGTTCAGGTAAAGAGCGAACACACAAATACTGAATGAACGCCAGGATAAAAATCATAGATTCATATACATGTATGTATGCATGCAACAGCATTATGACCTATTCCACATCGTCTGTTTACAGTATGTTAAGGCCACGGGAGCCGCCGGGGTGTACACTGAAATGTAACAATTAGTCTGATAGCTTAAACCAGGGTAGAAAATGGCGTAGATGAGAGGATTTCAGACAGGAGTTAAAGCATATGAGGAAAATCACGAAGGCCTCAGCTGAAGTACCAATCATGATGTCTTGGCCTGTGAGAGACACACAGTAATATGGAGAGTAACAGATCAGAAACACAACTACAAGAACCCCGAGCGTCCTGGCTGCTTTTATCTCAGATCTCTTCACCTTCACAGTCTTTGGAATGCCGAAAGAGATGTTGACTGATGGCTGAGCCTGAGACATCGCCACTGCAAACACTCATGTACAGAACTATGATGATAGTAATGGGGAATAATGAAGCGACAACAATATCGGATGTGCCCTGTAATGCTGATCACACACTCCCAATGCAGGAAATATACCTGCCTGGATGCTTCAGGTTATCGATAAAGGATAACGGCATAGAAACGAAACAAACCCAACACAGGAAAAAACACACACGTAACAATTTGTTGGGTGACTCTTTGACAGAACAGCGAGAGGGTCACAGCTATATAGCGGTCAAATAGATATGAGTACCATGTTTCCTACAGAGGCAGTGATTATGATGATAGGTAACAGATAATACAGCGCACACATGAGGTCACCTTGAGGATCCAGCAGGTCTCTCAAGCAGGACGATTTTTCAATTGGTATCACCAGGAGGCCCACAAAGAAGTCTGAGACAGCCAGAGAGAGGAGGAGGAGGTTGGTGGGTGAGTGGAGCTGCCTGCAAGGGAGAGATCATCACTGGGTGAATATACACCAATATCATCAACAGCAGTGTGTATAGATAAAAACAGTGTATGCTGTGAATGTGCCTGAAGTGGGAGATGGAGATGATGACCAGCAGGTTGAGAGCTGCAGTGAGCAGAGCAATGGAGGATATTACAATGTAAATGAGCACAGTGCTGCTGTAGCGAGGAGGCCCGCTTCCTGCAGAGGAGTTGAGGAGCTGTGGAAAGCAGAGTTCACTCCGCCTGCCACCATCACTCAGACACAGAATAGAGCAGGCAGAGCCTGGGCAGCTTTCTCTGACCAAAGCTCTCTGACATGCAGACTTATTTCTACCTCCTCTCCTTTAAACTCCCACCCACATCTCTGCGGATTGTTACTTCATCCATCCTCTCTGATGTGCAATGCAGTGAGGGCATGTTGGGATTTGTTAGCCACTGAGCAGCTCCACAGATGGGTTAACACCCTGACTGTATAAAGAATGGATGCATGACGTCACCTGTAGGCTTCTGAAGAGTTGTTTTGAAGCTCATTCTTGGTATCTTGGTCTAAATTGTTGATTTAATGGTAAATGGACTGTACTATATAGTTCTTCTTACTCTTACACTATTCAGCACTTTTTACACTACATATCTCATTCACCCATATTCACACACTGTTGGCAATGGCCGCCGTGTTCGTCACTTTTATGACGTATTCACACAGCGATAGTTCAGCCTTCAGGAGCAATTTGGGGTTCAGTATCTTGCACAAGGACACTTTGACATGTAGATTGGAGGAGCCGGAGATCGAACCACTGATCATCTGATTAGTGATCTACTCCGCTCTGGACTCCTGAACAACAGCTGCCCGTTTAATAAGGAAAGAACAATTTGTAGCTCTCTTTTTTATTATTCAATCCCATTAAAAAAAAAAAAAAACCCTGTGGATTCTGGATGTGGAGAATTGCTCCACCCTTCTTCGTTAAGGGTTGTTTAATCTGTGTTTACCATTCAGTTGTGGTGTTGTAGCAGTGTGTGCTGTGACTTACCTGGAGTTTTCAGGTTACATGAAAGTAGCCACTGTCACCAACTCGTCACTCCCTCTGTCGCTGAGGGAGGAGTAATTTATTCACAAAGTGCAATGTGCAACCACAGACTAAATGCCTCTCTGTACCTGGAGTGGTGAGAAATCATCATGGATAGAAAAGTCCTTTATTGGATATTTTTGCTTGGATATTTACAAGAATCCTCTCAACAAGGTAACTATTAATCACAGTTTCTTGATTACAAAGTTTGATTGTTTATATTTGGTATATATATTTATTGTATGGGTTAAATGTTGCTGAATTATTTACTGTTTATTTACAACTTAGCATTTAATGCCTGAATGATCCTCTGTCAAAGACATTAGACATTAAACAATAAACAAGAGAATAAACATCTCAACTCTAGGCTGTTCGACAGCAATAGTAGTTATTTTTACTGCATTGTACAGTTGGTTAAAAAGACGTTGAACAATGGAGACTGTAAAACGTCTGATTGTGGTTAATAGTTAAAAAAAGTCTGTTAAAGTTGCATAAAACAGCCATTACATTTGGAACAATAGAGGACTCATCAAAGAGTCTCACTAAGACAAAACTAAATAATTCAGGACTGAACTATGTAAACTAAACGACAAGTATCTTTTGTAACTAGCTACTCCAACTTCGGCTGTAGCCCCCACAACTCTAACTACAGCTACTACAACTGAAATCCCCACAACTCCGGCTCCAACCAATACATCTACAGCCACTACAACTGTGGCCCCAACCACCATGACTGCAGCTGCCACAACTCTAGCTACAGCTACCACGACTACATCCACAACAACTCTGGCTATAGCTACTACAACTGTAGCCCCCACAGCTCTGGTTCCAACTACCACAGGTGCAGCCACCACAGCTCTGTCCCGAACCACCACGACTGCAACCATAACACCTCCAGTTCCAGCTACTACAACTTCAGTTGTAGCCACCACAACTCCGGCTGTATCTACTACAACTGTAGCCCCCACAGGTCTGGCTCCAACCACCCCACATGTAGTCGCCATAGCTCTAGCTCCAACCACCATATCCGCAGCCACAACAATTGCAGCTGCAGCTACTACAAATTCAGTTGTACCCACCACGACTATAGATGAAGCTACTACAACTGTACCCACCACATCTCTGGCTCCAACCACTACAACTTCAGGCACCATAACTCCAGAGCCAACCACAACTTCAACCATTACAACTGCATCTCTAACCATCATGACTGTGGTTCCCCCAACTCTATCTCCAACCACCACGCCTGCAGTCACAGCAACACCGACTGTAGCTACTACAACTGTAGCCCCCACAGCTCTGACTCCAGCCACCCCACATGTAGTCACCACAACTCTGGCCCCAACCACTGTATCCGTAGCCACAACAATTGCAACTGCAGCTACTACAAATTCAGCTGTACCCACCACAAAGATGGATGAAGCTACTACAACTGTGGTATCCACAACTGTAGCTCCCACCATCACAGCTGCAGCCAATACAAATCTGGCTCCACCCACCACAGCTGTAGCTAATACAAGTGCAGCCACCACAACTCTGGCCCCAACCACAATATCCGCAGCCACAACAACTGCAACTGCAGCTAGTTCAAACTCAGCTGTACCCACCATAACCATGGATGAAGCTACTACAACTGTAACAGCCAGAACTCTGGCTGCAACCACCACAACTGTACCCACCACATCTCAGGCTCCAACCAGCACAACAACAGCCGCCACAACTCTGGCTCCAAGCACAACTGTAACGACTACAACTGTAGCTCTAATCACCACAACTGCAGCTCCCACATCCCAGCCTCTAACCACCACAAATGCAACCACAATATCTCCTGCCCCACCCACTACAGCTTCAGGCACCATAACTCCGGAGCCAACCACAATTGCAACCATTACAAGTGCAGCTCTAACCACCATGACTGTGGTCCCCCCAGCTCTGGCTCCAACCACCACAGCTGCAGCCATCACAACTCCGACTGTAGCTACTACAACTGTAGCCCCAACAACTTTGGCTCTAACCAACACAATTGCAGGTGGCACAACACAGGCTGTAGCTACTACAACTGTAGCCCCCACAACTCTGGCCCCAACCACCATATCCACAGCCACAACAACTACAGCTGCAGCTACTACAAATTCAGCTGTACCCACCACAACTATGGATGAAGCTACTACAACTGTACCCACCACATCTCTAGCTCCAACCACCACACCTGCAGTCACAGCAACTCCCACTGTAGCTACTACAACTGTAGCCCCCACAGCTCTGACTACAACGACACCACATGTACCCACCACATCTCAGGCTCAAACCAGCACAACTGTACCAAGCACATCTCAGGCTCCTTCTACCACAACTGAAGCCTCAGCACCTCCAGCTTCAACCACATCTGCAGTCACCACAGCTTTGGCTACAACCACCACAACTGAAGGCCCCACTACTCTGGCTCCAAATACTACAGCAGTGGGTATCACAGCTCCAATTCCAACCACAACTATACCCACTACATCTCTGGCTCCAACCACTACAACTTCAGGCACCATAACTCCAGAGCCAACCACAACTTTAACCACTATAAGTGCGGCACTAACCACACTGAGTGTGGTTCCCCCAACTCTGGCTTCAACCACCATGCCTGCAGCCACAGCAAGTCTGACTGTAACTACTACAACTGTAGCCCCCACAACTCTGGCCCCAATTACCCCACCTGTAGTCACCACAACTCTGGCCCCAACCACCGTATCCGTAGCCACAACAACTGCAACTGCAGCTACTACAAATTCAGCTGTACCCACCACAAAGATGGATAAAGCTACTACAACTGTAGTACCCACAACTGTAGCTTTAACAACCTCAACTTCAGTCACTGCAACTCTGGCTTCATCCACTACAACTGTACCAAGCACATCTCAGGCTCCATCTACCACAACTGAAGCCTCAGCACGTCCAGCCTCAACCACATCTGCAGTCACCACAGCTTTAGCTACAACCACCACAACTGAAGGGCCCCCAATTCCGGCTCCAAATAGTACAGCAGTGGGTATGACGGCTCCAATTCCAAACACAACTATACCCACTACATCTCTGGCTCCAGCCGCTACAACTTCAGGCACCATAACTCCGGAGCCAACCACAACCACAACCACAAGTGTGGCTCTAACCACAATGACTGTGCCCCCACCAACTCTAGCTCCAACCACCACGCCTGCAGTCACAGCAACTCCGACTGTAGCTACTACAACTGTAGCCCCCACAGCTCTGACTCCAGCCACCCCACATGTAGTCACCACAACTCTGGCCCCGACCACTGTATCCGTAGCCACAACAATTGCAACTGCAGCTACTACAAATTCAGCTGTACCCACCACAAAGATGGATGAAGCTACTACAATTGTGGTACCCACAACTGTAGCTCCCACCATCACAGCTGCAGCCAATACAAATCTGGATCCACCCACCACAGCTGTAGCTAATACAACTGTAGTCCCCACAGCTCTGGTTCCAACTTCCACAGGTGCAGCCACCACAACTCTGGCCCGAACCACCACAACTGCAACCATAACAACTCCGGTTCTAGCTACTAAAACTTCAGCTGTAGCCACCACAACTCCGGCTGTATCTACTACAACTGTAGCCCCCACAGCTCTGGCTCCAACCACCCCACATGTAGTCACCACAACTCTGGTCCCAACCACCATATCCACAGCCACAACAACTGCTGCTGCAGCTACTACAAATTCAGCTGTACCTACCACAACTATGGATGAAGCTACTACAACTGTAGTAGCCACGACTCTGGCTCTAACAACCTCAACTGTAGTCACTGAAACTCTGGCTTCAGCCACTACAACTGTACCTAGCACATCTCAGGCTCCAACCAGCACAACTATACACACCACATCTCCCGCTCCAACCACATCTATAGCTACCCCATCTCCAAGTTCAATTACCACAATAACAGCCACCACAACTCTGGTTCCAACCAATACAGCTCCCGCCATTACAACTATAGCTCAAACCACAACAGCAGTGACAACATCTCAGGCTCCAGCCACAGCAACTTCAGACACCATAGCTCCAGCTATACCTAACACAACATCAGCCACAACGACTCCAGCTCCAACTAGCACAATGACAGTCAGCACAACTCTGGCTACAACTAACATAACTATGGCCGCCACAAGTCCAGCTATCACTACCACAAGTCTAGTTACAACAAGTCCCACTACATCTTCTACAACAGGAGGCACCGCAACTCAGGCTGCAACCATGACTCTAGTCTCTAGAACTGAGGCTCCAACCACCACAACTGCCACCACATCTCTTGCTCCAACTGGTTCAAATTCAGGCACCATAACTCCTGCCACCACAACTCAAGCCTCAACCACGCCTGCAGCCACCACAACTCTGCCTCCTAACACGACTGCATCAACTACAACTGCAACTACAAAAACTCTGGCTCAAACCACAACTATGGTCTCCATTTCACTGCCTCCAACTACAACTTCGGGCACCCAACCTCCTACTGTAACTAACATAAGTTCAGTCACAAGTCCAGCTCCAGCTAGCTTAACAACACACACCACAACTCTGGCTCCAACAACAACTGCACCAACCACACCCCAGGCTCCAGCCACCCTAAGTATACCCACCACATCCCAGGCTCCAGCCACCACAAGTGTACCCACCACAGCTCTGTCTCCAAGCACCACAACTGCAGCCACAGCACCTCCAGCCTCAACCAAATCTGCAGCCACCACAGCTCTGGCTGCAACCACCAGAACTGAAGGCCTTACAATTCTGGCTCCATTTACTGCACCCACCACAGCTCAGGCCACAACCACCCAAGTTGCATCTTCTGTAACTCCAGCCTCAATCACTACTGTGGCTCCAGCCACCACATCTCATTCACCGATCACCACAACTCATGGCACAATGGATTTGGGTCCAACTAGCGCAACAGCTACCACAACTCTAGGTCCAACCATGACTGCAGCCACCACAACTGCAGCTATAACAACCACAACTCAAACTCCCAAAACCCCGACTGCAGCCAATACATCTCCAACTGTACCCACAAGAACTCCTACAACACCGGCTGTAGCTCCCACAACTGTAGCCATCACAGGTACCACATCTCCAGTAATTTCATATACAGTATAATGAACAACTCACTGTATGTAGTGTTTTTCTCTGCCAGATGTATACTTGAGTTAAATATATAGGCCTAAATTACAACAACACACACACCAAAGGGCTCAGACACGCAAATCTGGGCAGCCATGTAGCAGGGCCCCGGGAGCAGTTAGGGGGTTTGGTAGCTTGCTCAAGGGCACATCAGCAGATTAACTAACAGCTATCAGTCCACCCTCTATACTTTGGTCCAAGCTGGGCTTTAACCAGCCACCCTCCGGTTTCAAAGCCAAGTCCCTACAGACTGAATGTATCAAACAGAGACTAAAGAACATGATTCCGGTTACACATAGACAGATATCTATCTAGCAGGAGCTGCTATAAAAATAGCTTTAAAGCTTTTTCTTCACATTAGTCTTCTGTGACGATGTCCTGATGTTACCTTTAACATTACTAATGGACCTGCAGTAACTGCAAGTCTCAAATCTCTCATTAGTCTTTTTTAAATATCCACAGGCTTGGCATCACTTGTACATCTAAAGATGAAGATAACTTCTTATGGAGAGGTCAGCAATGGAACCATCACTGAACTTGTTAAACAGGTATGAAAAAATAACTGTGTATGCATAATCATTGATAATTGTTGTGAGACAGATCTTCTGATGTGTTTTTTTTCTGTTTTAGTTTTTAAGAGAGAATCTCCTGAATGGAACAGCCCACGCAGTGACAGTGACAAACATTCAAAGTCGCCCCATAGAAGCTTCACATGGACAGAAACAGTCATAAGGGTGTGGTGGCGGTTTTGTTTTAACACAATGTGAAGGGGCAGTTCACCTCAAGAGTTTTCGTCAGTTTGAGCACAACCTATCAAATGGATCTGTACACTTCTGTCCTGCAACCAGTTCTTCAAACCACCAGAAGAACCTTGATTGAACTTCAGTCTCACTTCTGTCTCATGCCTCTTTAACAGAATCTGTCAAATTAAATCACCAAACAATATTTTCATTACTACTGTTGGCTGGTTTTCCCAGGAACATGAATAGTGATGTGCATTTTGCTCCAGTATCAAATTGCACAATACAATGGAAAGCTCAAACGAAGCAATCTGACCCGTCAAGACGTTTTTAAGACGTGTCAGAAATTCCCATGCTCTGTAACTGGAGGACCAGCTGCCATGCTGAAAACTCTGTAACCAGGAAACTGGTAAACTGTTTCCCATTCACTCCTCTCTCTGATTATATGCAAACACGGAAAAGTTTCACATAACACGCCGGTAACAATAACCTTGGAGAGTGTCTCATACCGATACCAATTCATTGGAAAACCTGAATATGAGTGTATGGCTTGTTCAGTGCGTGGGTGGTGCTGTGCAATAAAACCACACGAGAAATATTTGACTAAGAGAAGGAAGTCTAAGAAGACATTTATTAATGATTAAGCATTTATGTTTGTGCTCAGTTTTGTCCATTTGCCCTCTGTAAACTCACCTGGTATTGAGTTTACCTGGTGTGGAATGTATAAACATGTCGCGTATTAAAACATGATAAATTATTTGTAATCCTGAACGTGTTTTTTACATCTGCAGACAGAATGAATTTATTCTCAACATCACTGATTTAAATACATTTTTAAATGATTATTTTTGTACTAGAATTATTCTGTTAATAAGGACCATTTAGTTTGTTTTAGTAATTTGTTTGTGGTCACTCTTACATCAAGTTATATGACCATTTCTACACTGTCGTAACCAAACTATTTATTAATAACTTTCTGTTTTTTGTTGTGTTGTATTACATCCCTTTGAAAGATGAATAAAGATCTTCTCTGATCTTCTTTGTGATCTGATCTTTAATAAATACTTTGAAAAAAAAAAAACTTTATTCAACATTTTAAACAGAAATATTAATTGTAAATATCAACATTTACTGAATATATCAAAGTAGATATCAATCAATATCAATGCAAGATGTGGATTGGAGGTGAATAGAATGAATTTGTGTCTACAGGATATCCTTAAAGTTGAAAAATGTTCCCCTGTGTCATCACCATAAAGAACCACTTCAACCTTTGTGTTGAACGGTGTTTGTTCTCTGCAGTCAGATTCAGTCAAGCTAAAATCAGTCACCGTCTCCTGGTGGAATGATCGCACATGATCTCTAATCGGCAAAAAATCTGAACATAATAAGCTGAATATCAAGCTGAAACTCTGATGTTGTTGTAGTTTGATCTGTTTGTCACTGGGTGTCACTATATTTTACCTGAACACAGGAAGGTCCAACAAAACCTTCCTTCTAGATCAGTGAAAGAGAAACGTTCATTTCTATGGAGGCTGTGAGGAGATTATTAAATGTTTATAAAACTTAATTATGAAGTGAATTAGTGAAGGAAAACAAATGAAAATGTTTTGTTATGTTTTATCAACTGATCAGAGCTTAAAGAAAAAGTTTCCTTTAACATTTCTATTTTAAATATAATATTATAATATTAAACTCATTTATTAATGTATGTTTGACTAACCTGCCTCAGTTTCTGGGCTCCACAGATATTTTTTAAATGACCTGTTTGTTGAACAAACAGTGTCAAACCCATCAAACATCTAGAAATATATGCAGCAGGAATCTGAGCTCTCCGTGCTTTCTGGCTCAGTGATGATACATGATCATATCAGTAAACATCATCTGATGAATGTGACGTTGTCATGTTTGGACAGCTGAGCGCAGCTCAAAGGCAGCTGTAGGTCGGAGCAGAAATGGAATATAAAAAACAACCTGATGACGGTTTAGACGGTCATGAATGAAAGTTTTAGAGTTTATTTTCATATTTTAACTCATGGAACTGGACAACACTGTTTCTATCTGTATCTGTTAATTAACAACAAAACTGTTATTTCAAATATTATGTCATGAATGACAAATTACAGTAATCATGGTTTAAAATGGCAACGAATGATCTGTAATTAAATTAAACCTTTGTAACTTTGAGGTAATGCATATGTGTGACGTCCCTGACATGTTTGACATGGATCATCGGTGAACCTGAAGCTGGCTGAATGATCCAAATCAAAGCGTCCACGCTCTTAATCCTGCATAACTTTAAGCCTTAATATAATGTGAACAGGTGAGTTGTATATAAATTCACCCTCAGTACAGTTGTCATGAACGGGGAAATTAGCTATAGAGACCAAAACTGTTTTTTGTACCAGGCTGTAAACATGTTTATTTCTGCTGTGAAGTTGGACATTTGAACATGGGGACTTATGGAGACTGACTCACTTCTGGAGCCAGCCTCAAGTGGACGTTAGAGAAAATAAATCATAAAGGGCTACAAGGGCTGCTACAATCATGAGGACAGTATTTAAAATGTAGCCATCATCATAAAATGGACGAAATAAGTGTCAGGTTGGAAGCAGGAATGATCAAAATTTATTTTTATTTATTCATATATATATATATATTTAAAAATATATATATATATATATACTGTATATATTTAGCCTTACACTTTTCTTTTTCACTCTTGATCTGATGTGAGCTGTTAAAAATATACCAATTATTATCCCTGTAATTCCTGTAACTTAAAATTCAGGAACTGTATATTTGCATTTTTCCAGTCCAGGATGGACTCGGCATATAAAGCTGATTTTCCATTGTCCAACCAGGTTTGCTGCCAGGAGCTGCCCTTTGATTCGTACTCATGGTTGTTTACCTGAGCTGACAGGGTGAATAGAACATTGTTAACCAGCAGGTGTGTCTTCGACTCTATTGTGTTCGTCCTGAGTTTCAGCACTGAGTTGGCTGTTGGGAATTAACTGGGGTTGGTTAAGCGTGCTCCTGGAGGTCTGGTGTAATTTTATAGGCAGAGAGAGAGAAATGTGTTCGCCCCCTGATATGCATCAGTTGTCCTCAAACACACCATCTACAGCACAAACATGTATTATTCTTTTCTTTCTGTTTCAGCACATCAGCTTTAAAATGAAACCATTTTTATGAGGTTAAAGTACTTCATTTTCATTTACAGTGCAGGACTGTTTGTGTACATACAGTCCAAATCTGAGAGAAATGTGGCCGGACAGTAACTTTAGAAACAAAACACACAGAGAGGCATCAAATATTTTGCTGTATTAAACAGTGAGTTGGCTGTATGATTTGAATTGCTTAGTAACTGGTCACAGCAGATGGTGCCCACCATGAGCTGGGCTCAAGGTCTCTGTCTCTTAAAGGAAGTGTATAAACATAAATAACACTGTTGTAAATGAAGTAAATTGAAAATGTAGTGCAGGAAATCTGAACGTCGGCCATGATACAAAATACTAACTAGTAACTATGGATGACTATGAGTTTGGTGACATTTTAACTTGTTCTGAGAAATAAAATGAAAAATAATTAGAATAATCAAAACCTGAAATATTCCAACAAAACCAAAACTAAAACAAATCGTGTTTGTCTTTTTAAGATAAGAACAGAACTATGTAAACGAACAACTTTCAAATCAATCGTTGCATTGTTGTATTACTATGACAGATGTTTAAGAAAAACACTGAACAAAAACTATATATATATATAATTATTCAAAAAATAAAAACAAACAAACAAAAAAAGAAGTATGAAGGCTTTTGAGGGGTCATTTACTGTACGTGTTTGTCCTGTACCTGATGTCATCTTACCTGCTTTGTGTGGCTAAATGCTGCTGTCAGTGGACATCAGTAAACAAACGGCAAAGGACACTCGACAGGTGGAATCAAACAGCATCAGTCACCCTGTCAGTCAGCACCAGATGAGCTCTGTGAGTATTTAAATTTAAAAATGAATATTTCTCCTATTTCAACCAGTTTCAATGCATATCATCTTTATGTCTGTCTTCATTTACAATGTAATTATTAAAGGATGCATTGTTCTTTATTATTCATGTTACACTTACTTTATGTGCACAAGGTTTTCTGGACTGCTTATGTAAGAAAAATTAAAAGCATATATTAGAATTGTTATTGTTATGCAATTAGTACAATTATGTAATTATTGAGAAGTTGTTTTTACTTTAAAAGTTACATTAAGACTGTTTTAAAAGACAGTGCAGATGCTCGCAGAAGAAAAATGAAAACCATAATTCAAAAAAGTTTTTGTTCCACATGAAAGTGATAAAATCATTTTGAAGATATGCTATAAGTGTCACTACATACAAATACTTCAAGTCTAAAAGTTGTATTGAACCTAAATCTAATTTATGTTTTATTTTTGTATTTTAAAAGCAGCAATGCACCGTCACACAATGATGATGAAGATCTGTGTCGTCGTTCTTCTGTTTGTTGGTAACTTTATTTAATTCCTTCCCAAGAAAATATAAATAATCATTAAATTAGTTTGAAATGTAAATCTAAATGTTATACTGATGCAGCCATGATCCATGATCCATGATATTTTCAGCCTCAGGTAAAGGACAAACAACCACAGCAGCGGAGACAACTACAACAGCGGCAACAACAACCACCGAAGCCCCAGCAACCACCACAACAGCAATGACAGATACTGCGACCACCACAGCAGCCCCAACAACAACTACAACTGCCCCAGCAACCACCACAACAGCAATGACAGATACTGCGACCACCACAGCAGCCCCAACAACAACTACAACTGCCCCAACAACCACCACAACAGCAACATCAACCACTGCTGCAGCAGCAACAACCACTGCAGCAGAGACAACTACAACAGCAGCAACAACCACTGCAGCAGCAACAACAACCACTGCAGCAGAGACAACTACAACAGCAGCAACAACCACTGCTGCAGCAACAACAACCACTGCAGCAGAGACAACTACAACAGCAGCAACAACCACTGCTGCAGCAACAACTACAACAGCAGCAACGACCATGGCTACAGAAACAACAACTACAACTGCTCCGACAACAACCACCGAAGCCCCAGCAACCACAACAGCAATGACAGATACTGCGACCACCACAGCAGCCCCAGCAGCAGCTACAACTGCCCCAACAACCACCACAACAGCAACAGCAACCACTGCTGCAGCAACAACAAGCACAGGAGACTCAACAACAACCAGAGGAGCTCCACAGTTGTATTTCTACCTCGTATTATTTCTGATCATAATGCAATAATAACCTCATTTAATCTTGAATTCTTACAAGGTACATCGTCCAGGTGGAGATTCAACACAACCCTTCTCAAAAACAAAATATATCTCTCAAAGTTAAAACCAGATTAGAAGAATTTATTAATATTAACAAAGATTCCGTCTCAGTATCTTCAAAAATGTAGATTACAAAAGATTTCCCAACTAGAACTTAGAGAAAGAGCTTAAGGACGACTACAGTAATGAGGTGGAAACAAAGCTTAAGTCAGTGAAAGCAGAACTAGGTGAACTAGGAGACCTTTTGGGACTGTTTATATTATTTCTTAACAGACTGAAGAATTTAATTTAATTTATTGTCATTATTTATCATATCTATATCTGTGATTCTGTATTGCATGTGTTGATTTTAAATGTAACTGTGGCTCATGGTAGTCTACATTTGGATGTGCATGATAATAGAAAATTTAAAGTAAAGAAAGTATTAAAGTGTGAATTGCAAAGAACCGAAGTTTAGTCTTTTTTTTTGTATGATTAGGCATCATAATAGTACCTATTTATTTATACTTTCAAATAGCTTCACATTCATCATTCTATCTATCTATCTATCTATCTATCGGAGCTCATGAATATAGATAGATAGAGATGGTGGTGCAAATCAGTCCAAAGTGACAATAACAGAGTAGCAGTAACAGAGTCAGTAGTCAGTGCTACAGAGAATAAGATACATAATAGTTTATTGTCCTGTGTGTCCTCCCTGCCCTGACTGAGAGCTGCTGTACAGTCTGATGGCCAGAAAGAGTTCTCCAGTCTATTGGTGGAGCAGGATCGGGACAGACGTCACCCACTGAACACACTCCTCTCCTCAGACTTGAGTTGTAAAGCCGCTGATATTCAGAGTCAAGCATCCAAAGTTAATGAGAAAACTTTACTTTAAGAACATGAATGTAGCATGTGAACAAGGACAGGTTGGATTTTCATGGTGAGATGAAAAATGGCTCACATTCTAAAATGTTTATTTTATCTGAAAGGTCCAGTGAAATGTTTCTTCATAGAGTTATTGGTTTTCAACATGCAGGACCTGACTGACTCTAAACTGGACTACAGAGGTGCTCATAACCTTAAAACTGGCCCCATAAACAAGAATACATCCATTCCCTATCAAAGGTGCAGGACTACATGCTATAACACATTCATGTAATATGATACAAAACATATGAGGACGTATGAATTAAAATAATAAATGTCACTCAGGAAAAATGTTAAATCCATCAACACATCTAAAAGAATGTTACATAACAAGTTTCTTTATTTAGTAAAAATATTGCACAAATAAAAAGCACATGAAAAAGACAGACATGACCGGCCACACCTTCAATTGAAGCTGAAAGACATTCCTGTATTTCATTTATGTCTTTGTCGACTCTGATGTCATGTTACCTGTTTTGTGCTTTTGTGAAAGCTGCTGTATTCTCACTGAAGGACGCCACTAAGCTACCATCAAAGGATTCAAAGAAGCTGGATTCAGAGAGCATCAGCAGCAGAGACACTTCACACCACGACAAAATCTGTAAGTGCTTTAAAAATATCATATTTTGTTATTAATATCATCATTATATGTTGTCATTTATTCTGAAGTTACAAAATTATTATTATCATCAGCACGAAGGCTGCGGCCATTTTATTGTTTTTTAGCTGCATCTTGTGGATTGTTTTGATTGTGTGTCCATAGTCATGCATGCTTGACTATGTTATGAAGAATCTAAAATTTAAACATTCTAATAATATTATATTTCATAGCTTTCACATTAAAATGACAAAATATTATGATCGTAAAGCTAAAACTCAATAGTTTAATATGAAATACAGCCCTGTTTACAAAAGTTGGTTTGTTGTGTAAAAAGTAAAATAGAAACAAAATGTGATGAAAACTGAAACTCCAGGACAAACATCAAAATGCTCTTTGACCACAGAGCCATGCTGGTGGTATATGTGCAGAATGTGGTTTTGGTCCCTGAAAATGCGTCATCATCACTGTCTGATGAAAACTGCATATGTCCAACAATAATCTTTTTTCAAGAGGACTCTGACAAAATCAACTTAAAACACTGTAATGATGTAATGAGACACATTTAGCACCAGAAATGAAAATCTATGTTTACACATGAACTGTGATTGTGAGGGAAAGTGGATATTTTTTGTTTCGTGGGTGGTTCAGAGCCTGATTATGTCCACCTCAGTCACTAAACTATTAATAGCAAGGCTGTCCGACATGTTTCGACAGAGCATTGGCCTAATTGAATCTATTTTCCTATTTTAGATTGAAATCCAGACTAATGACATTGACATGTGTGCATCAGTCTGACTCGGTTCAGAGACCACAGAGCTTGTCGTCTATCCTTGAATCCAAACTCAAAAAGTTATTTATCCAAAGTTGTTCGTCTTTTATCTGTCCAACATACATGATGCAACACAAAAACCATAGACAGAAGAGAATATGCACATTTATAGAAAAAACTCAAAATCCTCAAAAGTGGAGCTGCGTGGTTTTCATTGGACAGTGATGACTGTATATATTGTTGTTTTTGATGGCGCCTTCACAGATGTGCAGGTTACCCATAATGCATCACACCATGTGTACTAATGCAACCCCCATATCGAGGAGGGTTGTGCTGATAACAAGCCGGATGGTCTCTCTCCTCTTTAGCTAAAGAATCGACGACAGGTGGTTTTCCACTTTCATCCATCTTAAACGAGCTCAGGCCCACAGAAGGTGGCAACATTTCTGGATTTGTATGGTTTCCTCTTTGCATGGTGGCGTTTCAGCTGTCATGTGTGGAAGCAGCGATGAACTGTGTTCACAGATGACAGTTATTCAAAGTGTCATGTGACTTATGTAATTATATTTTTTGTTAATAATGTTAAGTTGTGGAATTACTAAGGTGTATATTGTTAATTTATTTATTTTTGGGTTTTGTAAATTTTAGCACTGTTTGCACCTCGGTCATATACGTCATCATGTTTTGTTTTGTTGTGTAAATGTATTTACATTTCACACAGCATGCCAACTTTTTTTGAAAAGGGGTTGTAGAAGTAATACATCTGTAATAATAATAATAATAATAATAATAATATACTGCCCAGTGGTACAACTCGGCACAGAGCAGCTTAAATTGCTGGAAGTTAGAGGTCCAATGGAATAGAGAATCCGGTCAATTTTCAAATTAAAACACCCTGTGCCAAATCACCAAATCTGAGCAAGATAAGAAAGTCTTGCAGGCAAAACACTCAACACTCAAATTGCGTGGAGAAAGGACCAAAACTGCGTCATGGCCACGACGTGACAAAGACATGCTTGGTGGGATTTTGCCGTTAGAAACACTGTAGTACTGTTTCTTTAGCAAAACTAATGAATTGTTTTCAAACAACAGACTGTTTCCAGAATGAAGATCAAGATCTGTGTCCTCCTTCTTTTGTTATTTGGTGAGTTAAAATAATTAATTCCAAACATAAAGTTAAATATATTAAAAGTGAAAAAATAACAGAGTTGAAAATGTAAATCTGATCCATTGTTCCCGATGCGAAACAGCCTATTGCAACAGTGAAACCACAACCACAGCACCTCCAACAACGACCACAAACACAGCACCTCCAACAACGACCACAACTGCAGCCACAATTACGACAACTGGAAGGAACACGACTTCAACAACATTAACTACGGCTTTGCCAACAACAACCACAGCTTCCTCAACAACAACTGGCCAAACAACAACTACAGCTGCCACAACAACAACTGCACAAATGACAACTGCCCCAACAACAACCACAGCTGAACCAATAGCAACTACAGCTTCATCGACAACAACCACAGCTGTGATGACAACAGCTGACCCAACAACAACCACAGCTGTGACGACAACAACCACAGCTGTGACAACAACAGCTGACCCAACAACAACCACAGCTGTGATGACGACAACCACAGCCGTGACGACAACAGCTGACCCAACAACAACTACAGCTTCATCGACAACAACCACAACTGCGATGAGGACAACCACAGCTTCCTCAACAACTGGCCAAACAACAACCACAGCTGCCACAACAACGACATCTGCCCCAACAACAACCACAGGTGATTCAACAACAACCACAGGTGATTCAACCACAGCCACCTCAACAACCACAACTAGCCAAATAACAACCACATCTGCCACAACAACTGCCCAAACAACAACCACAGCTGACCCAACAACAACCACAGCCATCCCAACACCAACCACAACTGACCAAACAACAACAACAACTGCTCAAACAACAACCACATCCATCCCAATGACAACCACAACTGACCAAACAATGACCACAACCACCCAAACAACAACCAAAGGTGATCCAACAACAACCACAGATGCAACCATAACTACCACAGCTGCCAAAACAACTGCCCAAACAACAACCACAGTAATCCCAAAAACAACCACAACTGCCCAAACAACGACCACAACTGCCCAAACAACGACAACTGACCAAACAACCACAACTGCCCGAACAACCACAGCTGATCCAACAACAACCACAGTCATCCCAACAACAACCAAAACTGCCCAAACAACAACCACAGCCGATACAACAACCACAGCTGCAGAGACAACAACCACAGTTGATCCAACAACAACCACAACTGACCAAACAACAACCACAGCTGCCATAACAACAACAACTGCCCAAACAAGCACAACTGCCCCAACAACAACCACAACTGACCAAACAACAACCACAGATGCAACAACAACGGCTTCCCCAACAACCACAGCTTTGTCAACAACCACAACTTACCAAACAACAACCACAGCAGCAGCAATGAGAACCACAGCTTCCCCAACAACAACCATAGGTTCCACAACAACTACCACAGCTGATCCAACGACAACCACATCTGCAACAACAACAACCACAGCTTCCCCAACATCAACCACAGTTTCCCCGACAACAACCACAGCCCTGTCAACAACCACAACTGACCAAACAACAACTACAGCCACTGCCATAATAACAACAACTGCCCAAGCAAGCACAACTGCCCGAGCAACAACAACTAATGAAATAACAACCACAGCCAATCCAACAACAACCACAGCTGCAACAACAACCACAGCCGCAGTGACAACAAGCACAGTTTCCCCAACAACAACCACAGCCATCCCAACAACCGCAACTGCCCCAACAACAACCACAGCTGCAACAACAACAACCAGAGCTTCCCCAATGACAACCACAGCTTCTCCAACAACTACCACAGATAATCCAACAACTATCACAGCTGATCCAACAACAACCACATCTGCAACAGCAACAACAGCTTCCCCAACATCAACCACAGCCGCAGTGATGACAAGCACAGTTTCCCCAACAACAACCACAGCCATCCCAACAACCGCAACTGCCCCAAAAACAACCACAGCTGCAACAACGACAACCACAGCTTCCCCAACAACAACCACAGTTTCCCCAACAACTACCACAGATAATCCAACAACTATCACAGCTGATCCAACAATAACCACATCTGCAACAGCAACCACAGTTTCCCCAACAACCACAGCCCTGTCATCAACAACTGACCAAACAACAACCACAGTTGCCATAATAACAACAACTGCCCAAACAAGCACAACTGCCCCAGCAACAACAACAACTGACAAAACAACAACCACAGCTGATCCAACAACAACTACAGCTGCAACAACAACCACAGCTGCAGTGACAACAACCACAGTTTCCCCAACAACAATCACAGCCATCCCAACAACTGCAACTGTCCCATCAACAACCACAGCTGATTCAACAACAATCACATCTGCAACAACTACAACCACAGCTTTCCCAACATCAACCATAGTTTCCCCAACAATAATCACAGTTTCCCCAACAACAACCATAGCCCTGTCAACAACCACAACTGACCAAATAACAACCACAGCTGCCATAATAACAACAACTGCCCAAACAAGCACAACTGCCCCAGCAACAACCACAACTGACCAAACAATAACCACAGCTGCAGTGACAACAACCACAGCTATCCCAACAACCACAACTGACCAAACAACAACCACAGCTGCCATAACAACAACAACTGCCCAAACAAGAACAACTGCCCCAACAACAACCACCACTGAGCAAACAACAACCACAACTGACCAAACAACAACCACAGATGCAACAACAACGATGGCTTCCCCAACCAACCACCACTGAGCAAACAACACAACCACAACTGACCAAACAACAACCACAGATGCAACAACAACGATGGCTTCCCCAACAACAACCACAGCCCTGTCAACAACCACAACTGACCAAACAACAACAGCTGATCGAACAACAACCACAGTTTTCCCAACAACCACAACTGACCATACAACAACAGCTGATCTAACAAAAACCACAACTGACCAAACAACAGCAGCTGATCTAACAACAACCACAACTGACCAAACAACAACCACAACTGCCATAACAACAACTGCCCAAATAAGCACAACTACCCCAACAACAACCACCACTGAGCAAACAATAACCACAACTGACCAAACAACATCAACAACGGCTTCCCCAACAACCACAGCCCTCTCAGCAACCACAACAACTGCCCAAACAAGCACAACTGCCCCAACAACAACCACAACTGAGCAACCAACAACTGCAGCCAATGCAATAACAACCACAGTTTCCCCAACAACAACCACAGCCATCACAACAACTACAACTGACCAAACAACAACCACAACTGCTATGACAACAGCAACTGCCCAAACAAGCACAATTATTACAACAACCACCACTGAGCAAACAATAACCACAGCCGATCCAACAACAACCAAACCTGCAGTGACAACAATCACAGTTTCTCCAACAACAACCACAGCCATCCCAACAACGACAACTGCCCCATCAACAACAACACCTGATCCACTGACAACCACAGCTTCCCAAACAACAACCACAACTGATCGAACAACAAGCACAGATGCTACAACAACATCAGCTTCCCCAACAACAACCACAGCCCTAACAACAACCACAACTGCCCCAACAACATCTACCACTGAGCAAACAACAACCACAACTGACCAAATAACAACCACAGATGCAACAACAACAATGACTTCCCAAACAACAACAACAGCCCTCTCAAAAACCACAACTTCCCCAACAACAATCACAACTGATCCAACAACCACAGCTTCCCCAACAACAACCACAACTGATCCAACAACCACAGCTGCAACAACAAAATCCGGAGCTGGTCAAATAACAACCACAGCCGATCCAACAACAACCAGAGCCATCCCAACAACAACTCCCTCAACAACAATCACACCTGATTCAACAACAACCATAGGCTCCCCAACAACGACCACAGTTACTCCAACTACAACCACAGCCACACCCATGACAACCATAGCTGCCCAAACAACAGCCACAGCAGATGCAACAACAACCACAGCTGATACTACAACAACCACAGCCGACCCAACAGCAACCACAATTAACCAAACAACAATCACAACATCCCCAACAACAACCACATCTTTACTAACAACTTTGACTACCCAAGAAACAACCACAGCTGCCATAAAAACTGCCCAAATAATAACCACAACTGCCCCAACAACAACTACAGCTGATCCAACAACCACAGCTGCCATAACAACAACAGCTGCACCAACAACAACCACAGCTTCCCCAACAATAATGGTGGCCCTAATAACAACTACAACTACTCCAACAACAACCACAGTTACACCACCAACAACAACAACAACAACCACAGCTCCACCAACAATGACCACAGCTGCTCCAATGACAGGCACAGTTGCAACAACCAGATCTTCTCTAACAACCGCAGTGGCCCCAACAACTCCCAGAGTTATTCCAACAACAACCACAACTATCCTAAGAACAACCACAACCGACCAAACAACAACCACAGCTGATCCAACAACAACAGTGGCCCAAACAACAAGCACAGCTGTCCCAAAAACATCCACTGCTACTCCAGCACCAAGCACAAATGAGATAACAACAACAACCACAAATGACCAAACAACAACCACAGCTTCCACTTCAACAAATGCTGAAATAACAGACACAACTGCCCCAACAACAGCCACAGGTGTCCCAACAACTACCACTGCTGCTCCAACAAAAACCACTACTGCCCCAACAACTACCACTGCTGCTCCAACAAAAACCACTATTGCCTCAACAAGAACCAAAGCTGTCCCAGCAACTATCAATGCTGCTCCAACCACAACTGCCCAAAAAACAACCACAACTACCATAATAACCACAGCTTCTCCACCAACGGCCATACCCGGAGCAACAACAACTACAGCTTTCCCAGCATCGATCACAGTCACAGGAGCAACAACCACAGGAACTCCAGAAGCAACAACCACAACTGCCCCACAAACAAGCACAGTGACATCTGGAGCAACGACAGCAGCTCCTGGACTGACAACATCAGCAGTTGGAACTACAATCAATACTGACCCAACAACGACAAAAGCTGAAGATTTGACTACTCCAACAACAATTATATCTGGTGTAGAAACAACCATATCTGCAGTAACAACATTGTCAGCAGGTCCGACAATGACGTCTGCCCCAACAACAACCCCAGCTGCTCCAACAATAATCACAGAGGCAACAACAATAAACACAGGTTCAGCCAAACCAACTACAGCTGTTGCAACAACAACTATAGTTGTTCCAATGACATCAAAGACTACTTCTATGACCACAATGGCCACAGCATCAACCACTGTAGCTCCAGCAACAACCACGGATGCTTCATCAATAACTACAACCTCCGCTGCTGAAGCAACAACTGTGATGTCTCCAGCATCAACCATAATTACGCAAGGAACAACAACCATAATTGGCCCAGGGGCAACAACAATGGGAGCCCCAGGAATAAGCACAGTGACATCAGGAGCAACCACAGTGACGCTAACAACATCTGCAGCAGCAACAAACATAGTTGTCCCAGGTGTAACAACCACAGCTGGTGTAGGAACAAATGCCATTGTCCCAGGTGCAACAACCACAGCTGATGCTGCAATGACTGTGGTATCTCCAGCATCTACCACAGTAGCCATAGGGGCAACAACCACAGGGGCTCCAGGAGCAGCAACCACAATTGGCCCAGGGGCAACAACTATGGGAACCCCAGGAATAAACACAGTGACAGGAACAACCAGAGTGACACCAGGACTAACAACATCTGCTGTTGGAGCAACAATCACAGTTGTCCCAGTTGCAACAGCCCTAGCTGGTGGCGGAACAAATGCCATGACTCCAGGTGCAACAACAGCAGGTGATGCAGCAATAATTACAATGCCAATAGCATCAAACACAGCGTCTACAGCCACAACTGTGGTTGTTCCAGCACTGACCACAGTAGTCATAGGAGCAACAACCACAGGGGCTCCAGGAGCAACAAACACAATTGCCCCAGGGGCAACAACCATGGGAGCCCCAGGAATAAGCACAGTGACATCAGGACCAACCACAGTGATACCAGGACTAACAACATCTGCTGTTGGAGCAACAGTAGCTGGTGGAGGAACAAATGACATGGCCCCAGGTACAATAACCACAGCCAATGCAGCAGTAACTACAATGTTGATAGCATCAAACGCAGCTGCTGCAGAAACAACGGCGATGTCTCCAGCATCAACCACAGTAGCAATAGGAGCAACAACCACAGGAGCTCCAGTAGCAACAACCATAAGTGGCACAGGGGCAACAACAATGGGAGCCCCAGGAATAAGCACATTGATATCCAGAGCAACCACTGTGACACCAGGACCAACAACATCTGCTGATGGAGCAACAATTACATTTATCTCAGTTGCAACAGCCCCAGCTGATGGTGAAACAAATGCCATGGCCCCAGTTGCAACAACCACAGCTGGTGCAGTAGCAAGTACAATAGCTCCAGGAGCCCCAGGTGCACAAACCACAGAGGCATCAAACGCAACAATCACAGTTGTCCCAGTTGCAACAGCCCTAGCTGGTGGAGGAACAAATGGCATGGCCCCAGGTGCAACGACCACAGCTGGTGCAGTAGCAAATACAATAGCTCCAGGAGCCCCAGGTGCACCAACCACAGAGGCATCAACAGCAACAATCACAGCTGCCCCAGTTGCAACAGCCCTAGCTGGTGGAGGAACAAATGGCATGGCCCCAGGTGCAACAACCACAGCTGGTGCAGTAGCAAGTACAATAGCTCCAGGAGCCCCAGGTGCACCAACCACAGAATCATCAACAGCAACAATCACTGTTGTTTCAGTTGCAACAACCCTAGCTGGTGGAGGAACAAATGCCATGGCCCCAGGTGCAGCAACCACAGCTGGTGCAGTAACAAGTACAATAGCTCCAGGAGTCCTAGGTGCACCAACCACAGAGGCATCAACAGCAACAATCACTGTTGTTCCAGCTGCAACAGCCCTAGCTGGTGGAGGAACAAATGGCATGGCCCCAGGTGCAATAACCACAGCTGGTGCAGTAACAAGTACAATAGCTCCAGGAGCACCAGGTGCACCAACCACAGAGGCATCAACAGCAACAATCACAGTTGCCCCAGTTGCAACAGCCCTAGCTGGTGGAGGAACAAATGGCATGGCCCCTGGTGCAGCAACCACAGCTGGTGCAGTAGCAAGTACAATAACTCCAGGAGTCCCAGGTGCACCAACCACAGAGGCATCAACAGCAGCAATTGCTGTTGTTCCAGTTGCAACAGCCCTAGCTGGTGGAGGAACAAATGGCATGGCCCCGGGTGCAACAATCACAGCTGGTGCAGTAGCAAGTACAATAGCTCCAGGTGCACCAACCACAGAGGCATCAACAGCAACAATCGCTGTTGTTCCAGTTGCAACAGCCCTAGCTGGTGGAGGAACAAATGGCATGGCCCCAGGTGCAATAACCACAGCTGGTGCAGTAACAAGTACAATAACTCCAGGAGCACCAGGTGCACCAACCACAGAGGCATCAACAGCAACAATCGCTGTTGTTCCAGTTGCAACAGCCCTAGCTGGTGGAGGAACAAATGCCATGGCCCCAGGTGCAGCAACAAGTACAATAGCTCCAGGAACACCAACCACAGAAGCATCAACAGCAACAATCCCAGCAGCAAATACAACAACAGTCGCACCAGGAGCAGCAGAGGCACCAGAAGCAGAAGTCCCTGTGTTTCTAGATTTTTGTGCGTGCTCTGCCATCAACAACAAAACAAGTTTCCTTTTAGTTTCTGTTCTAGCAGCTTTTACAGCAGTTCTTTGCAATTAAGAACTGGATTGGCAGAATGGACTAATTACCACAAACTTTTGTATGTATATTTTATTTTTTCAATATATTTTATTTAAAATGATGGAAGGATCATTAGGCTTAATTTATTTTACTTATTTATCATATCTAATATTTTACCTTCTATTTTTCATAGACTGTCAATTTGAATTTGCTCCACCTGTAAGTTACTTCATGTTTTTTCAGAAACTGTACCGATGTATATGATATTTTCAGTCATAAACAAATAACAAAAAACAAATAATACTGAATAACTATTTTCCTCCAATTAAAGAGTAGCTTACTACACAGAACAAGTAATCAGTTCGTGGTGGCCAAAACATGAACAGCTCTTATTAGATGCTGATTCAACTACTGTGAGTCTAAGAAACGCTAATGCATATGCATGCATATTGCATGTTAATATTATATTTAAAGTGTTAAACCATCAAATTCAAAGAACCCGAGTGTTGTTTTGTTTTTTATTTATGATGCAGCATACAGACTGTTTTGTGGTAACAGGTGCCAAAAATCAACTGCAGTGCATCAGTAAACGCAATATAAAACTATGAAGACAGTCAGCTAGACAATAATAAAATAAATAAAAGATCAAATGATCATAAAGAATGCAAAAATCCAATACATCAAAATATTAAAATATACCAAAAAAGCAGGATTAAAAAGTGGACAATTCTTTATTTATTTTTTACATTGTAGATTACACTAAAGACATCAAAACTATAAAATAATACATATAAAATACAAAAAACAAAACAAAGTGAAAAAAAACATTAAACACAGAACAGTACATTACCTTCAGACCTCTGACTGTCAGTTTGTTGGACATATCGGGCAGTGAGTGAACATTCGGTCCTCAAAGTTGATGCCAGAAGCAGGAAAAATGGTTCATGTACCGAAAAAAAGCCATAAATCATAAATCCTCTGAATGCCTGATGTCTCTGTGCGTGTTAAGTTTTAACAAAATTATTTCACTACAATTGGGACTAACATCATCACACATGAATACAACTGTGCTCCAGAATCCAAAAGGATCTCAGCTTTCAGGTCAGACCCAATTTAGAGCATCGTGTCCATCAAAGAACTGTTAAAGCTCTTCGATGTGTGTTAGTCCACCAACCATTGGGAAAAGTGGATTTGGACTACAGATACAGACACATTAAATGGCCTTGATTACACCTAAATCTCACAGCCTTTAGTCAGAGGAATGATGAAGTGCGATGTTTCGATCTCTGCAGCTGAGTTCAGTCCAGCTGGAGATCTGTGACACCATTAGTGTGAAAACTCTGTCGAAGAGAAAATGGTTTAACGTTCAGAAAGCTTACATCATCCCTGAGGTAAACAACGTTTGGACAACACACAACGAAGCAGTGCTGGCTGCTTCCACCAAATCAGACTTGGTGGAAGCTGGAGGATGAAGCTCTACCTCCCCCTGTGCCTGCAGGTACATACAGCAGGAATAGGACCTGTGGCATTGTTAGGTTACTGAAGAGCCATGAAGATGATAACAAACTATCTCTGGTATCTCTAGCACATGTGGAGGAAGCACCGCCCAGACTCAAGGAGAAGTGGACCCCCAATCCTTCACCACATCGCCAATGTGCACCACTGTGACGTGGTGAGACAGTGACAATGTGTGAACATCCTCCATACAGGCCTGAAAGAAGACAGCATGCGGCCCTGCCTACAGCCAAACACCTGCAAAAGATCCTCCTTAACAAGGCAAGATGCTACAAAAAGGAAGACGCTCCTGAGGTAGAGCTGCATTGGACAGTAACTGTAATGTGGACAGAGAGACAGCAACAACAAAGAAAGGCCAGAAACAAACACCAGGACTCCAAAGATGCTCAACACTTGGTCACACCAAGAAAGGTGGACAAGGAAGACATGCTGAGGACGCTGGGCACCAGAAGAGCTAAAAGCTGAGAGTCACTTTGGCCCAACACAAAGATGCTCAGAAACCTGACAAAGCTCACTCAGTGGTTTCATTTCTATAGCTTGAGGTAACGAGATAAAGAATCACTCTCACAGAAATGTTATTTCCACAGGAAACATTTGAGAGGGATTCGAATGTTTCACAGTCTGTATGCAGATTATTTGTAGATTAATATAGAAATTCATTTTATTTCCATGCACTGTTTTATGTGAAACTGTGGTAAAGGTAACGTAGCTGAATCATCAATCAATCAAGGCTGAGCTTCACATTTGGTCACTCTTCGTGGGTTCATCTGGACGTTTTTTCCGGGACTGGATCCGTGCACATTTCGGACACTTCTTTTCCACAAAGCAGTGTTTGTGAAAGCAGGCCTTGCACACTGTGAAAAGAGAGAAGCAACATTAATGCAGTTAGCATTGTTTTCCTAATATGTTACCAACACCATGAATACAACACAAAGAAAGCAGCGTGACGTTAGAATATGAAGCATGTCATTGTGCATATCTCATTTATTTTAAAACAAAGCAGCGTTCATCAGTGCTCACCTGGACAGCGCTTACATATGCCACTCTGAAAAGGAAAGATGACGTCTCTCTTCCTGCAGAATTCACAGATAAAACCTCTGGCCAGACACAACTGTGTGGAAAAGTCAGAAACATTGTCAGAATTAGAAGTTTGATTCAACACTGAGTGCAGTGGTAACACTCGATCTTAGTGTTTGCATAAAGTCTAACACACCGAGTCTGTGATTTTTAACCACTAACTCGTTCATGACAACTGTACTGAGGGGGAATTTATATACAACTCACCTGTTCACATTATATTAAGACTTAAAGTTATGCAGGATTAAGAGCGTGGACGCTTTGATTGACAGGTGGCAACCTTTGGGTGACGTCACACACACACTGATTTTCTGTCTCACATGCTCTCCTCCTGTTTCGGTCATTCATAAACACACACTTCAACATATATTACGTGTTTTGTTCAGTATACCAAAATAAAAATATAACCATGTGTCCGGATCTTGTACTTCCCTGAAAGTTAGTCACAGTCTGTTCTGTCCTTGACAGATAACTGCAGTGACTGATCTGTTTACTCAATAAGTAATGATTAGATCAGACTCTGCTCCCCAAATGACTCATTTGTCATTCGTGACATACGAGGACTCTGCTGATATAAGGAGCAGCCTGGCTGACACTCAGAAAACCAGAAAACAACAGTAAGTTTATATTGTTACTGGTGTGACCGAGTATTATGTGCATGAACTGGAAATTTGTTCTTTTATTACACGTTCACTGTGAAGTTTTTTGACGTATATTTCTTTTCATGTCTTTGTTGCAGCAATGAAGTCGTGGCGTGCTCTGGCTTTGCTCTGCTTGGCATATTTCTGCCGTGGCGCTCTGTCCTGCCCGGCACTCTGCAAATGCTACCAGAGAAGAGCCGAGGTGATCTGCAATGAGGTTCCCCTGACGGAGTACCCCTCCGAGGGTCTCCCGAAGAACACCACCATGCTGACCATCCAGTTCACAAGCATCAGCTCCATCTCAGAGGAGCAGCTAAGCACCACCCCCTTACTGCAAGGCCTCCACCTGTACAACAACCACCTGCAGAACCTTTCCGCTGACCTTCTCAGAGGCGTTCCTCAGCTGAACACTTTGGATCTCACAGAAAACAAACTGTCTGTCCTGCCTGCGGATGTCTTCAGTCACGCCCCGCTCCGCAACTTAGTGCTGAAAAATAATCAGATTGTCAGTGCTGATGCCGAGTGGCTGCATGACCAGAGCAACCTCACCTGGTTAGACTTATCTATGAACCACTTAACAAAGATCCCAACTGCTCTGTTTCAGAAGCTGCCCCACCTGGAGGTGCTGGATCTTTCCAACAACCGCCTGGAGAAGGCCTCAGTAAATTTTCTTGACCTGATGACCAAACTTGAGAGGCTAAACCTGAACCACAACAAGCTGACCACCCTGGATAAATCCTTACTCCAGCACAACCACAACCTAACCCATCTGTTCCTCTCTAGAAATCAAATCAACAAACTCCCCCAAAACCTTTTTCAGAAGCTCGCTCAGCTCAGAATACTGAGTCTGGACGACAACCAGCTGAGCCACATCCCTGCAGGTTTGCTCGACCCTCTGATCTCCCTGGATGACGACGGGCTGGACCTGAGCGACAACCCGTGGCTGTGTGACGGGAAGATCGAGTACCTGTGGAGATGGCTGCAGAAGAACAAGAAAAAGGTCTTCCTGCCAGAGGGCATCATGTGTGCCGGCCCCGAGTCTCTAAAAAAGCGCACAGTGATGTCGCTGACAGAAAGTGAAATAAACGCTCAATCTTAACATTTTACACCCTCAAACTGGTTCTGATCTGATATGCTAATGTGCCAGCCTGTAACAGCTGCATCACTTCTCAGTCTTTGTCAACGTAATGTTTAATTAAATGCATCAGTAACGAAGACATTTAAGAATTTCTGCTTTTCTTTGCATGTGTGTGATTTACAGATCTCAAATATTTTTTGTGATGCAACATGTGAACTTTTTTAAGTACAAAGGGTCCAGAAAAAAGTCCCCACGCAGCAGACGATGAGCTGGCTTTGTTTGTATGTTGCAACATATTTTTCAGACTCTGACTTGCTGGGAACAAACATGCTCAACATGTCAAACACAGACATATGTAACAGTACTCTGCTGTGGCTCTCAGGCAGGATTATGCAGACCTTCACATTGTAGTAAGATTATTTATTTTCTTGATCTCCTGAATGAATCTGTGTCTTAAATGATTTGTCTTCACTGTTAATCATCTCATTACGCGTCAAACAGACAGCTGAGCTGAAGCTGTCACCTCCGTTCTTTTCAAAGCTGTCTAACTCGGTGAACTGAGGAAACCAGAGCAGGTGAGACTAACGGAGACGTCATGTTTTGATCCGACAGGATCACAGCGGCTGTGACACCCGACACGACATCATGACGTACTCAGTAATCATTACTGCATCGTACATCAGTACACAGCCTTCCTGGAGCTTGGCCTTCATTTTGTTCTCAACCAAACATGTAAACTTTTGTGACTGCACAGAATCTGTCCACAGACAGACAGACAGACAGACAGACAGACATATGAATACCCTGCAAAGTACAAATCAGCTCTGTGGCAGCTCCCACTACAGACTCAAATCCACGTCCCCTGTAATGTTAATGCAAACAGAGCTTTGGACTCTCGCTCTGTCACACCAGGACACGGAGCTTATAGAAGCCACGTCTGTGCAGCTTTAGCTCCGTCCAGATAAAAACAAAAGATCCTACACAGTGCTTCAGACTGACCTCACAGTTTTCAACGTGATCGATGGCAGAGTTCAGCACTGCACCGGCCTGCACCGTGAGATGACCCTTCTTCACCCTCAAGAGGTCATCCATGGAGAAGAGGTGAAGCTGCTCCATCAGGTGAGCAGGAAGCTGCTCAAACTCAGCCATCACGCTGCGACAGAAACAGACAGACTGAACTTGAATATTTACAGTTAATGCTGGAACCGTCCACACGATGAACCACTGTTCCACGTTCAGACCAATCAACGCGCTGCATGTAGCAGCAAACAACACAGTTTGTTGTTTATTCTTTAATTATAACATCTGTCATATTTTGATGCCATATTTTTTTTTGTCTTTTCTTAATGCTGCCACTAGATGGTGCCAAAATCAGAGAAGTCCTGCACAAAGTGGCTTTATTGAATTGTTATTAAAGTAGATCATTTTTAAACAAGTATTACACATATACAATATGAATAATATGAATAATATTAGTGAAATCTGTACTGTGTTATACCTTCCTGATAATCTGCAGGCCTTCAGCAGCTTCTTGACGCACAGCAGCTGATCCTGAAGCTTCTGAAGGAAAGGAAGACAAAGGAAGGAAGGAAGGAAGGAATAAACACAGAGGACACAGGGCTGTTTTCCTTGTCATGTTCAGTATTACTGCATTTGAGTTTGGCCAGATCAGAAAATTGTTAAAAGTAAATAATAAAGTGCCCTTTTATAAAGGTTGGCACAGAGTCTGCAGCCCTGATCTCTTCAGGCAGCTCACTCCACAGTTCAGGAGCTCTAACTGCAAACACTCTGTCACCTCTGTGGAGATATCTGGACTGTGGGACGACCAGGAATGAAGTCTGAGGATCTCAGGGAGCGAGAGGGGACACAGGGTACTAAATGTTGGACTAAATAACTCGGTGCGAGGCCTCTCAGGGCTTTAAGAGTCATCAGTGAGATCTTAAAATCCGCTCTGTGGACAAGCGGTAGCTGGAGTAGACGAGCCAGAAGGAAGAAGAACTCACCCTGAACCTGTCCAGCTCTTTCACTCTGCTGTAGAGCGTCTTGCCGACGCAGGTCAGGTCGAACAGCGGCTGATGCCAAACTGAATCCAGCAGCTGTTTGGAAAAGTCGCTCACAGGATACCTGCAACATTCAACGTGTACGTCTGCCTCTGTATTATACTAATACTAATTTAACTTCATGTTTGAATGTTATCTTAATTCATATTTAGTGTGATGTTATTACAGTTTACATGTTAAAAAAGTGATAAAACTTTGTACCATAAAGTTCTACTTTATATTAAAATGACCATGTTTACATTAATATCAGTCAGTTTTCATTTGTTTACCTGCCAAAGTCCCAGCAGGACAGAACTCGCCCGGGGATCACAGCCTCGGAGCCGCTGTGGCAGCAGTCACAGAAATACCTGACCAATGTCAAATTAATTACAATTAACTAATAATGTCATTTCCATAACTGAATTCATGTGAAATGTTTTTGTTAAAGACCATGAGCGTGCATGTGCTCCACCCCGGATCTACTGTTTTCTCCAAATGTCCCCAGAGGATCCTTCAGACTTCGATGATGCTCTGACCTTTAACTCTTGCACCAACATCTGATTGACTTTTTTGTTTTTATTAGTCAAATATCTCAACAAAGATTGGACGGACTGCCAAACTTCTACACCTCATTCTTTCATGACATTCTCATCAGCCTGATCGGACGTACCTGCCGAGGTATTCACAGTATCGCAGTTTCTTGATGTACTCTGATGGCAAAGAGAGAGAGAGACAAGCTTCTCATTAGCTTCTTGTTGCAGTGTGAAGACACGTAAGATGTAAAATAAAAAGTTCAGTAATATGAAGAACACATGAAGCTTTTTGTGCTGTTCGAGGTTCTTTGGATACCTGACTGCCAAAAAAAGTTCTTTAAATCAGTTCTTTCCTTTTACTTTGCAGGAGCTGGTTCTTTGAAGAACCAAGAGGTAAAAGGTTCGACTGTTGTGCCTCAATCTGTGCTGAGAATCCACAGTGACAGCGAGACTTCAATACAATGAAGATAATGTTTTCCTTTACCTTAGAATGAACCTTTTAGCAGAGAGGTCATCTCATCCTCTCAGCTGAGGGGGAGTTCAGCTGGTTGCAATCTGCAATCTCCCCACTAGATGCCACTAAACACCACAACTGGACTCATCAGCTAAAACTGATCCTGACGTCCAGCAGAGACAGCAACAACGTATCACTTTCTATAATATAATATAATATAATATAATATAATATAATATAATATAATACGCTTTAAATGAACCTTCCACCACTTTTAGTTAGTTCACTTCATGACTGACTGATTGATGAACTGATTAATAACATGGAGGATCTCTGGCTCACTTCACGGACCAACAATCTGAGCTGTTACCAGCGTACGAGCAGCCCGAGTCCACAACCCTTCATACAAATGTTTGTTTATAAGGATCACTGTGGTTTATATCGTGCCAGCCTATAAATATCATCTGACAATTTAAAGACAGTTTGATGCTCAGTGTCATCGCTACAGTCCAATACTCACTGAGCTCCACCTCTGTCCCACAGCCTGCACAGAGAAAGTGTTGCAAAGACATGACGTCACTGCGTCTGCATGAGGAAACATAAAGTGTCAACCGTGAATCTGCACATCTGTCTGTCTGTCTGTCTGTCTGTCTGTCTGTCTTCCTGTCTGTCTGTCTGTCTGTCTTCCTGTCTGTCTGTCTGTCTGTCTTCCTGTCTGTCATAAAGACCTGTGGGTCGGCTGAACGGTGAAGATGATCTGGAAGCGTGGTGGTGCCCAGTTCAGGGATCCTCTCATATTGGTTCTCAGTCTGATCTCCTCCGTCAGGCTGCCGCCGGTCGTCGTCACTTGTCCGGTACCTGGCAGCTGGCGAAAGTCGAGACAAAAGGATGGCAGAAAGCAAAGGTAGAAAATATTACACACTAGCCTGAAGCTTGTTGGAATACAGCACCTCCACAGCTAGCCCGCTAACACACATTTGACACATTTGTGCAAAGTGGAAAGATGAATGGTCAGATTTATCCTCTGGGACCATGAACAGCTGAAACAAACTTCTCTTCACTCTCCACCAAAACTTATTCAAAGTGGTGGACTGATGCTGCCGTCGCTAAAGCTAGATCTCGCTCACAGGAGACGTTCAGATAGCATCGGATAAGCTGATTGGTTGGTCCAATTCGCCCAATCAGGAGCCAGATTCAAAACCATGGAACGTATTAAGAAGGCTGGATGTGGTTTGGCTTGTCAGCTTTGCCCCCAGTGAGCAGTTCAGGTCAAACAGAGTCAGCTGTGGTGCATGTTGCTCACTGGAAAGTTTCTGCTGCACTAAATGGAACTGAGCCTTGGTTAGTATCATTGGTTCTTCTTCTACATCCATGTTTCTAGATGACGTGTTCTCACCTCCTGCAGTGAGCTCCGGAGGCTCAGCCGTCCACGTCGAGGCTCACGGGAAGGAAGCCAGCTCCTCCTGAACTCCAGCACCAGCTGCTTTGCCAGCCACTCTGCACTGCATTATGGGATACCATACACACAGGTATAGGTTTGTACACACACACACATTTTCAGACGTTTAGGTTGTGTTTTACTTACGTTATGGGAGAATCTCTCTGTGTCAGTGCAGTATCAACCCCACAGTCTGAAATGAAAACACGATATAATACATCAGCTCGCTCATTTGTCCTTGTTAGTATGAATAGACTGAATTAAAGTGCTGGAGACACAGCAGCCAACCTGTTTTTATGTGCATTAAATATGAGCATGAATAATAAATAAAATGTCTAAGATAAATAAACAAGAACAAAATCCATCAGAAATTTTAAAAAAAGCACACACAACATTTTTATGTGTTACAATGGCTTATGTTTCAGATGTGGAATATGATTATGTCACGAGTTCTTCAACCACAAACCATTTTATTCATGTAAATTTATGTAGATAATACATTCATCTCTTCAGCCCTGCACAGAGCAGCACGAGCTGCGTGCTGTACAGACTGTCTGCTAGGAAGCACTGATCCAAACAGGAAGCACCAATCCACACAGGAAGCACCAATCCAAACAGGAAGCACTAATCCAAACAGGAAGCACCGATTCAAACAGGAAGCACCATCCAAACAGGAGCGCTAAACAGAAAGCACTGATCCAAACAGGAAGCCAAACCAAACAGGAAGCACTGATCCAAACAGGAACAATCCAAACAGGAAGCACCAATCCAAACAGGAAGCACTGATCCAAACAGGAAGCACCGATCCAAACAGGAAGCTACTAAACAGAAGCACTGATCCAAACAGGAAGCGCCAAACCAAACAGGAAGCATCAATCCAAACAGGAAGCACCAATCCAAACAGGAAGCACTGATCCAAACAGGAAGGCACTAATTCAAACAGGAAGCACTAACTAAACAGGAAGCACTGATCCAAACAGGAAGCACCAACCAAACAGGAAGCACCAATCCAAACAGGAAGCACCAAACCAATCCAAACAGGAAGCACTGATCCAAACAGGAAGCACCAATCCAAACAGGAAGCACCAAACCAATCCAAACAGGAAGCACTGATCCAAACAGGGAAGCACCAACCAAACAGGAAGCACCAATCAGCCTTTACCGAGCGTTCTTCCAAAATAAACACAATTCAAACCCGGAGCGATGATATGTATGTAACAAAAACACCACTTCAACCAAAGCACACAAACAAGGCGTCATGTCAAAGCAGAGACTCTGCTGATTACAACTATCAGCCAAAGAGTAACAAAATAAACCTCAGAACATGAAGTCTGTCTATCTGCTGTTTTGTGGTAAACACTTCTGGATCGTCATTGGTGTTTCAAAGGTGACTTTGGATCGCGACCCCTCGATTCTCCTGACTCTGACTGCTCAATAAAGGTGTCAGTCATCAAAAATCCACCAATGGGTTGTCAAGATATTGATCCGCGCAATGCTTCAATGAGTTTCACTTTTGCGCTTGAACGCGCAGAGCGCGCAGAGCGCACAGAGCGCCGCGCATCGTTCAGGGCTTAAATATACACACACTGTCAGAACAAAGGCACGAAGGAAAGAGGCAAGTGTTCAGTACTAATAACACTAACACTCTGTAAAGTTTAATACTAATATAATAATGAGAAAGGTAAATGGCACATATGGTGCCAAAATGTGGCTTAATGTCACATGTGGTGGGCGGAGCCACCACCAGTTGTGAACTTTTACCTTCAAATCCACTGTCAGTGGAGAGGACAGAGAAAGTCTTCGGTTGTTGTTCAGCTTCATCATGCTCTGCTTCCTCCTCTTCCTCATCCTGTGTGTGCTGGTGTGTGTGTGCGTAAGAGGAGTGTGTGTTTTCATGTGACGTCTCCGTGTTTTCATCTGAACGTCTGACCGTGTTTTTCTCGCGTCTCGGCTCACTGACACCGCGGCAGCTTTCATGTGTCTTTACGCACATCTCGCAGTGTGTGTGTTGGTGTGTATCCATCGGGAAAGTCCGGCCATTAAAGCTCAGAGTCCACTTCACACCTTCCAACACCTCCAGCACCATGTCCACCACGATGAAATGAGCATTTTCCTGTACAAACAAAGAGGCAGGGAAGGAGCTTGTTATTATGATGATCATCTTCATGATCACACACTGGATTCATTTTGTATTTCCAAAGAGATCGAGGCATGAAAGTGATCTTTACATCTATAATGTACTGAAGTAAACCGTGAACTCACCTTCTCCAGCTCACAGCTGGTCTTGAAGGTGTCTGCTGTGAATTCTGGGATACCAGTGGACCTCCTGTCTGGTGTTGAGGCAGAGAGGCATGACAAAACATTTAACATATGATGCTTCTGCTAACATATTTAACATTAGAATAAAAAACAGATATTTATTTATAGATAAATGCAGACCAGGCTCAGAGGATGGCAATGCTGGTCCAGAGTCATTTCAATGTGTGAACAAAGATTTGGCCAGTAGGTGGTGCTAAGGTGCTTGTATGTTAATTTGGGTCATTTGCATAGGTAGGGCAGGTACAATCAGGTGTGTGAGGCGGAGCGGAGCCAAGACAGAGACTGAGCAAGAAGCCGCCGGACAAGAGTAAATCTGGGACTGACTTTTAGTGGTTGGTGAGAGCTTGGTGAAATAAAAGGCTGAAAGACAGACGCCGAGCTGGGCTGACTGCTGTTGGACTAGTCAGTAATATTAGCTGCTGCTGTGTCTGCTGTTGTACCTGATGTGTAAGGAGCATTACAGCTAGTTGGGCTCTTCCCTCTGTGCTCCTCAGCTGATCCCTGCTGTCCGCTGATGGGGAGGTGCAGCCCAGCACTTAGGAGGGAGAACAGATTTGATAAGACAGAGGCGGAGCGAGGCTTCTTGTCCTCCTGGAGCTGGGACGAGTGGTGACAGGAGCTCGGTTCGGATCCGGGATCCTCCACACTGGTGACTGATGAGCGCCAGCGTTGATCCAGAGGAGATGAGGAGTCCAAGCTGGAAGAAGTTTCACTTTAGTCAAATAAAAACAACAACGTATCAACAAGGTGATCCCTGTTTCTGTCCACAGACACAGTGGGTCCTCTTCCACGGAGTCCACCATGATTCTACAGTAGCCTTGATAAAGCCTTTTCACCACACGTCCTTTAAGCTTTCATACTGTTACCTTGATGGAGCAGATGTGTCCGTGCCATCTCCGTGCCAGGAGACAGGCCGGTGACGTCTGGAGATGACTGGACTGCTCCTGGGAAGAAGGAAGCTTCCACCCTCTGGATGCAGAAGAGACGAGTCCTTCGTGTTCCAGCCGTCAGCTTCTGGACCTCTTAAGATCCCTTTTCTTCCACCTCCACCCTCTTCAGCTTGACCGTCAGGGGTTCTGTCAGTGCTGTGCAAAGCCGAGCTGGACTGTGGCTTCAGCTGGACGTGATGGGATTGTGTGATAGCTGTCCTCCTTGTTAAAGTTGGCTGTGTGCGTTGATGGGAAAATGTTGCATTTGTTTCTCCTCCATCAGTTTCTGCTGGTGACAGAAGGAGATGTGGGACTGATCCTGAACCAGCCGACTGATGGTTTTGGTGGGAGAATTCCTCTGCAGTGAGAAACACATATTTAATGCTGATGGATGAGAGGAGCGGTCAGGATTTTATCATTTTGAACTTCTTATCTTATTATTATCTTTCTGTTTCCATGTGCACCTGCTTTGACAGTGTGGTGCAGCTTACCTGTTGCTGTCAGAGCTGTAGTTACAGGTGTCAGTGACTCTGCAGGCTCCTCACACCAGCTGATATATCTGGATCTCTGCAGAGACGAGGACACGCCCCCACAGCTTCCCATCTGTACAGAAGAGGAGAGAGAAAGTTTCCCAGTGACAGAAGTTTTGCTGCAAACTTCCTGGCCAGCTGTGGCAGTGAGTCAGGATTTATCTGACTCAAAGGATACGAAATTACTCAAATGCTTCCATCTTCAGGCGGTTAATCAATACCAGGACTTTCAAAACTTGCTTTCAGAACTTTTTTCTATTCGGTGACGTGAGCAGGAAGTTTTCTTCACGCTGCTGCACTTCCTGACGGCTGATTGGGATCATAAAACACCCTCAAAAGTCAGAGTCTGAAGATTACTGCCCTCATTAACACTTGACAGGCACACAGTGTTGTGCTGAATATGTGTACTTAGAACAAAAGTTTGCAGTATTTGCATCCTGATTGCTCTGCCTTGTGCGACTAATATTTCATGAGGCTGTATGAAAAAATGAACTGAGCGTTCGTGTAAAGATCATATCATAAAACGTACATGTGACCTCATTCCAAAGTCGAGGGGGCCCAGATTGTCAACTTCTGCTTTTGGTTTTTAACCTCTGCCACAAAAAGTTAGTCTGCACGGGGATCCAAGGCACGTTTTAAAATCATAAAACTTTAAGATTTCCTCTCAAACAGAACATAAAAGTGAAACTGTGAGAACTCCACCTGCAGCTCTGAATTTAAAATGTTTCTTTGCAGAATATAAAAGTTGTCGTCTTTGATCTATGCTCTTGGCGTTGTCTTTGGTCCTGCATGATTTTAACTTGAATATAAACTCCAGTTTTAGCTTGTTCTGTCAGTTTTAGCTTGTTCTGTCAGTTTTAGCTTGTTCTGTCTCTGACAGTGTGCGGTACTCTCTGCAGTATCACATCTTCATAAATATCAGCTGGTTTCACATCATAAAGTCACGATCAGAAACACACAGCTGGACCTCATTACTTTTGTTTTACTGGGTCACTTTGTGTTGAACAGTAAAGATGCAGCTCAAAGAGCTTTCAGCTTCACTGACTGACAAAGTAACAACCGTGCAATAACCTGTGGCTGTTCATCTTGGCCATAATCAGGTCAGACTTTGAATTTCCTGCAAAGGCAAAAAGAATTTCCTAAGCCAGCACGCTAACACCATAAACTGTGGCTAAACTGATACCATGTTAGTATGTTGATGATAGCGTTTAGTCCAAGTGCATCATTCATGTCAGGCCTGTAAATGTTCACTGCATTAAGATTTACACCTTCTAACATAATAAACCATAGATCAGCAGATAGAAGTTTATAAAACAGAATGACGCCTGGGAACTGTCGTGTGTGGTCATAACCTGTCTGTGCCATCTTCTCCATGACTGTAAGTCATGTCATTACTTGTTTCTCACACTTCACATGAGCCATTAAATAATAAAACAATGTGGTCAATATTTCTGCCCACTGTGATAATGTAAGATATGATCAACAATAAAATTAAAATATACATCATAACCATCGACCTCTGACTGCAGCCATTTCTTTATGATGCTGATTCATGCTGCGTTTTTCCTAAAGTTGGATCCGGCTCAACTTCTCTGCCACTTTTTTTTCAGCGTACAAGCCCACGATCTGCACCTCTGCAACCAAAACGAACCACCCCCACTCAAATAAAGGGAAAAACCTGCTTTTATGACGTAAGCACTGCCATTTTGTACATTTTATTTTTCAATAATTGAAAAAACGAAAACTTTTAAGAGCTTTTCATGGCATGTTCTTTCTTTTTCCTCAGAGCTGATCCTGGGATAACTTAGCCTTAGCCTCAAAACTCGTGTTTGAGGGATTATCACCTGAAAATCACCAACACGAGCCAAAGAGGTGCCAGTCTGTGAGACAGAGCTAAAGGAAACATGTAAACTTATTTCGTCATTTGTTCTACTAGAAGTGCATAAAAACCCTGTTCTTATAAATGAACCCTGGGTTAACACTTAGCCTGGGCCTAAGAATGTATCGTGTTAAAAGCCTTTCAGAGACTGCTGAGGACGGGGTTTGTTCTTAGTTTGTCCTAACCACAAAAGTTCAGTTAGGAAAGTGTAAAACTGGTTTTAACAGTTTTTTTAGTCACATTTCGAGAAGCAGAATCACTCAAAACACGTAACCTGCCTGCGTGTAGAAATAGACTCTGATTGTGGGAGATAATATCTTTGAGATCAAGACGTTTCCTATTTCAGTAAAGTGGATTAGAGAACGAAGAAACGCTGACCTCACCACAAACAGAGTCAAAGCATCTTTAAAAAAAAAAACATAAAAAGTGCAATAAATCGAGCTACTCACCATTTTACAAACTCCTAAACCTGATGCAGCGAGGAAACCTGTCAGAGGCCGACTGACTGACACGAGTCTTCATCCACCAAAAAACTTTAGCAGAGAAAGGAAGAGGAGAGGCGGTTGGTTATCAGCACTTCCTGTATTTAACAGTGGTTTTGTACTTTCTGTGGGTGAGCTGTCAGAAGTGTTTTTCTGCGAGAATGGCTAAGAACATTTTGTTTATCTGCACGACTACTGCAAGTCTCCCTTAAAAAATGTCACAGATGTTGCACAAGGCGAATGTTTTGTGAGAAGTAGGTCACAAATTCTGTTCAATGAGGACCAGTGTGTGAGATTTAGTGGCATCTGGCTGTGTAGTTGCTGATGACAACCCCCTCACCTCACCCTCCCCTTCCTTGCAAAGAGATGAGGCGGTGACATGCAGCAAAGGGCCACAGGTCTTCTGTAGATAGTGTCTTCTTATTTTCAGGTGGTTATACGTTATTATACAACAGTTAGTTGGAGTAATTTGATTGGACTGGAGTGGCTCCATGAGTGTTGATATAGAGAGTAATGGCACTGGGACTTTTACCTACATGTATCACTTGTTTCTTTGCACCTCAATAACACTTAAAGGTCCAGTGTGTAGGCATTAGTGGCACCTAGCAGTGACGCCACAATTAGATCCAGTGTTTGGTGTGTCTGCTCTGGGCTGCTGCACAAAAATGAGTCTCAAAAATATTAATGTCGACTGCGCCGTGGTAACGTGGACTTTTAGATCAAAAAAATGCTGATGTGTTGCTCGGCCACCGTTGATATAGTCCAGAACTGTTGTATAAAAGCAATATCATGCTGGATTTTGTGCTGTTATACTGAATATTGGCACAGCTGTGCTCTCATGTCATGTGGCTTAAATGAAAACATAGTTATGCATATTCCATTTCTACCAAATAGAAACCGATGAATCTTAAACAGTGGACCTTTAAATCAGTAAATAAGGGCACTGTGTAAATGTACTCAATAAATAAAGGATGTGAGAACATTTGCAAAATAAGGACAGAAATCGAAAAAGCCATGTCAGGACTTACTGTATGTGTTTAAAGGTTATGATGGGCCATCTTCCTCAATCTGACAGTAAGTATACAACAGCATAAGGTTTTGTTCAGCAGAAATATTTGCCGCAAAGCGTCTCAGTTCAGCCTCAGAGCCGTCGTGTCAGCCGGCAGCTGGTTGAGAAGAAAGAGGAAGTTTAAATCAGAGTGTAGGTATCAGTGAGTTTGATTTGCCTTCAGGCTTTTACTGGAAAAGCAGTTCAGGTTCAGTCTGTCTGAGAGGTAACATGTCACACAATGCACAAAAAACTGTACATGTACACGCTTCACGTACTTACGTGTAACATGAAACTTGTTACCACGAATGTCTTGAATGTTTGTTGTTGTTGAAGATCTCCAGAAATCCTCTGACTGTCTGAGAATGTTATTGTTGTCTGCACTGTCAGCACTAGAGGGCAGAGTCCTCCCCACTACAAAACCTGTAGCAAAACCAAAATCATCACACACACACACACACACACACACAATCACCTGTTGCTACAGTGTGAGGCTGCACTTTGACCTGGGCGTGCATGGTCTGACCTGGTGGTGCTGGACTGGCTCCTTGTGTCTGATCACAGGTTGGGAGCTGCCAGGGCTGCTGGTATCTGAGCTGAGGCCTGATTTGTGCGTCCCTCCCTTTCTCTTCATTGTTATCTGTCCCTCTACAAAATAAGACAGCCTGGTTGCACCTTAAGTTTGTTTAGACCTCATCTCCAACTCTTTGTCCACATTCTCGTGCTGTTGCTTCAAAGATCTTCACAACAGCAAACAAGCTACATGCACAATGAGATCATCTCTGGACTTTCATTACAGTTTATTTTAAGCTCTAGTGTGAAATCCTCGTGGAATGAGTTGATTTAAAGTCTCTAAATACACTTAGACTTGCTTTCCATGAAACAAGCAGTGACCTGTCAATCAACTTGAGTGGCACCTGGGGTGTCCAATCAGGTTCCAGAGGAGGAGTTACTGCTCTGTAGTCTGGTGGTACAGCAGAGGATTCTTCTGTATCGACTAGTAGTCATAGTTTGTATTTTACTGGCTTGTATTCTACGTCAGATTCTCGTTCACTGAAATATTCATGCAAATATACGTCAGACTGATAAATATAAACAATGTGACAGACCAACTTCACACACCTTCCTCTGTAAGTGTGTGTTTGTTCTTAAACATTTGGGGAGAAATGTTCATAAAGTTCCATAAAAACATTCTGGAGTTTAGAATAAACATTAACATCAGAGGTAGTTAGTGATGTCAATAAAGTTCCTTCACAACATGCAGTGATGAGTACAAATGTGTTGGCTGGTACACATAATGTAATCAGTGATCAGCACTGTATATCTGCTGACACAAGCTTGTAATCTGGTGACTCAGCACTCCAGCAGCTCCACAATGGAGCTCGCCCACTATTCTCTCTTTCACACACACACACACACACACACACCCTCTACATGGACATCACAGTGTAGTAAATAAGGGCCAACAGCTGAATCCAGGCCTGCTTCTACTTCAAAGTTTGGACTGTTTGGAAAACGTGACTTTTCATTTGGCTGTGAAGTGAAGCCAAAAAACTGCAGTTCCTCAAACGTCCACCTGAGGCTGGCTCCAGAAGTGAGTCAGTCTCCATAAGTCCCCATGTTCAAATGTCCAACTTCACAGCAGAAATAAACATGTTTACAGCCTGGTACAAAAAACAGTTTTGGTCTCTATAGCTAATTTCCCCGTTCATGACAACTGTACTGAGGGTGAATTTATATACAACTCACCTGTTCACATTATATTAAGGCTTAAAGTTATGCAGAAAAGGTGTTGTTACAGTACACGCAGCACTTAGGAGAGTTCTAGCTGTTCCTCTGCAGCAGACAGGTAAAGCTGTCACCTTCCTCTGCAGACTGATGGATGATCACTTCAAACTTCTGTCACAAATATCCTGCAGGGCCTCTAACAGAACCAGGATGTGACACACAGGTGGTAGAAGAGTCACTCAGGTACAGACCAACACGTGAGGTGAGAGTGTCTGTCCAGCAGATGGCGCCATTTACTGAGTTTCGACCGCTATTTTAATATCCCTGATTTCTCATGGCTGCACGGTCCACTGCGCAGCCGCAGTGAGTGTCAAATGCCGCTCTGAAACCGGAAACGTAGAAGCCACGACTTCATAATAAAACGTCTAAGATTGAAATGGGATGAATATAAATGAAACGAGACAAACAGTTTAAAAGGTCTCTAAATAAAATTACAAAATAATTTTCAAAATAATTCATATAATAAAAATAAATAATAATAAAAAAATAATTAAATCATCTTGCCACTGCACCTTATCTACCTATTTGTGTTCCTTTTAAGTGTCCGTGTCCCATTCTGTGTTTCATCTATCTATCTATCTATCTATCTATCTATCTATCTATCTATCTATCTATCTATCTGTCTGTCTGTCTGTCTGTCTGTCTGTCTGTCTGTCTGTCTGTCTGTCTGTCTGTCTGTCTGTCTGTCTGTCTGTCTGTCTGTCTGTCTGTCTGTCTGTCTGTCTGTCTGTTTGTCTGTCTGTCTAATAAAATGTTCTTTTAAAAACATTCACATTACATAATTCTGTGCAGTATCTCATAATTTAAGAGGAAGAAGGTTAAAAAATAAAATAAAATATAAAGTACATTATAATGTATAAGTAGACAGACGCAATAAATAAATGATATTAAACATAATGTAACAGATTAAAGTGTACAAACAGACAAATAAATAGAACAGACTAAAGATATAAATCTTTAGTTTAATCTTTAAAAAGTGAAGCTTTATACCAACATTACAAAGGCTGGTATTTTATTTTGAAAGGCCCGGACGTGGCGCCGCCGTTGACCGTTGACGCTGCACGTACCGCGCAGCAGACAGGAGAAACGGACGCGGCGGCGACAGTCGAGGTAGGAGAGTGAACGCGCGGCACGGCACGGCACGGCACGGCACGCCTGGAGTCTCCGCTGGACGTTAGCTAACCCCGCGCTGTCTCTCTCACGGATACTAGCCGACACACGGACGCCCTGAGAGGGGGAACATTATGGCGACGTTGGGTCCGGAGTCGGCTCGCCCTCCTCTTTCCCAGCTCGGTTCTTCTCCGTCGATCCAGACCGCTAACCTGCCTCCCAACCGGGGCTTGGAGCGGGCTCTGGAGGAGGCGGCGGCCAGCGGCGTCCTCAACCTCAGCTCCCGAAAACTGAAGGAGTTTCCCCGGACAGCCGCCAACCACGACCTGACCGACACGGTGGAAGCAGGTAGGCGGGACTGTGTGGCATCTTTTTCGGGGTTAGCTTTTAAGAAACAGACCCGGTGCTGGGGCGGTAACGACTCTCGGTAACGCGTTACACAGCCGCGTGGATACTCTCCTCTCCGCGGTGCTGGCATTTCCGTTACTCCTTCATAATGATAGAGTGTGTGTACCCGCGGGAGTCGAACCCTCAGCCCTGCCGGGATGTGTGACTTAAACCTCCCCCAACTTTAGGTTCACCTGGACCGGCTGCACGGCTGCATGCACCGCCTCCGCTCCCGGTGGTTTGTTTGTGGTCACACTGACGCCAGCTGACCCGTGTGGTGTGTGCGTCCGTGTACACACGTGAGATGTGATGGTAAAGGCTGGGAGAGCTCGTCTGGCCGTGGATGCCTGCAGGCTGTCTCACCGCTCGGTGGGCCTGCGATGGAATTCCCCAGCACTTCCCCTTAATCCACTTAGAGCTGTGAACACGCAGGAGGGCAGGGTGAGCCCAGCCAGGCTGCAGAAATGTTCATCAAACGGACAGATTTGTGCTTATATACGTTGGCTTGGGTCACATCATAGGTTAGGTGGTCCCTGTTCAGGTGTGGGGGCACAGGGGGTTCAGGGACACACCTGAACAGGGACCACCTGCAGCATGCTGCACCTCAGACTGCAGCATGCTGCACCTCTGGACAGGATGTGAAGGTAAACTGAGGTTGACTGAGTTTCAATACCCAAGGAGTAAAATCTCATCAGCCTCTGTGAGCCAGTAAGCGTTCGGCACGCGTGTACCGAGATCTAATCACGCTGGTGACTGGACGTCTAACGTTACACCCCCAGAGACGAACGCTTGCTGCTTATCTGCACAGATAACTCGGTGAGCTTTGTATGTCCTGGTGCATCCTCACACCCCTCAGGCTCGTCTGTTTCAGTGTTTGTGGCTGTTTCCTGGTCAGATTTACTGCCCCCTCACCATCTAGGCCTGTTTTGATCCACTGTGTTGGGCTGAGGGGGTCAAACAAATCTCCAAACCTCGTCACACGCTGACGTGAACCAATCTCCGTCTGTCCATGAATATCAAGGTGAGCTGTGTTGCAGCTGGACTGGAAAGTTTCAGTGCCGTCTCATCGCCGTGCTTCGCTCTGTAACTTTTGTTTATATACACTAAAAAAGAAATGTGGCTTACATAACCGCCGGCAATCCCGTTTATAGAAACACACACAGCAGCCTGAGGTGGAGGAGTGGAAACGCAGCAAAGGGAGGGACAGTCCAACAGATTCTGTTGTTTTGATTTTTGTGTGATATCTGATCAGGAGTTTGAGGCTGGTCAATGATCACTGGACGCACTATTGACCAGTACTGATCACAGAGTCTGTTTGGACCCTTTTAGTATTATAGCACAGTAACATAAAGAAACAACAACAAATGATGAATCCACAACTGTTATATACAGGAGCAGTTAGAGGTTAACAAATACACAGTGAGAGGAGGAGGGAATATTTCTGTTATAGAAGGTTATTTAAGCAATATTACATTCAAGAGTTCACGACAGTGATGTGGGCCGTCACTGAAGTGCCAATAATGACGGTAAAGCACACCCTCGAATCTAATAAGGCTCTAATACGACAGTTACCAACTTAAATTAAATAAATAATCAAATGTTTCATATTCTGAGGCAGCTTTTTCTCTCAAAATAAACTTTGCTCACTGTTTCCATGGAGATACAGTCTGACTAATACCTGTAGACAACAGTAGACTTACAGTATATGTAACAGAAGCCATTTACTCCCCCAGGAAGTCCTAACCAGGTAACGTTAAAGCTTGCTGAGATTCCAAACTGAATAAATACACACATATAAACACTAAACTGTCTTTCCAGTTTGCGCTGTGTTAGCAACTCAGAGTCACAGCTGATGGAGCGCTGTAAAGTCCTAAAGTTAAAACGTGTTGAACAAAGATCACAGCATGTTTTTATCTAATGAAATCTTCAGCTTCAGCCCAGATTCGTCAGCTTTTAGTCTTTAAAAAACACATTTTCTCTGAGGTCACTGAACTGTTTGAACACAAACAAACAAACTGCATTATTGAGGTACACACCTGCACTAACGAGGTACACACCTGCAGTAACGAGGTACACACCTCTTCAAGAAAGGTTGAGTCTGGAGCAACTGGACCGTTTTTAGATCCATGAAGACGTTTCGCCTCTCATTTAAGAAGCTTTTTCAGTTCTGGCTGACTGGTGGGGAGTGTTTATACTAGGAAAGCTCGTAGAGCTGCCCATTGAAGTACACACCTGTATTAACGAGGTACACACCTGTATGAACGAGCCGGTCTAACAGCTCCTCAACACACAGAATATTCATTGAAGAAAGGTGAAATTTAAAACTCAGATGTGTTGACTTCCATTGTCTTTATATTTGTGATGTGACGACGTGGAGATGGTGGAGTAATATTTTTAGTGATGAGTCAGGTGTGCTGTCATGTGTCTAAATGTCTAGTGAACCAATCAGATTGCTCGGTGAGAGCTACTTGTTGTGTAATTCTTTGACTTATTTCTCCACCTTATTAAATTGTTCATATTGTTTTTAATAGTTCCCAAACCTCAACATGAACCAGTTCCGTTTCTTTTAAAGTAATAATCTTTATGAAATACTGTGAGGTTGGTTTGGGTGGAGGAACTTTACAGCTGCTGCTTGTGGTCTGACAGTTAAACCACGAGCTGAACACTCCTCAGTGCTCTGTAACTATAGACTGTTTAAGAACTTTCTGAACTGCCCCTGAGCTGGCTTTCCTCCATGATATGCTCTCTCTTTAGCAGTGTCTGTGTACTATGAAAGTGTGGTGGGTTGATAAAAACGAAGAAGTTGAATTTGGTTTGTATCCGATGGTTTGAGAGGGAGAGAGCAAGCGCTGGTCTAGAGACACAGACAGTGAATGAGGAGAGCGAGCGCTGGCCTCGATGAAGCTGGTTAACCAGAAATAAAAAGTTGTTTCCTGATTGTTTCACAGAGATTACAAATACACACACCCCCAGCAGCCCCCACACAACTCCTGTGCGGCCTTAAAAATGAGGCCTCGTGGGTGTAGCGAGTTTGTTATGAGTCCCTCCTGGTGTGTGAGGAGGAGTTTACAAAGCGTGTAGGTAATAATAGTTACTGAACCTTCTTGTACCCTTTACAGCACAGTTGAAGCTGGTTATCAGTTAAGGCTTAAAGTCAGCCTAGAAATGGATAGAGTAACAACTCGCCTTCAGCTGTGCTCATTTAAACATCATTAAAGGCAGCTCTGAGGGGTGGTGAGAGTGAACACGTCATTAATGAAAGGACGACATCATCGTCTTTATCTGTTGGACCGTCTGATGGTAGTAAACGGCGTCCTGTGTGTCGCCTCTTCAGAGTTGAACACGCCGTTGTCTCCGATCACACGAGAACTGTGATCAACTCCCATGAAATGAAATCAGATGAGAAGGAACAGAGTGAGTCACTGTGACAGATGAACACGTGGTGGATACACACTCACACACACACACACAAGTGCGCGCACACACACACACACACACCATGTGCATGCACACGTACACAAATATGAAAATGTAAGGACGCGCTGTATGACCTGGTTTCGTCTTGCCGTGCAGGATGACCATGTCAGCTGGAAAACAATATCTAAATTTAAATGCAGTGTGAAGAAAGGAAGGAGTGGAGCATTAATGTGCGCTGTGTTAGAGGTACAGTTAGTGACGGTTAGAGGTCACAACAAGATGACGCTGTTGAAAGAGCTCCAAACAGTGGACAGCCATGATGGAAACGATGTTTGTGTATCTGTTTGTCGTGTTCCTGTGAGGAAGGTTACAGTGTTTTTGTGTTTTCAGTGGAGGCTTGAGTAATTGGTTGGAGACCCCATAGAATCAATGTTAGGGTATGCTCCAGACGTCCTTCTACCAGCAAGCACCTACAGAAACTTCACTCCAGAGAGCACGCGGCGTTCATCGAACTGAGTGAACAAAACAGAGGAGGTATGAAGCAGCTAACTTTGAAGGAAGTGAAGGATAGTGTGCAGGCAAGCTTGTGTTTTTTTAAGATTGTTGTACTGGTGCACAGTTATTAAATCAATAAGTAATTCAGTACATTTCTATCTGTTTATTTGTTTTTAAAAAATAGGAAAGAAATGTTTAAGTCAAGTCTGATGTTGCCTCGCACAAACACGCTGTTTTTCTGTATCGGAGGTGAAAAAAGTGGATCGGTGCATCACTAGTCCTTTTACAGGTGAAGGGCATCACCTGAGGCACGGAGCAGGAAGGTGATTTCCAAACCAAAACAACCAGTCAGTCCACTTTTCTGAGCTCATACCACCATTGATACCACCATTATCAAACACAACTGCCAAGCTGTGTGTGTGTGTGTGTGTGTGTGTGTGTGTGTGTGTGTGTGGTGTCCTGTAACTGCTGACTGTTCAGAACTGTTTGGTGGACAGGAAGTTTTAGTGATGATGACATTTTATTTATTAGAGTCGTATACTCTGTCTAATCATGGTGACACTTATAATGAAGTGAATTGTTGGGGGAAGCACTGAGTGCTCGGGGTTGTGGGGGATTTTTAAAGATGGTGGATAGTCCAGAAACAGGAAGGTTAAAGAAGGTGGTTTCCAGACCGAACGAGCCGATCAGCCTGCTGTTCTAGTTTTAATCACAGATTAATCTGTTGATTATTTTCTCGGTTCATAGTTTGATTTCTTTCGGTTTTGTGTTGACTTTATTCCCTCACATGAGGCAGTGACAGTGTTACTTAGATGATTCATTAATTATCAGTTTTTTGCAGCTCCAGTGTGTGTTTGTGTGTTTCATAGCTGAGTTCAGTTGTTTTTACTTTCTGTTCTTCTTCTGCTGCTGCTGCTGCTGCTGGAGGTGGGAGAATAATACACAAAAACCCCGACCACCTCCATCTCACTGTAATCTGTTCTACAATGCAGAAAATGACATCTGCTGTGGGCACACGTGTGTGTGTGTGTGTGCGTCCAGATCCAGACAGTACACATTTCTGCATTCGTGCAGCGTTTGGCAGTTTGTCAGTAGTTCTGCTTTACACTGTGTCTTTGTCATGGTGCCATATTGACACAAACACCACCCCCTGTGTGTGTGTGTATATGTGTCTGTGTGCATGTGTTTGAACCACACAGAAAGAGATTACATAAGATTACATGTTTGTTTTTTACATTAAAACCATCTGCTGCAGGATTTTTGTGATTCTGACCGACCTCCATGTCAGAGCTTTCCACCAGGATGTGGAGCAGCCAGCTAGGAGGGTACAGTTCAGGCTGTTAAAGCACAAATATGGTGGCCTCCATCATATATGCTGATCTTAGGGACTTTGTCTACCCGATAGTAGTGAATTATCGGCCACAGAGTCTATAAATATCTAATCTTTAAAACTATTCCTGACGACTTCTTGGAGACTCAGACATGGCTCCGCTGTAAAAAGCACAGTGTAAATAAACAGCATTCATGTCTTCATTAAGCCTTGAAGGTCTGTGTGGTGTGTATGGAGCATGCAGACTTCAGTGGACTTTTTTACTGCACAGTAGTCAAGTTGCTGCACATACACATATTCATATAGAGCATGTGGGGGATGATGTTTCTCGTCATCTCGCATTGTTTTCAAATGGAGGCTGCTGGATGAAAAATGTACGCGCAGAGCGAGTCGCAACTTGTTGATCAAAACTATTTTATCACAATCAAAAATGAATATAATAAAGTCGTTAAGTAGCCGGCTGTTGCGTCGACCGCTCACACCAGTCGCACAAATCCAGATAAAAATAGATTTCAGATGATAATCTGCGTCTAAAACAAGTGTTTTCCTTTCTTTGTGTCACACGTTAAAAGTCTACTTTCTGTCTGATGATCAAACGTGTGATAACGTTTCTCATCACAGCAATGCTTTCTGTGAATTGTGGCACCATTTTCTGTCAGCACCAGTCACATGCACTGAGCTACAACACAACAAACTCCTCCTGTCAGTCCACCATCGTCTTCCGGGAACAACTCACCACTCAGAGGATTCAGAATAAAGCCAGAAACCTCCCACAATTTTCGGCTGTCAGTGGCAAAGACAAGCATCTTTAGTGGATTCCTCTGCAGCCTGTTAGTGGTGATCTACTGACACAGCTCCAAACCTTTTGCACCGATTATTCATCATGTAGACCCCGAAATATGTGCCCGAATTACCCTTTACTTACAGATGTTTAAAAAAAAAACATTTTTTATTGAATGAATTCTGAAAATTTAATCCAAAGTAGACAACAAAGTCTCTGAGTACTTTATAGTTTGATATTCAAAGACACTAACACTGACCATGACCTTTAACCTCATTAATATGCTTTAACATGAACTCTTAATTTTCACGTTAAACCTCCACTGATGTCCATCGATGGCTTTCCATAGAGACCTCTAAGAGGGGGAGGGTCGACCCATCATGCATAATGAATGAAGCAGTTAATGGAGCAGTTAATGGTTTCTCTCAGAGTAGAGATCAGTGGACTGAAAGCAAGAGAATACTCTTTGTTGTTTTGTTGACTCGAAGGCTCAGCCGCCGTTAAAATTATCTATAAATGTTTTATTGATGTCCTATTTTAAAATGTGTCCAGTTCATCCTGAGGGGAACACGAGTTTAATGATATCGTTACAGACTACACATGAATCTCATGGTGGTGCTACAGGTCATACAGGTCAGAGGATTGCCTTAATCATGTGGATTCATCCTCTGGGAACCATGAATGTCACTACCAAACGTCATGACAATCCATCCAATGGCAGACTGACAAACTGCCAAACATTTTCTGTATTCTGCTGTGGCTAACCAAACAAGTTCATCAATCACAGAAGGCCGCTGGAACTGGATAAACAGCCTCTGGTCTCTCCTTTGGTCTCTCCTCTGGCCTCTCCTCTGGTCTCTCCTCTGGTCTCTCCTTTGGTCTCTCCTTTGGTCTCTCCTCTGGTCTCTCCTCTGGCCTCTCCTTTGGTCTCTCCTCTGGTCTCTCCTCTGGTCTCTCCTTTGGTCTCTCCTTTGGTCTCTCCTCTGGCCTCTCCTCTGGCCTCTCCTTTGGTCTCTCCTCTGGTCTCTCCTCTGGTCTCTCCTCTGGCCTCTCCTCTGGTCTCTCCTCTGGCCTCTCCTTTGGTCTCTCCTCTGGTCTCTCCTCTGGCCTCTCCTCTGGTCTCTCCTCTGGTCTCTCCTCTGGCCTCTCCTTTGGTCTCTCCTCTGGTCTCTCCTCTGGCCTCTCCTCTGGTCTCTCCTCTGGTCTCTCCTCTGGCCTCTCCTTTGGTCTCTCCTCTGGTCTCTCCTCTGGCCTCTCCTCTGGTCTCTCCTCTGGTCTCTCCTCTGGCCTCTCCTTTGGTCTCTCCTCTGGTCTCTCCTCTGGCCTCTCCTCTGGTCTCTCCTCTGGTCTCTCCTCTGGCCTCTCCTTTGGTCTCTCCTCTGGTCTCTCCTCTGGCCTCTCCTCTGGTCTCTCCTCTGGTCTCTCCTCTGGCCTCTCCTTTGGTCTCTCCTCTGGTCTCTCCTCTGGCCTCTCCTCTGGTCTCTCCTCTGGTCTCTCCTCTGGCCTCTCCTTTGGTCTCTCCTCTGGTCTCTCCTCTGGCCTCTCCTCTGGTCTCTCCTCTGGTCTCTCCTCTGGCCTCTCCTTTGGTCTCTCCTCTGGTCTCTCCTCTGGCCTCTCCTCTGGTCTCTCCTCTGGTCTCTCCTCTGGCCTCTCCTTTGGTCTCTCCTCTGGTCTCTCCTCTGGCCTCTCCTCTGGTCTCTCCTCTGGTCTCTCCTCTGGCCTCTCCTTTGGTCTCTCCTCTGGTCTCTCCTCTGGTCTCTCCTCTGGTCTCTCCTCTGGCCTCTCCTTTGGTCTCTCCTCTGGTCTCTCCTCTGGTCTCTCCTCTGGTCTCTCCTCTGGCCTCTCCTTTGGTCTCTCCTCTGGTCTCTCCTCTGGTCTCTCCTCTGGCCTCTCCTTTGGTCTCTCCTCTGGTCTCTCCTCTGGTCTCTCCTCTGGCCTCTCCTTTGGTCTCTCCTCTGGTCTCTCCTCTGGTCTCTCCTCTGGCCTCTCCTTTGGTCTCTCCTCTGGTCTCTCCTCTGGTCTCTCCTCTGGCCTCTCCTTTGGTCTCTCCTCTGGTCTCTCCTCTGGTCTCTCCTCTGGCCTCTCCTTTGGTCTCTCCTCTGGTCTCTCCTCTGGTCTCTCCTCTGGCCTCTCCTTTGGTCTCTCCTCTGGTCTCTCCTCTGGTCTCTCCTCTGGCCTCTCCTTTGGTCTCTCCTCTGGTCTCTCCTCTGGTCTCTCCTCTGGCCTCTCCTTTGGTCTCTCCTCTGGTCTCTCCTCTGGTCTCTCCTCTGGTCTCTCCTCTGGCCTCTCCTTTGGTCTCTCCTCTGGTCTCTCCTCTGGTCTCTCCTCTGGTCTCTCCTCTGGTCTCTCCTCTGGCCTCTCCTTTGGTCTCTCCTCTGGTCTCTCCTCTGGTCTCTCCTCTGGTCTCTCCTCTGGTCTCTCCTCTGGCCTCTCCTTTGGTCTCTCCTCTGGTCTCTCCTCTGGTCTCTCCTCTGGTCTCTCCTCTGGTCTCTCCTCTGGCCTCTCCTTTGGTCTCTCCTCTGGTCTCTCCTCTGGTCTCTCCTCTGGTCTCTCCTCTGGTCTCTCCTCTGGCCTCTCCTTTGGTCTCTCCTCTGGTCTCTCCTCTGGTCTCTCCTCTGGTCTCTCCTCTGGTCTCTCCTCTGGCCTCTCCTTTGGTCTCTCCTCTGGTCTCTCCTCTGGTCTCTCCTCTGGTCTCTCCTCTGGTCTCTCCTCTGGCCTCTCCTTTGGTCTCTCCTCTGGTCTCTCCTCTGGTCTCTCCTCTGGTCTCTCCTCTGGTCTCTCCTCTGGCCTCTCCTTTGGTCTCTCCTCTGGTCTCTCCTCTGGTCTCTCCTCTGGTCTCTCCTCTGGTCTCTCCTCTGGCCTCTCCTTTGGTCTCTCCTCTGGTCTCTCCTCTGGTCTCTCCTCTGGTCTCTCCTCTGGTCTCTCCTCTGGCCTCTCCTTTGGTCTCTCCTCTGGTCTCTCCTCTGGTCTCTCCTCTGGTCTCTCCTCTGGTCTCTCCTCTGGCCTCTCCTTTGGTCTCTCCTCTGGTCTCTCCTCTGGTCTCTCCTCTGGTCTCTCCTCTGGTCTCTCCTCTGGCCTCTCCTTTGGTCTCTCCTCTGGTCTCTCCTCTGGTCTCTCCTCTGGTCTCTCCTCTGGTCTCTCCTCTGGCCTCTCCTTTGGTCTCTCCTCTGGTCTCTCCTCTGGTCTCTCCTCTGGTCTCTCCTCTGGTCTCTCCTCTGGCCTCTCCTTTGGTCTCTCCTCTGGTCTCTCCTCTGGTCTCTCCTCTGGTCTCTCCTCTGGTCTCTCCTCTGGCCTCTCCTTTGGTCTCTCCTCTGGTCTCTCCTCTGGTCTCTCCTCTGGTCTCTCCTCTGGTCTCTCCTCTGGCCTCTCCTTTGGTCTCTCCTCTGGTCTCTCCTCTGGTCTCTCCTCTGGTCTCTCCTCTGGTCTCTCCTCTGGCCTCTCCTTTGGTCTCTCCTCTGGTCTCTCCTCTGGTCTCTCCTCTGGTTTGGGTCAGGTATGTCTGAGATTCTCTTTAAGGACACTGTGAGGTGGAGCAGTGACTGCAGAGATGCTGGTCCTCTCACCAGCACAGAGACGGGAAGTGACCGCTCCCCGCCTCATTGTTTTCAGGAGGCACCAGCTCGGATCTTTTCCTGTCAGGGAAACAAGGATTCCCCGATAGAACTGTAAAGCCAGCAGCGTTTGTTAAATACTGTAGCTGCATTTTTATACACTTCACACTTTGCCCCTCGTTCACCCATTCATACACACTCTGACACACTGCAGTCTACCTTGCACAGTGCTGGCCTAACCGTTGAGTTGAGTGGTCATGCATTGTGGTGGCAGTGTTTGTACTTTAATGGTAAAAAATAAATGTTTAATCATCTTTCTGTGAGGGGGTTGACTCGTGAAGACGTCATGACTTCACTCTGAGGAACCCCGTCACTGAACACGCCTGCTGAGCCCAGCAGGAAGTTTCTCTTGATACCTTACACCAGTGAGTCAGACTGAGACCATGGAGATGGTGTCACACATGACATCATGTGTTTTTGAACTCATATCTGCAGTCGTGTCTGTGTGCGCCGTTACAGCAGTGCAGTGATGTGTGCTCCTCATCTGCTGCTGCACTCTGCACAGATCAGACCAACTCTGTGATGTTGCTATGGAAACACATGTACACGCGTGAAGTGGAAAATCTGCAGCACTGCCTGCCGCCATGTTGGCTGTCCTGCTTCTTCTAAAAATGACGCCTGGTTGTGTTTTTTTGTACCAGGCTGTAAACATGTTTATTTCTGCTGTGAAGCTGGACATTTGAACATGGGGACTTATGGAGACTGACTCACTTCTGGAGCCAGCCTCAAGTGGATGTTAGAGGAACTGCAGTTTTTGGTACTTCTGCTTTGGCTTCACTTCACAGCTGTGGAGGTCGCTGCTTTGGTTCTGACTAAAACTTGATTTAACTCTTAAAGTGGGAAAAGATGAAACCAGCTCAGGGAGGGAGCCCGTGTGTTGTTCTGCTGTGATATCAGCAGCAGTCAGTTTTCTAGTTTCTTTGTGCCATCCTTCGTTTCAGGTTCGTTTAGGTTCACAGTGACTAATTACACCCCGTCCACCTGACTCACAGGGAGCTTGTTTATTGAACAGCGTTCTGGTGAACTGACAATGACAAACTGTCGCTGCTATAACGACCTCCTCTGAGTTCAGAGTGAACATGAGTGTCAGCACGGGATCTGTGTCCGCCTGCCCATAATCCCTTTTGATTTGTGTTTGTGAACTCATATTGATCATCAATAATCCAGATAATCACACTGGGTCTCTCACATACAGATAATATATGACGTACAGTCTGAATAACACCAGAGGTAAAGACAAACACAATGACAGCAAAGGTGGATTTTAAATAAATGTGTCACATTCAATTCCCTTTGAATGAACAGGAACAGTCTCATCCCTCCAAATGTAGGCCACACACACACACACACACACACACACACACACACACACACACCTCTATCCTCCATTTAAACCCCCCTTGGCATCACACTGGCATCTTATTTACATCCTAACTGGTTCACCATGACAGCCACACACACACACACACACACACACACACACACACACACACACACACTTTCCATACGCCTCCTTGAGGATTATCCAAATACACCATGAGGTTCATGCCAGCACACATAAATAAATAAATAAATCACATTGGGGTTGGCTGATATGTTCATTTCCAACCCCAGAATTTAGAAACCAGCTCACTTCTTTGAATCAAACCTTCATGCAGCTGAGAACAAATGAGAGACAAAGAAAATAATTAACTAAATAAGATGAAGAAGTTAATAAAGACATTAATTGATCAGATAGAGGCATCTTATCAGAGTGATGGATCGGTCTTATTGCTGCCGTGGATAAAGTCTGTCAGGCTGATTATTCTAAATATTCTTTATTAAATCTGAAGTTGATGGAGTTTTTTTTGGTTTGTGTGGCAGGATTAATCTGTGCTGTGTGTGTGTGTGTTTGATGGGAGGGGGTGGTGTTTGTGTGTGAGCATGCCATCCGCTACAGTGGCCACCCACCCACACTCACACACACACACACACACACAGAGTTTAGTGATATGCTGACAGTAGAGAAAGATGTGGGTCAGTGGTGGGGGTCTTGTTGTATTTGATGGTGTGTGTGTGTGTGTCTGTATGTGTCTGTTGTATTTGATGGTGTGTGTGTGTGTGTGTGTGTCAGCAGGGTGTGTATGTTGACAGTGTGTCTGGTGGGTTGCCAGTTTGAGGAAACTCCCCCTCTCTAATCCTGGTGATGTCGCTGCCAGTTTTCTTCCTCGTTTTCCTCTTTCCTTTTTTATATCTCTAATTTTAAACTCAGCATTTTTTTGTCTGTCTGTCTGTCTGTCTGTCTGTCTGCCTGCCTGCCTGCCTGCCTGCCTGCCTGCCTGCCTGCCTGCCTGTCTGCCTGCCTGCCTGCCTGCCTGCCTGCCTGCCTGTCTGCCTGCCTGCCTGCCTGTCTGTCTGTCTGACTTCAGAGAAACAGCTCTGAATATGATGCCTCAGTAATAAACATCATAGTGACATTAATATCTCACTGAAACATTTTAAGCTTCATAAAAGTTGAACTGAAGTTGAGTTGTTGTGTTGGATCACTGATGAAGTGGCCTGTGGCTGTAATAATGAATCTATACTTTCTATAAATATCGTACTTTAAATAAAATGAGTTCTTTAAGCTCAGAGGTGGAGAGAGCAGAACGTTTGCTTATGTCAGAGAAGAAGAAAGTTCTTCCAGCTGGATCAGAGCTGTCGTCAGAGTGACAGAGTGAGCAGCAGAGAATCTGAGTTAAAAACAAAATCTGGTGAGCTAATGGAAAAACTGTTATTTAATAATCCAGCATCCATCAGATCAGATCAGAGCTGCAGTTCAGCTGAAGTTCAGAGCTCGCTCTGAAGAACGTTCATCTGTCTTCAGACTGTCTGAGCAGGAGAGTGACAACCTGTAGTCACAGTTCACCACAGATTTCTCCGTTGGCTGGAGAGAAGCTCATCGTCAAACTGATCAGTGGGTGCAGTTCAAACATCTGCCTGTGGAGATCACACTTTACTGAGAGCACACCAGAGCTGTGAGACGATCACATCTGTTTACTGACGTCGCTTCAGCTCGACTATCGCCGGACCACCACGACAGATGATATTTAGATTGTTTGCTCCGGCCTGGATGAAGTTGTTACTCTGTGAAATAAAAAGTTATTTCCTGATTGTTTCACAGTGATTACAGTAGACACATTAGACATCTGACATTAGACACACCGTCAGCAGGCCCAGAACACCAGAACACGGCCCTTGTATGCAGACTGTGCTTTCATATGCAGATACCTGTTCATAGATATCACGTCTATGCTAACCTACATATACTGTGTGTGTGTGTGTGTGTGTGTGTGTGTGTGAGAGAGAGAGAGAGAAAGAGTGTGTCTGCTCTGTCAGCGTTGCTAACTCAATCTTGTTGCACTTTCAGGCCTTAAAACAAATACATATACAGTATATTATTGCTGTCACAACTATTGGCTGACATTATGAATCCTGTGTGTGTGTGTGTGTGTGTGTGTCTTCTCTTCTCGTCCTACTTTTCACTCTGAGGAGCAGTTAAAGTGGGGCGAGCGATGAAGCAGCAGGAGGACCAAACGTTGTTATCCTCCGCGTGTCATGAGTAAAATATCAGACGTGAAAACACAAACTCAGATGTTTTGTTTGTTTGTTGTCTCCTGAAAGAGAGTTAAACCCTCGGCTGCGGCTTCGGCTGCAGCTGCATCAGTACGCAGCACTCCACTACACCCGAGGAGGCGTGGGTGGATGTTCACTTGAAGTACTCGCTCTCTCTGTTATGTAACAGTGAGTTGGTGACGGTGGTTCTGGAGCGAAGCATAAATAAAACAGAGATATTCAGACAAATGGAGCGAGGGAACGCAGACAGGGAGGACGAGAAGAAGAGGGAAACTGATGTAGATTTACTTAGAAAAGGAAGTGTGCAGCCAATCAGAGCGGTCAAACCTCCACAGACTGAAGCTCTGATACTGTGTCTGACTTTGTTTATGTCATGCAGCAGCTTCTAAATCTGAAAATCTGAAATTTACGCTGCAAAATGGTTTGAGAGGTGGTTGGTCGAGAGACATACACAGTGAATGAGAGTGAGCGAGCGCCGGCCTCGATAAAGTTATTAATCAGAGAAATAAAAAGTGATTTCCTGATTGTTTCACAGCGGTTAGATGGTTGGTTAGCGGTGAGTTTTCCATTGGTCCATTTTGGATTGTGTGTTTTGGATCTCTACAGCACATTTAGCTTGTTGTGTTTCATCCAGTGTTGCTGTGCTAACATGTCGGGGTGTCGATATGATCGGATCAGACACGGTGACACATTATCAAGTTGTTTTGTAAGCAAACAGAAAGAGAGCTGAGTGTATCTGCAGTACTTCAAAATAAAAGTCCTGCCTGTTGCAGTGGCATTAAACATTACAGTAGTATAATAATAGTTTGTCAGTTAACTTTAGCAATTTAGTTTGTCCGAGTGGCGTTGCCGTAGATTGTGTATTGAGTGACTTATGAGCAGATGAAGGACCCCGAGCCGAGCCGATCTCGTACCTACACCGGTTAATCAGAGACATTAAACATGACATAGGACGTACTACTGTCAGCGTACTCTGTCACTTCAGGTTGTCATGATACTGCCACGGTGTGCACAGTGCTCCCTCAAACAGATTTCTGTATATTAGCGGCTGTCTGTCTATCTTACATTTACCTGCAGACGTGTTCCGCCTGTGCACGAACACGTCTCTTAACCACCTAGTGATGGCTTCTCTTTCTTCCTCTCCTGCTTGCTGTATCACACCTCACATAAACAGACTTAAAGCAATCCTTTTATTTCTTTTGTGTGCACGTGTGTGTGTGTGTGTGTGTGTGTGTGTGTGTGTGTGTGTGTGTGTGTGTGTGTGTGCGTGTGTGTGTGTGTGTGTGTGTGTGTGTGCATGCATGTGTGTGTAGGATCGGCTGGTCCTCCCACAGGAATTCTACGTGACCTATTTCTCGACCCACGTCCATCTGCCACAGCGTTGCACGCTCTCTCTCTCACACACACACACACACACACACACACACACAGTGCTATAATCTGTATAAACACACATCTGAATGTATGTCTGTCTGATAATATGATTTATGATTTTAGATTTTGGTACCGTGTGTTCCGGTTTGGATTTTTAAGCTTCAGTTCTGGGACGATCTACAAATCCGCCTTTTTTATCAGGTCTATAATAAGCATGAAACACGCGCACACACACACACTTACTCAGTCATGCCCTCACTTATCTGTGCAGCCGCTGATGCATACAGGATCACACACATGCATGTTTGCACACACAACGCTGCATCCATGCAGAAAGTGTCACGTGTTCACGGTGAAAACGGCTGGATTCACGTCACACGTGTCAGGTAACATGAAGTGTTTGCTACACGCAGAGGTGACGTCTGTGTTCAGTGTGAAATCAGAGCTGATTGCTGACAGCTGCAGCAGATTGTCACCATCATCAGCACAAACTGAGTCTGAGGCAGCAAGTTTTTTTTTCTCCCAGCGGCACCTTCAGCATCCTGGACTGACCCCACCCGTCTGAGAGCCGGCTGTTTCCTTTGTAGTCAGCAAGTGGTGGAGACGCTGCCAAGAAGCCCTCCACACATCCACCCAGTTCAACATCCCTGTGCAGCCTGACTCCACATCTGCTCCCTGCGTTCAAATGTCACAGCATCATCGTCATCTGCCACCAGAACTATTTGATCCACGAGGGCCGGAGGTCAGAGTCAAGAGTCAGTTTCACCACACAGACTTCATTCAGTGCAAAAACAAGCAATGAGAAATGTTAGTCTGCTGCAGTGAACAGTTGGTTCATGTCTGGTTTTACTGCAGGAAATTGTTGGTCGAGGTGGTAAACCAGCGCTTCCTGTGGAGCGACGAGTGATTCGCTGTGGCGGCAAAGTTGAAGGCGGGGCCGCCTGAACCCCTCGTAAAGAAACAAAGATTATCATCATGTGATGAAAAAACAACCTGTATTATCAGAGTCCTCGTCATGCAGACTCCGTCACACACTCACACGGTCAGACGTTTGGTTTGTGATTTGATTAAAGCTCTCTATTAGACAATAAATCTGGCAACTAGAGGAGAGTTCAGAAATCAGAGGTTATGAGGAGGAAGTGAGAAAAGCATTTAAAGGTGCGGTCTTAGGGAGGGTCTTCATTTAGGATCCTAGTGGTCTTCCTGAGCCTCTGGTGTATCCGGAGCCGCCTTCCTGATCGCAGCAGGGACAAAGGATCCAGATGGTTGGGATCTTTAATGATGAGGAATGTGTGGTGTAGATGTCTTTCAGGCTGGGTAGAGGTATAGAGGTACTCCTCCCTGACCTGACAGGCCTGGCAGGAGTCTGCTGAAGTCCCATTTCCTTTATATTCAGTTCTACAACAGGAAGCCAGTGCAGCCTTAAGGAAAGAGGCAAAAGAGGCCGGTCGCATTGGCCAGAACACAATCTCTGAACTCACTGGCTATCGTCTGATGACAATTTAGCCACCTAGCTTTTTATCAGCTTTTATTTTTAAAGTTATTTGTGTTCATATCTGTGTAAGATGAGCAGAAATTTGTGCTAATTGGACCACAGAGCTTCAAAACAGCACTTTGGAAACCTGTGGGTGACATCACGGATAATTATTAGACAGAGCGGTCCTCTTCCATGTTGAACCGCCATTTTCTCTACGGTAGCCCTGAACAGACAAACCAAACACTGATGTAAATATGGAGTTTTTGCTTTTTGAGTTTTTCCTACATGTTTGGAAGGAGAAGGAGAGATTTTTGTTAGTATGTTTTTATTTTGGACACTGATGAAATTCATAGTGTCTAAACTTAAACTCATTGTTTTAATGTGAACTTAATCTTTCATTTCCTTTCCCTGCCTCCCTTCCTCCCTTCCTTCCTTCCTTCCTTCCTCGACCTCCCTCCCTCCTCGCCGTCCCGCTGCAGCGTTGTTAGAGCTCTGTGTTAATGAGTAGGCAGGAAACATTCTTGTGTCTCAGCTGCTCAGCCTCCACATTCCTGCACCGTGTCTGAGTGTTTGTACAGTACGAGTCTTTGTACAACAATGTGAGGTCACGCGGTTCACGTCGTCTTTAGGCGCTTCAACAAGTACCGTTAACGTAACCTTTCATTATATACCCGCTGCCATGGAGACGACTAACACTTAATCTCATTTTCAGTGGGTCTGGATTAAAACTCAGTAGTGTCACACCGTCGTACAACTAACAGAACAATTACTATATTTCCTGTTTCCTGTTGATCCGTTAAATTAACTTGAATATCAAACAGCTTCTAACTGGTGCTCATCTAGTCGCCTCTGTTCCACTACTTTTCGGACCACTGTGCAGCTACTGTCGGTGAAACAACACTTCCTCCAGATGTTTTGAAATTATGGCCTTTGAACTGCTGCAAGGCTTTTAATGTGAAACTTCTGTGCAGGAAGTGGCGTGTTGGTTGCCAGTAGCTGAACTGCAGCTGAAACAGCAGACTTGTAACAACTGGAAATGGTTAATGAAAACTTTGTGTTTGAAAAGAGAGACGAGAAGGACAGGACTGAGGTAATGATGGAATGTGGAAATATATTTAATTTAATGATTACAGACACACTCTGTACCACATGTAAATTATTATACCGCACTAAAATATCAGATCGGAGACAGATTCAGGAGCAGTGTGAGTACAACATGAGGACCTGGTTATATATAAATGTTTACTAAATAAAAATATAACATATAACTAAGTTAAAGCATATTCCACCACACAGGCTAGCACACAGCTCTACGTTCCCTCGCCAGTGGTCATGAACTCTGGAGAAGAATGGCATCACGTATGAGATGAGCTTCCTCCACCAAATTTTACACAATTACATTGTACATTATTTTCACCTGTACAAATTACTGTCTTTACCAAGCAGTAACCTCTGTACTGAAAAAAAGTGAGTCAGTCTCCATAAGTCCCCATGTTCAAATGTCCAACTTCACAGCAGAAATAAACATGTTTACAGCCTGGTACAAAAAACAGTTTTGGTCTCTATAGCTAATTTCCCCGTTCATGACAACTGTACTGAGGGTGAATTTATATACAACTCACCTGTTCACATTATATTAAGGCTTAAAGTTATGCAGGATTAAGAGCGTGAAGTTTGTCTAAGACTAAGTTTGTCTAAGACATAACTGTGTTTGTGTGTGTGTGTGTGTGTGTGTGTGTGTGTGTGGTACAGTATATTACAACAGCGTAAACATGAAGGCTCACTGTTAACTCCACCAGCAGCCGAGGATGAATTCTTTATCAGCAGCTGACGATCGTGAACAGCACACAGAGAAACTTTCACCGCCGGCTTTAGTTTTTTATCGCCGCTGCATGTCGGAACAAGTTCACTGAAGGGAATTTGGCTTGAAGCTTCCACACTAACTCAGCTCATGTCCTCTGAAACATCAGAGCTCTGTGATTTAAAGATGACTTATGGAAGAAAACCCAGAGGTCAGTGGAGCTGGTTGTTCGCTGGTTTGAATCCCAAACACACTGAGATTTCTGAATGGGCTGTTTGACGTGTTTTCATGGAACATTTGAATTTTGTTTGACTTGCTGTGATCTGCTTGTAGTGAATGTTTTTATGTGTGTGTAACCGGTTCGCTTCTGTTCTTTATTGTACTGTACTCTGTGAAAGCTGTTACACCACCTAACGACACACCCTCAGCATAACCGGGGCCGATGTTTAAGTGTGCTGTTGTTTTGTTGGGGCTGTGGGACTGAAGCATGTTTGTGCATGCATGACGGAGGTAAAATTAACATGAAACAGCAGCAGCTCTGTTACCTCTAAATAAATACGTAGAGAGAGATACTGTACATGAGAACACACTGAAATGTGTGGCTGTGAAATTAACTTTTTAAAACGTGAACATCTGTCAGTTTTACATTCCTCTAAGTGGAATAAAGATGTTGGACGAGGACCCGAACATTAAAGTATATGTACACACTTAAACATACTTGTTGGTGGCGGTCCAACTCAGACCATCTCAGCTGGGATTGAGTCAGGTGATTGTGGAGGCCAGGTCATGTGATGCAGCACTCCATCACTCTCCTTAGATGGAGGTGTGTTTGAGGTCATTGTCCTGTTGAAAAGCAAACGATGGTCCCACTAAGCTCAGTCCAGCTGGTCCATGCTTCACGGTGGGAACCACACATGCAGACACCATAATGTCCATTCCTTGTCCTTCGGCCTGAAAGTGTTTCTCCCTCGGTCGTCGGTTTCAAGGAAACATTTCAGACGAAAGTGGGTTAAATGGGGACAGGTTGTCCCATTAGGACAAAATCTGTGTCCCATATTTGGACAAAAACATATTTTGGGGGTCAGTGGTTACAGGAAGGGTTAGATAAACGTTAGAGTTGGGTTATGGTGAGTCTCAGTCTTTGCAATGTCCCTTTGTGGCCTGAGTAAATGTGTGTGTGTGTGTGTGTGTGTGTGTGTGTGTGTGTGTGTGTGTGTGTGTGTGTTATATTGTGTCACCTCACATAATTGTCTGATTGACTGTTGGGTCCTCAAAGAGAGCGTGTGTGTGTGTTGAGGGATAAGAGTGTCTTTCATTCAGGTCATTGCATCGAACACATAATGATTCCTACTGTCTTATTTTAGACGTTTAAGACACACACACACACACACACACACACACACACACTGCCAGTAACAGTGTGTTTGCAGCCGGTCATTGAGTCAGACTGCTGCTGTTTGTTTCGGAGGATGAAAGCGGGGCTGACTGGCTCTTTGTTTCTTTACCGCACTGTTTAAAATAGCACTTCCTGTGACCGCGTAACCCATGATGCAACGCTGCATGTGCCGTTGATGCTCAGGCGCAGCAGTGACTGCTGAACGTCCATGTTTGACTGCTGACCAACAGGAACACTGTAACGTTCGAGCGCTGCTCACAGTGACGATACGAGGCAGAAAGAGAAGGAGTGTGAGGGCGCCTCGCTGGAGTCTCAGTGTTATCAGTGTAGTATTAAACACAGCAGAAGTTTTCCATGATGGTCGCTGCCAGAGGAAATGAACTCTTGGTCTGTTCTCGCTCCGTTAACAAAACAAAAGTTCAGCCTCTCGAGAACAATGTGGAGTAATTGGCATTTGAGATTTCTCTGCCTTATTTGGCTGCAGCTGATAACTAAAGTGGATATTGTTGTTTGGCGAGGCTTCAGCAGGATGTGATGTCACGAATCCTGGCCTTGAGCGGCTGATCCACCCCCTACCCGAGTGTGACGCTCTGCTGCTGAAGATGAAAACACCGTCAGGCTCTGCTGTTGTTTGTTGATTCAGTAATAAAATCTGATCTCAGGACGCCTTTCTCTTCTTTCTTTACTTAAACAAAACACGTTTTACTCAAGCAGTACATTTGTAATCTGATTACTTTCCTCTCTCTCTGCAGACCTGTCTAAGAACAGACTGGCTGACGTCCCCTCAGAGGTCTGCCACCTGGTTGCCTTGGAGACACTAAATCTGTATCACAACTGCATCAGGACCATCCCGGACAGCATCATCAGCCTGCAGTCACTCACCTCCTTAAATCTCAGGTACACACACACACACACACACACACACACACACACACACAGTTTTTAAGATGCTGATGCATTGTGGGAATGATGCACGTGTTTTTATAACTGACAGGAAATGTGGACAAATCTTTCAAAATAAGACTCCAGTTGGAATGAAACAGAATTATTGTTTTAATTTGGTGAAATCACTGACTCAGTGCCATGTTGTTGTTTTAGCTGTGAAGTGTGTATCCTGTGTGTGTGTGTGTGTGTGTGTGTGTGTGTGTGTGTGTTGTTGGGGACATGGCTGTGTGTTTGTGTCGTGAACTGCAAAGCTTGCCAAGTAACAACACACACAGCTTGTGTTCACTGGACTGTGTGTTAACTCAGAAACACACACACACACACCTGACGCCCGTCGTACTACACACTGTACTGCACTATGTGGGAGTGTAACATGAATAATAAAGCAGCACAGTACCTCAAACGCCTCACGATCACCTGACAGGACCTCTGTGATGTGTCAGGTTCTGTAAGCTGAATGTTTCTCTGCTCGGTGATCTGACAGAAAAACATGAAGAGAAACAACAAAATAAATTTCACTTCCTGCATTAACTACATTATATAATGCAGTTTGTTTTTATTATGTAGCCACGTTAAAACGTTTGCAATGTTCTGATCAGTAAGTGGAAAATCTGCCTGACAACAGATGATTTAATTCAAAAACATTTGTTTGTTGGTCGGTGCACCACTTTGGACAAATATGTGAGCATGTACCGGCTCTGTGGGGGGCAGAGGATGAGCCTGCTGACACTGGCCATCGCCTGACTTCCCTGTAGCGCCACCATGAGGTCGATATTTGTGGTCTGGACTGAACTTGAACAAATAAAGACCAAAAACATCCCATTTCAATCTGAAACCAGCAGCAGAGCAACAACCGACCGTCACTGATGAATATTTTGTCCGATCTTTACACACGTGACACGAATCAGAATGAAGGCGTCTGTTTCAGATACGACAACGAGCTGTGTGACTGCGAAGACTCTAAAAATAACGCTGCATTATTCCTGGAGAGGAAGGCCGAGTGTCCTTCCTGTTCTGACAGGATAGACAGTGTGTGTGTGTGTGTGTGTGTGTGTGTGCGCGTGTGCGAACAGCTGGATAAACTCCCTTATATGTCTCCTGAATGCTGTTCTCACAGCTCAGTCAGGGGGTTTCACCATCTTGTGTTAAAGTGGCGTTCAGTGAAGTTTAAAGGAAGTGCTGAGCTGCCTCGGCCGGTGTTTTAGCGGAGGTGGAGTCTGAGCCTGGACGAGAAGTGACAGAGGCCGATGTTAAGATCAGAAGTTCTTGCATGTTGCAGATATTCTGTGGCCCTCGCTGACACTCCCAGTCGTGCCTGGCGTGGTTCAGTGTGAAGTCGAGACTTAACTTAAAGCAGAAGTGCGCGGCTCCTGGAGGAAGTATCGTGGTGGTGTTTATATGAGTCAACAGGAAAATGGTTCACTTTATTTTAGGACACCAGTTGCAGACATTTGACAAACTCCCATAATACACAGCAGCACAAGTCTCTTGTGTTTATCATGCTTGTGTACAGTACAGCTCTGACATGTTGTCTAGTCGCCGGCCACAAAGCGTGATTCTTTCCCGATCCTTCGTCTGTTTGTTGGAGGTATGGCAGCACGTGTAGCTGTACGGTGTCATAACTAAACTAACTAAAGACTTGAACACAAAACACTAACTCGACTCCTGCAGGTGGTTTGCTCCACAGAACCACTCGTCACTGATATCAGGTGAAAGGAGGCAGCTCCATGAAGACAGTGTCTTCCTCCTTATTCCTCCACATGAATGAGATACATGTGTGTGTTTGTGTGTGTTTGTGTTGCAGCCGTAACCAGCTGGGCTCTCTGCCGGCCTGTCTGTGTGGTTTACCTCTGAGAGTCCTCAACGCCAGCAACAACAAGCTGGTGAGCCTGCCAGAGACCATCGGACAGCTGCACTGCCTCATGGAGCTGGTAAGACTGTTTATACTGTCACTGCCTGCGTGTGCCACAGTGATGTGTGTGTGACGTGCTTTTGTTTGTGTGTGTATAACTAGATAAATGTAGTGGAGTTAAAGGTACATCCATCCATCATCGGTAACCACTGATCCTTTGTGGAGGCAGGAGCCAACATTCACACGTACGGGGAACTTCGACTCATCAGTGAACAATTAACAGGAAGCACACACACACAGACAACAGGAAATCAGACTCAGACAGGATCAGGAGCTGTGGCGGTGTTTTTATTTCTCTGATTAACGACTTTATCAGTGCTGGCGCTCGCTCACTCTCATTCACTGTCCATGTCTCTCAGCCACTGCTATCTATCTCTCAAATCCTCGACCACAAACCAAATTAAACTTCCTGGTGTCAGATTTAGAAGCTGCTTCATGAAATAAACAAAGTCAGACCAGGTCGAGTATGAGAGTTTAGATCAGGCTGACTGTGGAGGGTTGACCGGTCTGAGTGTCTGATTGGCTGCAGCGTGGCGTCAGGCTGCGTTTTTCCAAAATCTGGATCAACTTCTCGGCTCAGGTCGCTGTGTGTTTTTTCTGGACACCACAGTACCGCCACTCAAATGAATGGAAGAGTTTTTGCCTGGAGGTGGATACGTCAAACTCGCCACACTGTTGGTCTCTGATATTAAGATCAGATTGGTTTTATTTAATCTCCTAAACTTTAAATGTCATTTTGACTTGAAGCATATTTAAAATAAAGTTCTGACACTTCGTCGTGTTGTTTCTTTTGTCCTCTGCAGGACATCAGCTGCAACGAGATCACAGCTCTTCCTCGACACATCGGCAGACTCAAAGCTCTGCGAGAATTAAACGTACGCCGAAATCTTCTCTGCGTCCTTCCAGAAGGTGAGTTCATGGAACGAGAGCGCTTAACTGAAGGCTGTTCTGGCAGCGAATAAATTGCATTTCGGAAATATTTTTTGGAACAGCGGTGGTTTAAAAAAGGGGTTAAATTTATCTCTAATTACCCTTTTTGTCCTTTTCCTGTCTGAAACAGTGCAGACTGTCTGTGTGATCGTGAACAGCACAGACAGTTGATGTTTACAGAAGGTTGGAGTGTAATTTAGAAAGTTTCATGTCTCTTCTCTTTATCACTTCTGTTTGTAGTTTACAGTGAATCTCGCTGTTACATGTGACAGATGGAGGTTGTGCTCGTGTCTCGCTGCCTGTCATTGAACAGTGTGGCTAGCATCTGATTTGTAATTAAACACAGAAATGCAACAATCCCTTCTACATGGAAGACGGGGCGGAGCGTTTGAAACCACAGTCATCTGTGTGCACTGCCACACCCATCCCAGTCCACCAAAAATACACTTAACCCTCAGTTTGACCGAGGAACAACCTCCAATCCCCAAAGGTCTGAAATAAGTCAGTGACACAGAGATCAGCGACAGCCACAACACCGTGGAAAGACACCACCCAGTCTGACTGACTGCTGATGGCTGGAGAGAGCCGGCTCATGACCAGAGTTTGTCAGTTTTCTGGAGGGCTTTAATGTCGCCGTGCGTTCATCCGCTGAGTTTGTCAGTAAACAACCGAAGCAGCGGGGCTAAGGGTGGTGCACAGGTCCAATGACAGTATCTTGACCTGTGTGGTGGCTGTTGCAGTGCATTGTGGGATTTGTAGTATGAGCGGTGGGCAACTGAAAAAAGTAGCTTTTGATAGTTGAATTGTCTCTCTGTGTGATTGAAAGATTTGCTGAGGATGCAACATAACTATTTACTATTTTCATGATCGATTTATCAGCCAATTATTTGTCATTTTGTTTATAAAATGTCAGAAAATGTCCAAAAGAAATGACTCAGATTGACTGATTCATTATCAAAATAGTTGCTAATTCATATTCTGTTGATTGATTAATCATTGCACCTTTTAATTAGATCATTCTTTGCAGTTGGTTATTAAAACAGTAAGTGGGTGAGTTGTATATAAATTCACCCTCAGTACAGTTGTCATGAACGGGGAAATTAGCTATAGAGACCAAAACTGTTTTTTGTACCAGGCTGTAAACATGTTTATTTCTGCTGTGAAGTTGGACATTTGAACATGGGGACTTATGGAGACTGACTCACTTCTGCAGCCAGCCTCAAGTGGACGTTAGAGGAACTGCAGCATTTTGGCGTTTTCACATTAGCTTCACTTCAGCCTGGTAATTTCTTTACTGTGGTTTTTTTGGCTTCATGAGCCACTTTGACAGGAAGTAACAGAGAGTCAGAGGAAATGAAGCCAACAGCCTGACGCGATCAGATGAGTGAATTGTTTTTTTTTTTTCAGTTTCGTCTTGATGGCCTGATCCTCAGTGATAAACAGCGAGTATTTTTCCAGAACCTCGTCTGCACACTCACATTATCTTTACTCCCTCACATATTTTGAGAGTTACAGCTGTGTTTTTCTGAGGAATGATTCATTACGCTGCTGTGCACGCCGAACAGAATCATTTCTAACTTCACCAGTCTGGTGTCAATAATACGTCGACTGATATGTGACCCTGCACTTCTTCTTCTTCTTCTTTAAGCAGATGTAAAACCTAACACTGCGCACACATGAAAACGCTTTTGTTGCCTCTAAAAGAGGCAGCAGGCTGTTTGCTGTCCCCCGTCCAACATGGTGGTGGGTCTCTTATAAACAGACTGGAGGACATAGATTCAGGTCGTCTGTTGATATTCGATCTGAATGAGGAATGACTGCAGACCGTTTTCTGGATGGTTTATTCAGTTTATTCCGTCCGTTCTGTTTAAATTCACTGCGGTCTTCTCCCAAAGTTGACACACGCTTGTCCCTCACTGTTACGACCCCCTCTGGGATTGATTGATGAGCTTTGATCTGGCTCAGCAGCTTGATACCGCAGCGACAGAGAGAGGGTTCGAGCGAGCAGACTGGATGTCAGCCTGTGAAAGGGAGGGATGTTGTTTTTGAATTAAACTGTTGAACTTGTGCAGACTTCACTGCTGCTCCAGAGAGCCCCCTGAGATAAGACCACCACGGCCGCTTCAGTGTTTCTAAAAGTTCGGCCAAGCTCAGGGTGGCAGGAGTCTAATGTTAGAGAGTCGAACTCCCATCTGAAGATCAGAGCTGCAGACGACTTGATGGAAAAACACTTCTCGAAGCCAGAATCATCTCCGTGGCAGCAGGATGCTTTGGTTACAACAATGGTAGCACAAAACACACGAGCCAGTTTCTCTCTGGACTCCAGTTTGTTTTGATTTTTCATATTTACACAATCACACTTTGTTCCAGTGAGGCTGCATAAATCTTCTAAAAGTTAATATGCCGATTCATTCCTCAGTTAGTTACCGAGTCACTTGATAAGCAGCTAACGTGATTACTGTTAGCATGTTTTCCAAAAGTGTTCACTCAGTCTGCGTTTACCTTCAGTCCTCAGCTGACAGCACAGATCTTGACTGTTCTGTTTGCTGTGCAGGAAACTCTTCGAGTTTGATTGGTATGTTGAGGTTTCCGTGGTTGTACTCTGCCCTGAGGTTAATGACCTGCTCTCCAGATGAGATGGTTACCTAGTCCATCCATCCGTCTTCTCATCAGGGTCACGGCGGGGCTGGAGTCTCAGCTGACTTAGGGTGAGGGCGCGGTTCATCCTGGACACCAGTTCATCACAAGGCACATAGAGACAAACAACCATTCACACTCACCTGGACATGCAGACTGTTTACCTGGTAGTGTGTGGATCACTTTCATGAGGTACATCCATGAACTCTTTGTCAGGCCCAGGTAGCAATTATCTTCCCTGGAAGACAAAAATATAGCTGCATACTGGACGTGACCATGTCAGCTGTCAAAGCACAAAATCAGTTAGTGGAAATCAGTGATCAGCTCAAAAATCATGTTTTTGTATAACGAGGATCTATTTTTATTCATCAGGCAGCTCAGCTGACATTATTACCACCTACAGACGAGTTTTAATTATGAGGAAGAGTCTGTAACGATCACTTCGTCAGGATTGATGGACTCTTCAGCGACGCGTCTTTGGCAGGATACGACTTCCTGAACGCTTTCTTCCCACAAACCCACACATCAGTCTGCACTGTTTGTCTAAGTGTTCGTCTGACGACCTGAACGCTGAAGGAATCGTGTAAACACACACACACACACACACACACACACACACACACACACACACAAAAGTGGAGTTTATTTATAGAGTGCCTGAAACTACCAGGAATGAAAAACACAATGTGGTCGAAGGACAGAAAACCTGCAGCCAGTTATTATTTTCCCTCCACTTACTTTTCGAATTAATCATTTCATCTGGAGCGTATTGTCTCAGCTTTGAATCGCAGCAGTTACAGTGGATTCTCATGATTATATATGTGATTTAGATCCACGTCCTGCTGTCACTCACTGTTTCAAACCTCCTCCTCTCTAAGTCTGTACAACAGCTCTCTCTCAGATACAGGCCTCCAGAATAACTCGTACAAACACTACAGGAGCTACAGCTGAACTATTTTTGCACAAAATGTTCGAGATTCACTCAAAACCTGCAGAACTTTGTAATGAAAACAGGACTTGACTGTGAAAAAGCACGCTGCCTCTGACTGTCTGTCCCATGTGTTGGTGGTTTCTCTCCGCCCAGCTTCTCTGGGTCACTGTGGTTCTCTCCACAGAGGGTTATTTTTAACGTTTTTGGCAAAGAGCGGAGAGCTCACAGAGTTTACGACGGTCAGCTCTCTCTTTCTCTGCCGCACTCTGGATTTTAATAGGTAAAGTGTTTTCTGCTGAGTGAGTCAGCAGCTCTGTAGTAAACCATCCACGTGCTGAATCAGTCGTCTGACCGTTTGATTTGAAATATCGTTGTCTAACACACGGATTGAATATCTGAGAGCTTTTCATAGTTTGTTGGTTTGATGGACGTCCATAGACGTGATACTAAAACAGTTTGCTTGGATTACTTTCAGCCAGGAGGAGTTTGGGGCCAGTGTCAGTCAGTTTTAACTCCTGTGTCTGTCAGTAACTTTGCTGTTGACTATATTTTATGGTGCTGCTGCTTGAAACAGTGTCATGGTGGCAGGTCGCACAAAATGACAGCTGTATTGATACTTTTTTTAAAATCAGATTGTTGATGCAGTTGTATCTCTGACTCTTACGCTGAAACGTCCCAGCAGGCTTCTTTGTTAAATTGCTCAGATTTGGTCATTTTTCTGATGTATGTGCTTCTAAATCTGCTAATTGTTTCCCTTTGTCTGTTTTTTTATGATCTGAAGTTTGCACAGGATGTTTTTATTTTGTTTTTAATTCTCTATGCCCTTTCTGTCTTTGACTTCCTGTCAGCTCGAGCTGCTCTGTGCAGAGCTGAGAGTCTCTTCTGAAATGGACCACGGCGCTTCAGGCAGTGGTTTGAAACATTAACTATAAGCTCTGGTGGCCACGGCGTGCCCGGTGGAATTTAACCTTCACTAATGCCATCTCTGCACTCCGAGTCGATAACCTTGGGCAGGCTATGAAATAGTGTGTGTGTGTGTGTGTTCCTGGGGCATGAATTTGCATGACACATTAACACATAGTGACTTTTAGAGGTGCAGGTTGGAGGAATTTGTCACCTTTTGGACAGAGTTTTCCGGGCTTTATGCTAAGCTACGCTAACTGGCTGCTGGCTCCAGCCTCGTATTTGCGACCTGCAGTCGAGCTTCTGGGTGCATTTCTCAAAATGTTGAACTCTTTCTTTAAATGGTCTCTTGATGGTTGTTCCCTGTCGTGCAGCCTGAGGTCACTGTTGGCGATCAGAGCGCTGTGTCTGGAAGTTCAGGTGTTTGTTTCATGGAAGTTTTGACCTGACACTGCATCCATGTTTTCCACAGCTCCTGGTTAAAATGTTCCAGTGTTCAGTGTGACTGATGAAGTGAAGACAAACTTCATTTCACAGCCACAGAGGTTGGCACTTTGGTAAAACACAGAGAAATACAAGAGCCGTAACCTTGACACATTTATTACTACTGTGTAGTCTTCAGTACTAGGTTGTCAATTTGCACGTCTGCTGACTCGAACGATTATCAGGCTGAATGTGTAACATCTTTTGCTGAGGTGATTGTTTGGAGCTATTTTAGTTCTAATGAGGCGTGACGTTCACATGAAGAGAAACTCTGGTCTGCTAACCATTACAGACCTCTGAAAACAACAGCAGCTGCATTGTTCTGTGCGATGGGAAACATGTCGGCGGTTTGAGCCGCGTGTGTGTGTTTGTGTGTTTGTGTGTGTGTGTGTGTGTGTGTGTGTGTGTGTGTGTGTGTGTGTGTGTGTGTGTGTGTGTGTGTGTGTGTGTGTGGTGTAGTCCACTGTAGATTTGCAAAATCAGCAGCAGGATTTTAGCTCACATGTAGCTTGTGGAGGCTGATGTGCAGCTCTGCACAGTGAAAACACAATAAAACATGAGCTGCTCAACATAGTTCAACACCAATGCTCATTGCACACACACACACACACACACACACACACACACACACAGGTTACACCGGACTTTTACTTTTCTGAGACTCACTACAAACACACCAAAGAAACTTGTGGTGTAAGCAGCATTCAGGCTACAAACAACTAATTTCATTATTGCAGTTACAGTGTCTGGTCTTCAAATATAATATGATCCCCAAACCAAACATGTTTAACTAACAGATTTTTATGTGTGTGTGTGTGTGTGTGTGTGTGTGTGTGTGTGTGTGTGTTCTTCCTGCAGACCTGGCTGAGCTTCCTCTGGTGAAGTTTGACTTCTCCTGTAACAAGGTGTCCACGATCCCGGTGTGCTACAGGAAGATGAAACAGCTCCAGTCCCTCCAGCTAGAAAACAACCCACTGCAGAGTCCACCAGCACAGGTACACACACACACACACACACACACACACACACACACACAGACCCCATGTTACATTTCCTGCAACGACTTCCAGTTGCTGTTGCTGCCCGTGCGTGTCAGTCTTTGGGAAGACGTGAGAGCACGACTGAACGAGCTAACAACTGAAATCAATCAGGAAGTCACAGCCGCCACCGGGCAGATAAATCACCAAACGTCACGGCGGGGAAGGAGAAGTCTGACACTGGAGTCAAAGTTACCGCCATCAAGCCACTTCACAACCAAACATCACTCACAGGCCAGAATCACTGACTCCATCCATCTTCTTCCTCTTCTCTGCGGTCTGGTCGTGGGGGCAGCAGGTGTAGCAGGGCGCTCCTTCTCCTTAGCAACACATTCCAGCTCCTCCTGGAGGATCCTGAGGCGTTCCCAGGCAACCAAGCTCCTGACCAGATATTCACTATCATATACTCATTAGACTCCATCAGTATTTGAAACCTCAGTAGAGGTAACAGATTACATTACAGTGTAATTTCAGGCCTCAGCACTGACAGATCTGCTAGCTGATGGATTTCCTCTAGAGTGGTGTAAGTGTGTGAGAGAGCCACTGCTCGCCTCACTAAAAGCCTCTCTCAATTACACCCTGAAGGACGGATGGAGCCCTCCAACCGTCATGAAGAGAGGCAGGCCAGACTGTAAATGATCCGCACCAATCAGTGTTTGAACACAGATTATAGACTGCAAGCAGAATGGACACAGTGATGTCTGAGGACCAGGCAGGCTTTACAAGGAAGGAGCCCTTCATGTTATTAATCACTGATGTCTCAGCCTCGATGCTGAGAAAGCTGCCGACGAGTTCGGACACAAACCAAATCAAACTTCTTCTTCAGTCAGACTCAGCTTCTCAGACTCAGCTTCTGACTCAGACTCAGTCAGAGTCAGAAGCTGCTTTATGAAACAAAGTTGGAACACGACAGTTAGTTTAGAGACGTTTCAGGCCGACTGTGGAGCATCTGATTGGCAGCAACAGTTCACAGTTCTTCACCTAATCTGGATAAACTCCGGTTTAGGCCAGGCCTGGCGCTGCGTTCCTGAACTCTCTGCATGCACCCTCCACACTTACATGGGGACTTATGGAGACTCTTTTGGCTTCACTTCACAGCCGTGGAGGCAGTCCGCTACACCCGACGTCTGCGTCATGGTTTCATCTCAGCTGCTGCAGCCCAGCAGCGACTCGTGTGAGCACAGAGAAAAGCGTCTGTCCTGACTTAAATCTCTTCTTCCTTTCCTTTCCTTTCAGATCTGCATAAAGGGCAGAGTGCACATATTCAAGTATCTGAGCATCGAGGCGTGTCGCAGCGAGAAGATGCCCGACTCGCTCTACCTGCCCGTCATGGAGCGACTCAGCCTCTCACGGCCCACCACCGGCAGGTCAGTTACCGTAGCGACGTAAATGTCACCCTGCAGGAAGGCGACATCTCTCCTCTCTACAGGTCTAATTACCTCCTCGTTCAATATTCTGCAGGGTTATTTATTATCACACAGCGCTGATGTATTAAAATAGATTCACTTCAGGTATAATTGACAATGTGAGGTGACGGACTGTCAGACTGGTTCTTGGCTGGGACCAGTAACTCCACTGGTTGCCTGGCAACTGCTCTGAGCCATGAAATTGTCCGTAACATAACATAACTTTCTCCTTTGTGCGCAGATTAAACAAACGAGATGTGAAATGCTAATTAGCGAGCTTTAGAGGTGCAGGTGGGAGGATTTAGTCACATTAGCCAGGCGTTAGTTGGCATCGATCTTGTCGTCTAACTCGGCGACAAAAAGAAGAAACGGATCTCTGAAAAATGTCAAACGGTTCATTTTGGTCAACTCCAATTCCCAGGGTGCATTTCACTGCTAACAATGAGCTGAAGCTAAATATAAAACATTGTTTTTGGCTCCCTGACGAAGGCTCGATGCCAAAACTCTGATCTGATTTTAGCAGCTCGCTCTCAGATTCTTGCTGTTTTGTTTTTAAGTTCCGAATGAGCCCCAGCTCTCCTTTGTTGCTCTGTCTTCCTCTGCATGTCTGCAGTGAATGAGGATTATGGGTACTGTAGTATGTAGATCCCAAAAACTGAGCAGCCAAATCTGAACAACATCATTGGTCTCACAGACTAACTTCAACGTGTCTGCATGAGCCTACGCTAGCTATAACGTCAAATCAAAACCACCGTCTGTTGCCGTGGAGACACGATCGTACCATCCGTGTTGCTCATGGCGCTGTCGGCTCCTCCAGCGTGTTACATCACATCGAAGCTGTTTAATGACATTACTCTGCGTGTGTTTGGACGTCTGTGGCCGAAGCTTCCTCGGTTTCTCTGGAGCTCAAATCCTCCATCAGTCAGCTGAAAGCGAGCCGAGCCGAGCCGAGCGGGGTCACACCGTCTGTCTGCCATCAGAGACGTTCACTGCAAAGTGAGCTCAGACTGCAGACACTCTGGTGTTAGCCGCAGCCTCACGGAGGTATAACGGCTGTAGACTGAACATTATGGGTTTATGTTCACCATAAAATCATCTGAACAAACACTTTGGACCTGTTTTGGCGGGATGCGACCTTTGAGACATCAGAACAACACCAGACTGAGACATGAGGCCTGTTGACTGAGGGGGGGAAACAAGGACACGAGGGAAGAGGGAAGGAGGGAAGGAAGGAAATATTGTGAAAGTGAGTGGGATGTTGAGCTCTGTAATGTCCGCCCACATGAAACTACTGTCAACACGTGGGTGGGAAAAATAATGGTTCCTATCCTCCTGGAGACAGACAGACACACACACGCACACACTTCTTGGTCTTTTTTACTCTTTTTCCTCAGTTTTCTTCATGTTGTTTTTCTCTCTTTTTATTCGTCTTTTTAAAGTTTGTGTGTCTTTATGTTTTCCTCCTTTTTTAGTTCTTTTTCTTTCATTTCCAACCTGAATCTTCTTTTTTCTTTCATGGTCTTATCTGTCTGTCTCTGTATGTTCAGTTCACTTCATCAGGTTTCTTTCAGCTTACTGTACTTAATAAATCTTGATGAATAACACAGTCGGGTGGTGAGGTGTAACTCTCCGCTCTCCTTCCTGTCACTCCAGAGGAAGCTGAGCTCTGATTGATGCTATTTTTAAAACTCCATTTTAGGACAAAGATCTTAAAATGAGAAACAAAGTGAACACCAAAATAAAATAACACAAGTGAGTTACAGATATTCTCGTCATAATGCATTTTGTACTGTTAGGCATGCAACTGAGGGTCAAAGGTCAAAGGTCGAGGGTCACAGAGGGACTGATGAACTCTGGTAATGATAATAAGAGAGATCTTTGTGATTAGTGAAGTTTATTTAATTCAAATTACAGGAAATAATGACGAGTAGAGGAGTGAGAATATTGTTCACAGGAGGTTAATTTAGTCCTAAGTGTGTGTGTGTGTGTGTGTGTGTCACATTATTGTTCTGTTGCTTAGAGACCTGCACGTGGCTGCGTTTACACAGCTGCTGCAAACTGAGCTGTCTTTTTTCAGTTCTTATCTAGTCAGTGTAAAACAATGAATAAATAAAATAAACTTAAATACAAACACTGATCGTGATTCAACATTTCAGATACTTTATTGTCCTTACAAGGAAATGTGTTGCCTCAGTCTGCACAAAGCTTACATGAATACATAAACACATTAAACATCCAATAAAGCACATTGTTTCACCTGAACATGGGGACTTATGGAGACTGACTCACTTCTGGAACCAGCCTCAAGTGGACGTTTGAGGAACTGCAGTTCACTTCCACAGAGGTTGCTGCTTGGTTTGGATCCATCGACTGTCAGTCTGAAGTCAGGATTGACAGAGCAGTGTGAACACAGCCAGAGAGAGAGAGAGAGAGAGAGAGAGAGAGAGAGAGAGACAGAGAGAGAGAGCGACTCTCTGTCTCTGTTTGACTGCCTCACTTGCTCTTTAGCTCGTGTACACACACACTTGCTGCGTGCGTCTGTGTGTGTGTGCGATGTGTGACCTGTGCTGTGTGTCTGCAGTGTGGAAGACATGGAGCAGCAGAAGAAGCAGGACAGCGACTCAGGAGTCGGCAGTGACAACGGAGACAAGAGACTGTCTGCTACTGAGGTACTGAGAGCCTGTGTGTGTGTGTGTTTAATGGTGTGTGTGTGTGTGTGTTTAATGGTGTGTATGTGAGATTTGTGTGTCCCTTTATCTAATTTGTGTGTGTGGGATCGTTCATATGCAGCTCGTCATCATTTTAATCTCAGTGATGGAATATTAAACACAGGTGTTACAGTCCGGTTCCATCCACGATGCTGCTGCACTAAATGGAACTGAACCTTAATTAGTATCATTGCTAACTCCTGATTTATGATTTTTCTTAAACTCTGAAGATATCCTGCAGAGTTCAGACGAGGAGAGTGTCTCAGTACTGTTTTTAGTTCTGTTCCGGACGTAGAGTGAGTTACTAATCACGCGGTTCGATCCCCGGCTGCATGTCGAACATACTGAATCACAGATTGCTCCTGAAGGCAGCATCATCGCTGTGTGAATAGTTAGCGGTTGGCGCCTTGCATGGCAGCCAGTGCCACCAGTGTATGTGTGTGTGTGTGTGTGTGTGTGTGACAGGGTGAATGAGACATGTAGTGTTAAAGTGCCGTCGACATTAAGTTAAAAATCATAAATAGACGTTACGTGGTTTGTTACTCCACCCGTGGAGATGTTACTGCTCCGACCTCCTCCACCGGCAGTCTGATTTTGGTTTTAAACGCCGTCATTGATATTCCCTGAGCTGATTGGTCGCGCAGCTTTCAGTGTAAAAGCACAGATTTAAAATCGTACGTCAGTCGCCGGTAACACATTAAGAAAGAGGTCACGTGTTAAGAACGGAGATCGAACATTGGTGCACCATCATGTTATGTACATGATATAAGTTAAGGACATTACGTGGTTCATTAGGTTGAAGGAAGTACCAGCTGACGGAGAAAAGGGTGCGATTAATGGATGATTTTTCCTGTTCATTAACTAATCAGCTGTTTCAGCTCTAAACAAACTTTGTTTGTTTGTTTGTTTGTTTGTTGCAGCCGTCAGATGAAGACAGTCTGAGTCTGAATGTACCGATGAGTCACATCACAGAGGAAGAGGGAATCAGTAAAGACGACTCGAGTGAACACATCAGCTCCTTGACAGGTACACACACACACACACACACACACACACACACACAGCTGATTGTGGAGATGACGTCAACAGACAGACTCCATCCATCTTCTTCCTGTTATCGGGGTCTGGTCGTGGTGGCAGCAGGTTTAGCAGAGCGCTCCAGATGTTCTTCCTGGAGGATCCTGAGGCGTTCTCAGGCTAGATGGGCTATGTAGTCCCTCCAGCAGGTTCTGGGTCCGCCCCGGGGTCTCCTAACAACAGTAAAACACCTCCAAAGAAAGGTGCCCAGCGGCTCTACTCTGAGCTCCCTCTGGATGTCCGAGCTCCTCACCTTATCTCTAAGGCTGAGCCCAGCCACGCAGCGGAGGAAGCTCATTTCAGCCGATTGTATCTTTGTTCTTTCAGTCACTACCCAGAGCTCATGACTGTAGGTGAGGGCTGGAACGTAGATGGACTGGAAGATCGAGACAAGAAATTGATTTGAAGAAGACTTCCTCTGATGTTCTATTATATATAATGATTCACTGATGTCTCCTAAGTGTAGAAACACGACTTGAGCTTTGCTTTTCTGTCAGCCATCAGCCATGTGTGTGCAGTGTGTGTGCAGTGTGTGTGCAGTGTGTGTGTGCAGTGTGTGTGCAGTGTGTGTGCAGTGTGTGTGCAGTGTGTGCCTGCGAGTATCTGGGCTGTTGAACTCTATTAGTGAACGGCAGCAGCTCCCCAGACACACAGTTTAAATAGACTTCAATCAGCTTCAATCAGGTCAGAGCTGATGGAGGGTCACATTAGCTGAACTGAGACGAGTGAAAAGAGGCTCTCACCTAAATATGCACGTATATATTTTTTAATTAGCACGTTTAGAGTTTTTATTTATTTGTATTTTTTTTTTTAGAGATGCTCATTTGCATATTGATGACATCATCATACATTCATTTGCATAAGTTATTTCCTTAATTGTTTTGCAGCAGCCCCCCACACATCACCTCACACCCCCGCTGCAGTCCACTGCACGCCTGATCCTGTCGTCACGAGGCCAACAGATTTACTCATTTCACGCACTTGGGTGGGAGGTTTGTGTGACTTCCTGTGTCAAAGACATTCACAGCTCACGTTTCCTCCATTGCAGCAGACCCAAACTCCGACTCCGTCCGTCTGATCGAGGAGAGTCCAACGGAAGCCCTGAGGGACCAGTTCAACTACAGAGACTCTGCTCTGAGCTCTTGTTTCGTCAACTACATCAAGGCAAGCGTTCAAGTTGTAGTGCTGAGTGTCTGAGTCAGTCTGACTTTACAGCCACAAGTGTCACTTTATGTCAAAGAGTTTACACAAGAGTTAAAAGGTGTTGTCTGTCTGTCGGTCATAAAACAGTCAGAGAGACTGTCCTGTTATAAACGGTTACATCACACTGAGCCTGTGAGTCACCGTGGAGACTCGGCTGTGACCATATAAGGACTTAACCTAAAACAAGTGGACAGCAGACGGAGCCGAGGAGCCGAGCTGATGACGTAGATTCACTCAGTATAGAAGATCTTTGAAATTCTGCAACTCTTCATGCTTCATAACAAAATAGTGGAGACAGTTTCTTTATTTTCTTTAATATCTTTATTAGAAATTTGCAGAAAACAGAAACAAAAGACAAAAAAGGGAAAATTTAAAGAGAATAATTAAGTACACCGCTGCACAAGATCATCAGTTGTTTATTGTAGTATAGACTAATCTTAATGCTTGCTTACTGTGCGTTTAAAGTGTCTCATGCTGCTACTGGATGCTTGAAGTTCCCTCGGGATCAATAAAGTGTCTATCTATCATCCTCCCAGTCTGTGTTCACAGCTCCTCCTGCCAGGATTTCTTCAGTCACGTGTTCAGGGAATATCTTTCTAAAGCCTGAGACCAGTTTTGTTAAGAAAAACTTGAAAATCATTCTATCTTCAGGGACAGACTCAAAGTTCAGAACTTGACCTGTGTCACATGACAGTGCTCCTAAATTCAGAAATTATGTTGTTACATGTGACGCACATTACTGACAGGAAGGATGGACAGAACTACAAAAATAAGTCATGAAATTCGATCGTCCTCACAGGAGTTCTAACAAATATTGGCCCACCTTTGATCCCGGTTAACCAATCCGAGCAGAGGATGGAAGGAGCTGAGACAGAGTGAGAAGAGAGAGAGACTGTGACAGTGTCCTCAGTGTTGAGTTTGTGTACCGGGGCATAGTGGTAACGTCTCTGAATTTAGGCCAATGGCTGAGCAAGTCTGCAGGTCATGTGACCTCTGCAGCTGGTACTGATGTGTGTGTGTGTGTGTGTGTGTGTGTGCAGGGTCGGACAGCAGCAGACTTGGACGAGCCCCTCAGGATAGAGGAAGACTCACACTGGCCAACAGAACAAGTGTAAGTTCATCTGTGTGTGTGTTTTTGTGTAGACAGGTAAAATAGTTCCTCTTTGACGTAGAAGAGTGAGAAACAAAGTCATGAGACCTGAGACTGAGTTTAGTTCATTTTTATGTTGAACTTGAACTAATCATTCATCCATGTATTCATTAATATCAGATCAACACTGATGTTCATCTCCTGTCGGATGAGAACGTTCAGTCATGGATTCATCAACACATGTTTCTGATTTTCATGGTAGCTGAGCGGCATGATGATCTTCACTGACACTACGTTTGTGTCTTTGTGCGGTTACAGGTCAAAGGTCACGGCGGGCACAGAGCTCCACATTGACATGATCAACCAGCTGAAGGAAGCTGTGGAGTTACTGCAGGACCCCAGCAGGTGAGAACCAGCACAAGAGAGCGTCAGTCCGGATGTTCACAGGACAATACACAGTATTCATACACTGCATAAAGCTGTCAGGACTTCTGTAAGACTGGGATGTTACTGCTAACATTTGTTTCTAAAATGTCTTCTGTGCATCAGAGTGAACACTGAGCAGGACGATCTGTCCGGAGTTCAGCTCTACCCGGTGGAGATGGTCACAGTGGAAGAGTCACTAAAGTAAGACTTTCATGGCTGTGCTTTGTTTTTGCACGTTAGATTAATGTTTAGTGCGTACGCCTCGAAAAGTTAATGTTCATTTTCTGTCTTTGTTTCTCTCTCCGTCTCCAGCGGTCAGGACAGTGATGACGGTGTCACCACACCGAAGGTACAGTGTGCCAGGCACAACACAACATCATCAGCATACGTGATAATAGTCAGCGCCTTACTGTAACGTGACGGCGAATAGCAGCAGTTATTTTATATGAAACTTCACACTATGGTGCTTCTATTTGGACACAGTGACAGTGTGTGGCAGCAAAGTTCTGAGAAGTTAACAGGTGGACAGCAGTGTGCGATGACGTAACAGTCGTGGTCAGTTCAGATAAATTTAATGATTGTAGCCTGAACTTTAAACAGCACAGCTGTGCCTTCAACATAACCCAATATAAATAAATAACTTAATATCAAATAAACTTCCTTCAACCAGTTATTTGGTGGAAAAAAAATAAGACTCAATAAGCTGAGCTGCAGACATAATGAAGTTTTAAATACTACTAACCCTGCACACAGAGGTTTTAAAGGAACAGTGTGTAGATTTGGTGGCGTCCAGCTTTGAAGTTGCTGATTGCGATCCGGTCGCCTCACCCTCTCCTTCCTACTGTGAAGGAGAAACTGTGGTGAAAGGCTCCTTTAGAGCCAGTCTGTGTTCTGGACTACTGTAGAAACACGGTGGTTAAACATGGCGGACCTTCCAGATGATTATACTCAGTTATTTTATGTTATTTCTGCCAAACAGAGCCCTCTACATCTGACACACTGGACCTTTAAATCCAGTAAACTTCCATACATTTACCATGATAGAGATTAAGAAGGTCCTAAAGTCTTTTGTGTGTCTAAATCTATAAGAATGTGAGTGATAGTGATTTAAAGCCTGAACATTTGATGCGTTCTGTAGCAGCACATGGAGGAAGGTGGCTATGAGTTCCAGAAGAAGAGACAGATGATTCTAGAGAAGGCCAGGTTTGAGGCCCAGCTTGCATGCCGGGAGTATGAATGGCATATGTCAATCAAGGTAAACGAGCACGGCTGGACGTAGGCTCTGTCCCGCCCCTTCAGACCTGTCCTCAGTGAACTGACGTTCCTGTGTGTCCACGCTGAGCTTTCACATGCGTCACGTCTCCGACGGCAGCAGGTTACGCATGTGAACGTGTTTCACCAGCCACTCTGCAGCTGATCTCATTCAGAGGAAGTTGGCTTTGATTAAACGGTGGCTGGTGAATCGACACTTTCCTGTCTTGCATGTCGATGTGTGAAGACTTCATCTGGCTGATGTGTGATGTCGGGTCTCTGTGTCTGTTTGTGTCATGAGCAACCAGCACTGTCTTCACTTCTACCAACTCTGTTAAGTAAAGGAAGTTATTACGTCGTGTTGTCGTCTTGTGTTACACAGAGTACTTATACTAGGTGCTGTTCTAACTTTGGACAGAGCTACTGTAGCTGGTTCCTCTTGTTTTTACTCTTTATGCTCCGTCCTTTGACGCACAGGCATGAGATAGACCTCATTCTCCTCGTGTAACGTTTGGAAATAAAGCAAATGAGCCGATGAAATGAACTCTGCGTTGCCGGTAAACATTCAGTTTTTACACAAACAGAGTGAAGAGAGTGTAGGTTCAGAAACGAGGAGAGAACAAGACCTGCTTTGTTTGAAAGACGTCTCCGCAGACTGCGCTAACAATGCTCTGAAGTAAAAGAACGAACACACACACTGTGTCTGTGTGTGTGTGTGTGTGTGTGTGTGTGTGTGCCAGATTCCAAGAAAGGAAACTCACAGAGCCACACAAAATTAGCAACACACACTTTGTCGAGGATCTGAACTCGCTGACTCTGATCCCAAAAAAACCATCAGTGAAGACTGATGGTCCTTTTAGAGTTACTGTTGACTTCGGATGAGAGGCCGTGACCTCCCGTTAATTCAAGCCTGTGATCCGTGTCTGGATTCATTATCTGGGTAATGAAGTCTGAGTGTTTCCTCCTGGTGTTATCGAGCGTTCTCGTTATCTTGTGAGTGGACCTTAATATGCAAATTAGTCAGGCAGAGCTGTAGGATTTGTCAACAGGTCGATCGACGTGACGCTGCTGCGTCGGCTCGACTTATTTTTAAGGACTGAGATCAGTGCTGACACTCTGACAGCGGTGCAGTAACGTGTGCACCGTCTGATCCAGAGCAGATGTTAGATCAGCTGACGGAGGATGGAGGGACAGAGTGGGCACTGCTGGAGTTGAACTTCAGGTCACTGAGCTGCTCTCCATCACAGCAGTGTGTGTGTGTGTGTGTGTGTGTGTTTCTTTGTACTTTATCTCTCTGTGGAGTCGTTCAGAGGACAGAAGATGTTCGATGAGTTACACTTTGATTGTTGACTGACCGCGTTGTTTGTGTTTCTGTCGCTGCAGCAAGATGAAAGATCTCCAGCCGGCGGACCTCCATCCTTCTCCAGCCCGGTGTTTGGACTGAAGCCCCGTTCAGGTGAGTGAAGAGGGGCAGGTCGGACACCTGAGCTGGTTGGTTCACACCTTGTTCTTAACAGGTGTCACTCTTCACATCATTCTGCTGCGCTGTACTTCATATGTCGACTTATAAGAGCCTGAAAACAGATTTTCTTCATTAGCTTCTTTCTCTCAGCGACATCGTCCCACATGAACACAAAATAATTACAAGTATTTTAGTAGATTTCTGTATTTATGTCTCTGCCTACGCTCCTCTCACTGGTTTAGCAACATCTGAATGAAAGTGACGGTAACTGTGCCAACCTGAAGCTCCGATGAGCAGCGAGTAAAAGTTGTGCGTTCAAAATTTGACTTTAAGGACCGACGTTTGATTAGTGGTGAAGTTGCTGATTGCAGCCTCACCCTCTCCTTCCTGTCATGAAGGAGAAATTCAGGAAAAACACAAAAGGCCCAGTCCAGAGTTAGAGTTCATTTTGTTCGCCCTGGGCTCCAACATGGTGGTTCAACATGACATGGAAGTGCCAGATAATAATGAAAACATAGTTCTGAATAAAATATTTAATTAAGGCCACGGATGCGACACCGGCTCCGCCACGGCCCGTTTCTCTGCAGCTCTTTATAAACGAGTTGCTGAGAGCTGTGTGTGTTTGTGTGACTGTGATACGAACAAGCTGAACACGCGCTGCGTCGGAGTGAATGCAGCTTTACGGTCACTGCTCGTCTGCTGTGTTTGTGGAGTCGTAGCAAACCTTCAGCTCCATCCAGCCTGTCGTTTTTTCTAACCGTTACCAGCGTGTGAAATTGCTAACTGCTAATGAAGCTAACATGATGCTAACAGCATGTCGAGATGATCGATGATGTGAAATGCGACTAATCTTTATTTTGTTTTTGTGCTGTTTTGTGTTCTCATGTCGTCGTCTCCCCCCTTTTCGCTCTGTCCTCTCCTGATGTTTGTTCTTTCATCTCTCTGATCTGCTGCATGACGTGAAAATCATCTGATCTGACCTGCATGTGTTTCTCTCGTATCAATACTCGCCTCCCATTGATCTCCCTGTTTTTAATCTCTCCGGATCTTTCTCCTGGTGATTTTTGGTGTTTTTGGGGTGTGTATTTTTATTTCTTTGTTTCGTGGAATGATCTCGCTGCACTTGATTCACCATGGTTGCCCCGACTTCCTGCACTACACGCCACGCCTCCTCCCCCTCCCCCCCTCCTCCTCCTCCTTTAACCACACCCACCTCTCGGTTGTAGCCCCGCCCTCAATGCCCTGCTCGCCCCCTCCTTCCTGTCTCGACCCCTCCCTCCTCTCACAGGCCTCGCCCCTCCGTAGAGACACACTTCATAGCCATGACGACGGAGGCGTGCACAGCAGCGGTAGGTTCAGCCCGGAGGCTGCAGAGTCAGAACACACACACACACACACACACACACACACACACACACACACACACACCTCGACCCACCAAAGGTCTGAAAGTTTATCTTTGATTTTATTCTGTCCTGGACCGTCTGGTAGAAATCCTGTCACCTGTCGAGGTTATCTTTGTCCCAACACGTGTCGCTCCACCTCAGCTCAGTAAAGAAACACTCCATGGAGACAACGCTCCACGCTCACCATCTGTTTCATATTAAATTATTCCTCAGCATACGATGCAGGGGATACTTTAAGATCAGGTAGGTGGGTGCAGAACCGGAGACTACTTTGTAGTCAGCATTAGAGATTTGACTTTAATGAGGGCTGCTACAGGTGGACAGAGGCGCTCGATGAGCAGCGGGGTGACGTGATGAAGACCCCGTCAGGAGGGCCACAGCTTGTGTCAGGAGTTTTGGTAGCATGTCGGGCAACTGAGGCAACGTGACTGGAGACGGTTAGTTGGTCATCAGTCATGACCTCCAAGTTTCTCACCACCCTGGTGTAGATGTCGTGGTGTATGGCAGGTTTGTCTGGGAGGAGCAGCAGTTCACTTTTAGAGAGGTCCAGCTGGAGGTGCTGTGCCTTCATCCATGTGGAGATATCTGAGAGCCGTGCAGAGAGCCGTGCAGAGAGCCGTGCAGAGAGCGAGGGGGCGAGTGTCATCTGCACAGAAATCACAGGCGAGGAAAGCTGATTTAGAAACAGTGTTGATCTGATCATAGCTAAAATAAAAACATTAAATTATCTAAATGTTTCTTCAACAAGTTCCTTTTACAGTACACCTCTGTCACGGCAGCCATTTTGTCATGATGTAGTAAACACGCGTGTTACCGTGATACTGATTTGGTTCAGTTCCATTCAGGTGACCCTGACTGTGTTTGACCTGAATGGAACTGAACCTATAAAGTATCTGGTAGTTACAGTGACTGTGTGTGTGTGTGTGTGTGTGTGTGTGTGTGTGTGTGTGTGTGTTCCTCTGCTGCAGACGCTTTTACAGCAAACTGACGACGCAACACATTCAGTTTCATTCTGAGTCGCCTCGACTGCCGCTGTGTGTTGTTGATTTTGACTTTTCCTTGTAAACTTCTCGTCCTCGTTGCATCATCCTGTCAGTAGTTGACTCCTCGCCCTCGCTGTGACCTCGCTGTGACCTCACTGTGACCTCGCTGAATGACTCCCGACTGGCTGTGCGGCGTAGACTTTCCACCACAGCCTTCAGGAACTTTCGGTTCTCCATAACCAACGCTGAAGTCTGCTGTCAAGCATGTTCGCTATTTTTAAAGCAACTTGTCTTTTCTTGCTTAAACTCCATGTCCGTGTGTGTGTGTGTGTGTGTGTGTGTGCTTCACCACACTCTGTTTGTGAGTGATTGATCTCTGGTTTTATTTGTGAGACCCGGTTGGACTGCATTTACTGAGCTAAGAATAGATAATTTGTGACCTAGACGACAAAAGCGACCCAGAACAGAGTTTAAAAATATCTGCTGAAACCTTTAAATAACCCGTTCAGAGGAGGAGACACAGAAACAAGATGCTGCAGGCTCAAACTCTCCAGATGACGGAGAGACGGAGACGAGCTCGTGAAATGATTTGACCTAGAACATAAAAACTATTTGCCCTTCATTATCTCGCTGCGTCCCCGCAGAGACGACGGTGTCACTCAGGATTATCCTGAGAGTCAGACAAACTGATCGTTACTGCTGTATGTTCACTCACCTGAAGCTGACTCACCTGTCAGCACACTCCCTCCTCCTGTTTATTACACACTAACTATAATCTGCTTATTTTTTAATGGAGTGTGGATTTCTTGAGGACAGTATAAAAAGGTGTGTTTGTGTCAGAGGTTTGAATGTTGGACAGTCGGTACAGTCACGTGTTTGAGGAGAGAGCTGCAGAGAAGAAGGCTCTGCTCACTGCTTGGTCCTGGGTGGTGGTGGTGGTGGTGGTGGTGGTGGTGGAGTCAGGAGGTTGTAGCGTCAGATGAACGGACGGAGGCTGTGGGATGTGACTGTGGCGTTTGTTCTGGACGTACTGGAGTTTTTAAAGTTCTGGACGGTGTGCTGTAGAGGACGCAGTCGCAGTAGTCGATCCTGGAGGTGATGAAGGCGTGAATGAAGTGGGGCGGTGTTCCGGTGATCTGGTTTATGTTTTTGTCAAAGATGACTCTGAGGCTGCAGCTGTGAGCGGGTGGAGAGGGAGGGTGGAGGCAGAAACTGAGTGAGTCGGTGGGTGGATTTGGACAGGTTGGCAGTCAGCTTGTTCGCTGTCTTATGTCAGGTGGAGGGTCAGATTTGTCCGGTCCGGTACACGTTCTACAAATGTTCTGTGTTTTAGCTGGCTGATGTTAGCCACTGGTACACTGTTACGTCACCTTTCTATCTCCAGATGTAAAAGGCTCACGTCATGTACGGCTGAGGTGTGAAGGGGTTGCACTCAGCGGCTTCACCGCTAAACACTGGACCTTTAAGTCAGATTCAGTCACAGAGCTGTGAGGACTGTTAGCTGCTCACACTCACATCCTGTTGACTTCATGTATTTACAGCATCATCCACAGCCTGTAGCTCCCTCCTGTGGTCACTCAGCAGCACTGCACAGATACACATATCATATAAAAGGCCAGATTTATGTGTGTGTAGAAAATAGGACAGCCGGGAGGTGAATGAGTCATCCTTCAGCAATGAGTGTGTGCATGTATGTAGGTTTCATGTGTGTGGGTGCTCACGTCAGTATCAAGCTACAGCCAGCAGCAGGTTAGCATAGCTTAGCATAAAGACTGGAAACAGGGGGGACAGTTAGCCTGGCTCTGTCCAAAACAAAATCCACCTACCAGCTCCTTTAAAACTCGTCCTGTGGCAGAAGAAAGTGATTTTAGTTTGCATCGATCAGAGTGTGCTTCAGTTTTCATCAGTCAGCGTCCAGATTCCTGCACGCTCGTCTGCAGGCTCTTATAACGGAGCGATGAACTCTGTGCACATGACCGCCTCTGAAAGTGAGTGCATTAGTGCACGTGAATGTACCTCTTATGTAAGCTCTGTGCATCTTTTATGACAGAGATGCTTTTTTTTCTGTGCCACTGAATATCTGAGAACACGTAAAGAAAGGCGGCCACACATTATGTCAGTGAGCTGTATGTACTCAATCTATGGTGAACGTTACCATGAAATACTGACGTTACATAACTGTACTACTACTACAACTGTACACTTATGATCTGAGTGTGTTTGATCAGCAGACATCATAGTCAAACCTCACCAGGATATCTGAGACTGTTTTCCTGCATTCGACTGAATTTATGGAGCAACTTTGTTGCTGAAATGTGGAGGACGGGAGGAGGACACTGAAAAATGAGACTCTCAGGAGAATCTGCAGGGATGGCCTACCTACATCTGCAAACAGTAACAGTACAGGAAGTGAGTGAAGACCCAGCAAGATCAGTTTGTCTGGAAAACAAACAAACCTCTGACAGCTAAATGAAGCTATTAACCATGAACTCAGACTTGGAGGTGCTCACTCTCCTCCTGCCCCAGTGCGCGCTGAAGGTCACGGTCCGATGACGGCAACAGAACCATCATCTGCAAAACAGCAGAGATTCAATCCTGAGGTTCCCAAAGCGGACACCGCCCTCACCCCGACTGCACCTTAAGATCACGTCCATGAACGTCACCAACAGAATCAGAGACAAGTTGTTTGTTTGAGCTGCTGAACAGAGTTCTCACCCTGACACTGAAGGTTATCAGGCTGAATATGTGGAGCTCTTTGGGCTGCATATCTGTACGAGAGGTGCTGTATAAATAAAGTATGAGTGAGTATTAAATGAAATCACCCTCATTAATAAAAACTCCAGACGGTGAGTCTGAAGTCAAATCAATATTTTGTAAAGATCTGTGTGTCCTTTGTGTTCAGGATGTTCTCCTGCAGTGAGAAAGATGGTAGATGAAGTGTGGACCCTCGCCAGGTTACCGTGTTATTGCCGTCTAACGCCGCCGGCCTTGTTGTCGTTGTGTTTGTTGCAGTGTTCCTGCGGAGCCACAAGAGTCTGGAGTCTGTTGATCCTCAGTTCACCATGAGGAGAAAGATGGAGCAGCTTCGAGAGGAGCTGGAGCTCATGGAGCAACTGCGAGACGTGAGACACTTCATCCACCCGACTAATCTGATAACACACAGCACGGCGTCATATACTCACACACGCCTGTCTGACTGTCGTTGACTCCGCAGAGCATCGAGAGCAGGCTGAAGGTCGTCCTTCACGAGGACCTCGGATCATCTCTGATGGACGGCGTCGTGCTCTGCCATCTGGCCAATCACATTCGACCTCGCTCTGTCGCCAGCATCCACGTTCCCTCGCCTGCGGTGGTACGTCTCAGCCCGTCAGCCCTGACCTTTGACCCCTGAGATGAACGCTCTCGAGCGTCGTTTGTGTATAAAACGTGTCTCTGTGCTTCCAGCCCAAACTCAGCATGGCCAAGTGTCGGAGAAATGTGGAGAACTTCCTGGACGCCTGCAGAAAAATTGGTGTACCAGAGGTAAGACACGCCACATTAGACAATAACTACAACCTCACCTGTAACGTCGCCCGTCTGAACTGGGGTCGTTTCCAAGTTTCTGCTCATTTCTTCCAAAAAAACAACGAGTATGTAAATATTCTGCAAACAACTTCAGACTTCTTCTGTTGAACACTTGTCAAACTTTTTTTTCTGAAGCGTTGATTGATAAACATCGACTGAAATCTGAATAGTTGAATCAGTTACAGCTGAAAGATGAAGGTGCTTCAAAAGTTCTCTGAACCTGCTGACAGGATCGAGTGACTTTCACTTCCCAACGATCTCACGGTGTTCGTCATCCATAACAGCTTGCCTGTTGGCTGGTTCAGCGTACTTTTAATGGCACCAATTTGCCAAAAGGACTCAAGTTTGTAACCCAGCAACGTTATATCTCCTGTTTACATTTCCAAAAGCATCATGGGAAATGTAGTCCCAGTGTCAGAACCTCCTCATAGAGGATTGCTGCATTATTAGTAGGAATAGTTCATGAATCAGTGAAACCTGAATAACTTCCACCAACCTTGAAAACACCCCCAGTTCATCAGAGCAACGCGCAGTTACACTTTGTCATCAACGTGTTTTTGGCTTCAGTCGGCTGATTGTTGATCAAAGATGTAAGAGGAAGTGTGACGGTGTCCTGCAAAAATGACACGATGTAACTTCAGCAGCTGCTTTATGCCTTTAATTATTTATGACGGTACGCGAGATGAAATTTTTGCAGGACACTGATGACAACACTAAACTGTAAACCAGATCTGGGAGGAGAGCTGACGAGTCGTAACCTGATACCTGACGTAACACCTGAGATGATGCTTAACGTCACGCTGCTCACGAGGTCCCGACCTCAGAGAGCTCATGAGCTTTTTAAATATCTGCTACAACCCAAACTCTGAGTCCTGAATTCCCCAGCACTGGTTTAATGTTTGATTATGTCACATTTTAATGCTGAGTCATCATCCTGTCATCGCCGCCTGTGGCTTCCAGCTTCCTCCATCACGGCAGGAGACCAGAAACACAGCTGAGTTGTGTGTGTGTGTGTGTGTGTGTGTGTGTGTGTGTGTGTGTGTGTGTGAAAACAGATCTACTGTATACGTGTGAACAGCACTTAGCTTCAGACTGGCTGTGTGACAGCAGGACGTCGTGGCTCAGTTACCGTTCATCTGATCTGACTCTGGTTTATATGGCAGCAGGAGAGACTTTGACAGTATATAACATAGTTAGGTAGCTAAGACTAAGACTGAGACTAGACTGAGGCCTAAAGACAACACTGCAGCACAGACGTGCCTGTTGAACTTCTCTTCTGACTCTCAGCGATAAATAAGAAAAGTTAAACTTTGCTCAAACAGCAAAGATCCACCTTCAGTTTGTTTTATCAGATTTACACGTGACGATTTAAACTAAATTCTGAGATAAAATAAATAAATCATGTCTGACTTCATTATGACTTAAATCAGGTCAGTTTGGTACTTTATTGTTTGATTCGGTTTGTTTCATATTTTCAGGTTTAAATGTTTTTTTCCTCATTTCTAAGTTTTTGGTCGTCTTTGAGAAACTGAACGGCTTGGTTGACCTTTGATCTCCATCCTTGCTGCTGCTGCTTGCTGCTCGTTTCCAGCCTCCGTGCTACCTGCAGCCTGAATGCTTCACTGACCATGCTTCTGCAAAAGCTAAGCTAAGCTAACGTGCTAAAAGCTTCTCTCTGAGTTAGCGCTCGTGCTGCGCTGTTGGCTGACTGCACCGGCTCCGTCATCACGGCCTGCTCACTGGGAGAGAACAGAATTTTTTTCATCCTCCTCCTCTCAGTAAGCATCCCTGCTCGTTGCCATGGTAACCCCCATGCCTGCCCTTCATCCCGCCTCCTCACCTCACAGCTTACACACTCTCGTCTTTGACCTTTGACCTTGGTGTCCATTGGTTAACTTCCTAACTTTTCTTTCTCTTTTTACTTTTCTGGCTGGATCGCATCATGTCTCCTCCTCCTCCTCCTCCTCCTCCTCCTCCTCCTCCTCTCTTCTCTTCTTCCTCCTCCTCCTCCTCTCTTCTCTTCTTCCTCCTCCTCCTCCTTCTCCTCCTTGTCCTCCTCTCTTCTCCTCCTTCATATTTCTGTTTGAACTTCTCATCTCCGTCACACGTCCTCGTCCTCTCCGGTTTTTCCTCACATACCTTCATTCCTTACTTCCTCTTACTTCCTTCATTTCCCACTCTGTCTCCTCCCTGGCTATTTTTCTTTCCTCCTTCTTCCCTCCTTTCCTCCGTCCTTCATTCCTTTCTTCCCTCCTTTGTTGTTTTATTCCCACCTTCTGCTCCTTCCGTCCCTCTCTTCATTGTTCTTCCTTGCGGGGGCGCCAGTCTTCCCTCTGTTCGCCCTATGACATCATCCAGTGCCGCCTGCAGCCGGTTCGCACCACAGTTCAGCTGCTGGTCGCCTTGGATACGACCTCTCTGGACAGGAAACAGGAAGAGGCGATCTCAACTCCGAACCCTGCCTCCTCCGGGAAGTCAGAGACTCCCTCATTGGTTTCCGTCACTACTCAAACTCCGCCTCCCGCATGGCAGATCTGGGACCTTATTGGCTCGAGCCTGCTGCACATCCTCTGCCTGGTCCTGCTGTTCGTGGCCTACAGCTGGAGCGAGCTGACGTAATCGTGACGGCAGCATCCTGTGTGTCACCTGCTAGCTCCGCCCTCTTTCTGCCACGCTGCTCCTCCTTAATTTTTGCTGCATTCGGGTCACATGGGAAAAATGACGCTCAGAAATCGACTTTGTCTGGTTCAGTAGAGTCCGTCGACACCAGTCGCTGAATTTCTCTCAAACATGTCGAGCTCAACGGGCTGCCAGATCGATAAACGGATCAGAGGCTGACACAGATTTAGAGGCTGGACAGCTAAAAGTTCCTGTTTGTTTTGAGGTTTTCATTTTAAAATTACATTTAAGCAATATTCCAGTTGTTTTAATTAGAGTTTTAGTCGTATTTTCACAGTATTATATGACCCTAATCTCTTAACCCAGGGAGCCACAGTTTGAGAATCACCACTCAAGACAAGTTACAACATAAAGAAAGTCTCGAGCATCCCTACAAATGCTCGCATGGTCGCCCTTTATTAATTATCATACAGTTATAGAGTGAACACTGCACAGAAACATGACATGATTATTTAATTTCTGAACCAGAACAGATCTTCAAAGGTTACGTCTGGGGCAGCTCGGCTCGTTTGTAGATCTGTGAAGACGTTTCGTCACTTCAGTTCTGACTGACTGGTGGACAGTCTGAGGATTTATCCTAGACAGGATCGTAGATCGTAGATCAGCCGTCGTTCCACTCGGTTCGTTAGTGCTCGTTGTTTTTGACGAGTGTCGTCAGAGTCGTTAAGGTCACCTGAAGTCTGGTGTGATCGACAGTCGTTCAAACCAACGACCATTAACAGCCATTAACGTCTGTGAACCTTCACAGATAATCCAGAGTTCATCCCATGTGGTACGAATGCAGCGTCAGCATGAAACGCCTCTCCTCTCTTCACCTTCGACTCCTCTTTGATTTTTTTCTCTTCTCGTCGCCCTGTTTGAGGGAAAAATCGTTTTTTTGTCTTTGCAGTAGAATCTACACTGAAGCAGGGCACGTGGAGCAGCAGGTCATCATTGATGTCTTATGAACATGCTGTACAGCAGAGCAGGGATAGTCTGATCTGAGAGGGTTCAAACATTTACATCCAGTTACTGTCCAAACAAAGACACGTCGCGTGTCCGTGAAGGATGCTAACAACATGTTGACGTCTCCTCCTCAACAAAACTCATTCAGTGGTTGTGTTCAGATTTTTTATGTATTTCTAGATGCAGACTGTGCGTGTACAGTATTTAACACGGAGCAGGTGATGATAGTGTTTGACTACCAGCAGACATTTGGCGCCATCATGGAGGCGCAGTGGACGCTCGCTGGAGGCCATTCTTTCTTTTCTGTGGGCGTCATTTAGTTTGTCTCTGTTACAGTGACAGCGGCTGTGTATACATGCACATGAATACACACCAGACCAGTTTAAGAACTTATTTATTTATTCTGCCCGGCGTCTGTGTGTGTCGTTGCTCCAGCACACTTTTGGAGAGTGATTAGCTAACTGGATCCAGGTGTGCCAATCACTCTCACCTGCCGCTGCTCTCCTGAGCTCTGCCCTGCAGCTGATGCACCACGCCCCCTCCACAGTCTTACACACTAGAAAATGATCTGAATATATATTTATGAAAATATAATAATATTCAGTGCTATGCTCCAGGTCCGATGTGTGATAAAATCCGAGGTGTGGAAACATTTTTGATGGAAATGCGGGCCTCTATATAATATGATCTCCTATTCCTGCAGCTGCAGACTTTTATAATAATATCTTAAAGTACGTGTGAAGGTTCACGGACGTAGATGTCAAATCTGTCCATGGATCTCTAGAAAACAGCTATGTGTATTATAGTGTGTACTGACATGACAGACTGACAGCTGACAGATTCTGCGGTCAGCTTGTTAACTTTCTGTCAGAGGCGCCTCCACTGTGGCCGCCAAATGTTACTGCTGTCGCTGACAAGACGAGGAGCTGTGCCTCGTAGTTTCGAGGTGACGACAGTCGAAGACTTGAAGGTGTTTTTTTTCTGATTGTTGCCATAATTTCAGAAACACGTTTCCTGAATGGAGCTGCACAAATGTCATTATTATTTCTTCTTTTCAAATATGTGACTTTAAAGTGGTGAGGAGCAAACTGAAGCCATATTCCAAGAGTTCTTATTATTTAACACAATGAATTATTTAAATGTTTATGATGTTTGAAGCTTAAGAAAAATGTATTTATTTATTGATCGATTTATTTCCGTCCTGCTCTAGCGCCGTTTAATTCCCATCACACCTCTGCTGTATCCTGATATGCAACGTGACTGTTTATGAAGGGCTATAGTCACTAGATGAGTTTATGAAGTTAGATATATATCAGTCTTCTTAAGCTGTTTTATTTTAGATGATCTGAGCGTTGTGCCGTAACGTTAAAGAAAATCATTTTGGCGGCCGTGCAAGCAGCTGATTGGCTGTTGGATTAATTCACAGAAACTGAATGAGTCTGTCGGAAAACGCCTCGAGTTGTGCTGATCAGATATTCATTTCTTAACGTGATCATTTCAGTTCTCGTGTTCTGTGAGTTAATTCTTGCAGTAAACCTTCGGTTGCTGTCGGTTTGCCATATTCTCTGCACAGATTTTTTCACTTTGTGCCGATGTGAATGGATTTCATGTGTGACGGGGATGATTTTTATGACTTGTGTATGATATTTGACAGTGTTAAAGACTGAGGTAATAAATGCAGTTTAGGATGTTGTCTGAGTCATTGTTTAAGTTCGCAGACTTCAGGACTTCACACGACTTGAACCAGGTCTTAAAGTTTGATAGATCGTTACCACGCTCATATTTTCCCGCCTGCAGACAGCCAAGAAATAGCCAAGCACATTACGGATACGTGACGTCACCCGCAGGTTTCTGAGGAGCTTAAAATCTCTGACTCTGGTCGCCGCTTCTAATCTAAAAATCAGCAAAGTCGTGGATCATCAGCAGACCTGAGGCGGCTGAATGACACCTGGTTGCTCAAACAAGCCACCTGTAACGACACCCACCTGTCAGTCAAAGCGTCCACGTTCTTAATCCTGCATAACTTTAAGCCTTAATATAATGTGAACAGGTGAGTTGTATATAAATTCACCCTCAGTACAGTTGTCATGAACGGGGAAATTAGCTATAGAGACCAAAACTGTTTTTTGTACCAGGCTGTAAACATGTTTATTTCTGCTGTGAAGTTGGACATTTGAACATGGGGACTTATGGAGACTGACTCACTTCTGCAGCCAGCCTCAAGTGGACGTTAGAGGAACTGCAGTTTTTGGTATTTCACTTCACAGCCGCGGAGGTTTCTAATTGATTGTCAGAAATGATTGGCATTACAAGAGGACGGTCTCTTCCACACAGAGGTCGCCTGAATCCACCCGAGCGGAGCTACGAGAGAACCTGTCAAGGTTTTTCAGGTTTTTCAGTTTTCGAGGCCTCACACAGGATGTTAGAGATAAATCGGTTAACGCTTTCTAAAGATGATAAGTGTTTTACTACACGTGTGCATAATCTTTATAAAAGTCATGTAGCTGAGAGTGAGCTGTTTGGGCAGTGTTGGACTGAGTGAGTAATAAATACAGACTTGATATTTCTAAGCATCATGTTTAAATCCTTCGCCGTCCCTCTTCTGCCTCTCCACCTGCTCCTACACTCCCTCCCTCCCTCTCGTCTCTCCTCCTCTCAGGACAAACTGTGTCTTCCTCACCACATCCTGGAGGAGAAAGGCCTGGTGAAGGTGAGCATCACGGTGCAGGCTCTGGTGGACGAGGCCTCCTCCAAACACACCCTCCTGACGTGAGCGGCGGAAGACGGGCGGAGCTTGAACCGAACAAACACACACCTGGATCGACATGCTGACGCCACGACGCACCTGTGCAGCCTTCTCAGTAACAGAATTTTATTATATTTAAGGATGCAGGATGGAGATGACGGGAACTAACGCAGTCAGACGCGGATTTATTTACTGATCTTGAGAGAAGTTCTGGGTGAATTCAGTATTCTGATGCGAGAGCCAACAAAAAAAAAACAGTGTTTGGTTGCAGGTGACTTCTCACCATAAATGTTGTTTTTTTATTAACTTCAGGGTGGATGCGTGAAAATGAACCCTAAAGTTCTTCAGATAAACACAAGTGAAGGCCACCAACACAATTAGTTTAATAGAAACTCTTTTAAAATGATGAAGAATAATTAGAGCCACACAGAGACGTTTTTAAAGTTTTTAAATTGGGTGAAAAAATGAAAAGTTTGTAGGTTAAAGGTCCGGTGTGTAACGTTTAAGTGTATCTATTGACAGACATTCAAGATAATGGTCATAACTATGTTTTTATTAGTCTATAATCAGCTTTGTTGTGTTCATGTTCTCTCACGTTTCACGTCCACTGTATTTCTCCTTCATGCTTGAACTAAGAGGGAGAGGTGAGGGGTTTTCAGTTGGTTGCAATCTGAAACTTCACCACAAGATGTCGCTAAATTTTACACACTGGACCTTTAAAACAACAAAAAAAAGATTTTTACAGGATAATATGACAAGAACATTTTTAACACTTTGTGCTTCAGTTCAGGTTTTATCAGAAATTTAGACATAATATTAAATTATATAAAAAAAAACTTTTCATAAACTTACAACTTATTTTATCATAAAACGACACCTGTAATATGAAGACCATTTATTTTTCTTAATATTATTTGACAGCTAAAAGTAACACTTTATAACCATCGTTAATAAATGGAAAATTGACAGTTGATATTTTACTGTTACTGTTTTTTACAGCAGCCAGTGATGCTAATGAAGGTCCCGTTCCATTCAGCTCAAACAGGGTCAGGGTGCTGCTGTGTCGGCTCACTGCGAAGTCTCTGCTGCACTAAATGGAACTGAACCTTGATTAGTATCATCGGAAACACCTGAGTTTCCTACTTCCTGTGAACTGACATTACGTATCCGTAACGTAAGCCCTGTCCTGTGTTTGTTGGAGACCTCCATCCTCCACCCTTTTATTGATGATGTTATGAAGTGTTACCCTGACAGTGGCCTTAACACTCTGTTGTACGACGGCAGATGCAGGGACATTTTATTTTATTCATCTGGCATCAGACGTTCACCCGTCACAGACCATCAGTGATCTATTTACAGATTATTTTCACGTGTTCGTGGACTGTGAGTCTTTTTGCCGTCGTGCTCTGAAGAGAATAAAACCAACACGCAGTCTTAACGCGGAGAGACGTTTAACCGCAGTTTGTATTTAAACTTTCAGATATTTATAATAGAAAGAGACGCTGAGACGGACAAAGTGTTTGAGTTGTTGTACACGTGCAAAAAAAGAAATATCCCAAAAATATTTTTCTCTAATATATTTTAGCTATCGTTGTTATATGTTTTCTACTTAAAGCTTTACTGTGGAGCTCTCTGCATGTCCCCCAAACTGTTTTTGTCCAGTTTAACGTCACTTCTCGCAGATCTGTCATCTGCTGTGCCAAGCGGAGCAAAGTTAAAGCAGAGCGCTGCGTGTTTCCTGACTTTACGCGCCTACAATCTAAAACCCCCAAAATCATACCTGTGTAAATATTTTGATCTTCAGCTTCCATGCTGCGACAGAGACACTTGATATAAATAATCAGAGTTGTATATCAGATTTTTATATTTTTAGGATGACGCGGGTGACCGGTCAGTGTCGTTTTTTTAAAACTCATGAATCGTGGTGAGTTTTAAAAAAGTCATAGCCACTGAGCTTCAAAAGCCAAACTAACAAAAGACAGTCTGATTTTTTTTTTTTCTCTCCTTGCATTGCAGAGTAAATTTACATGACAGCCTGCTAACCGTGTGACACACGTGAACACACACACACACACACACACACACACAGCAGTGTTGCTGTGTGAGATTAGAGACTCGTGTCTCAGGGTCGGTTTGGGTTTACTACACTGCTGATGCTTCATTCCACAGCCTGCTACGTCAACAGTATGTTCGTGTGTGCATGTGTGAGAGAGAGAGTGAGTGTGTGTGTGTGTATGTATGTGTGTGTGTGTGAGAGAGAGTGTGTGTGTGTGTGTGTGTGTGTGTGGCCTTTTGACTGATGTGGTGATGCAGACCTGACCTGACACAAAGGCTTTAAAGGGGCAGTAAATAATAGTCGACCTTTACTGAACAAACTGCAGCTTTCACCATCACACCTGAGACCAAATCAGGTCTCAGGTGTGCTCCCTCGCTCTCGTTCACTGTCTCTGTCCATCGGACACAATCCAAATTAAACTTCCTGAAAATTGTGAGTGAGACACTGAAACAAACAGAAGAAGCTTTGGAGGTTCATCTGAAGCTGCCGAGTGATTTTAAAATGCTTTGAGAATGATTAAAGCAGATCAGACTGAGGAGAGCTAATGTTGGTTCATGATTAAAGTTTATGTTAATGATTGACCGGGTCAAACACTGAACAGACTTTTAACCCTGTACAGGGAACTCATTGAAATACTTGGAAATTAAATTTTTAATTATCGGTGGATATAAGAAGACATTTTTTCTTTTGTGTCAGTTTTAGGCTGCAAATCAAAGTCAAAGAAGTTACCGTATACGGTCAATCAGTCGTGTTACTGAACCTATGACACTTATTTCAAAATATCACGTGATACAGTTCAAAAAATGTTAGAGTGGGATCCATTAAAGGCCACAGACACTATCTGTGACGGAGCCGATTGGCTGGAGTAAGTCATGTGATTCTGCTCCTTCATTGAGAGATGTTAAAGGCCCGTGGAAGTGACCATATATGGCTCCTCGTGCGATAAAGGGTTAAAACAAGTCGAGTGAACTCAGATTAAAGGTGGAACAGGTGGCAGTTATCTGCTGTCGCCCAGTGCAGTAACAAATTTTCCAGGAAGTTGGATTAACAGGTTGGTTAAAATAAATCATATTTGTTTACCGCCCCTTTAAAAAGACAAACCGTGCCGTGTTTCTCTGAAATGCCACATCGAGTGTCCGACTCTTGAACTAGCAGGCCTGTAAATGAGTGAGTGTTCGTATTATCCAGCTCGGTATCCAAAGCTTCAGCAGCTCAATAAATAAATAAATACAAATAAAAAAATGCTTCCACTGGATCGATTTGACAGTTGCCAAAACAAACATTTACACTCTTGTAATAAAAGTATATGTAAAGGATTTTATTTAAATATGTACATATTATTTTATTTGTCGGAGTAATATTTCAAAAAGGAGTGATGAGTTATGTTTTTGTCTGTTTCTTCATGTACTGTATGTTACACCATGAAACACTCATCAGCAAACTGAATAAATCATGTCAACACTACGGGCATCATTCTGAACACGAGTCAGCAGAATTATTATTATAATTGATTATTATAACAGCAGATCGTCTTCCAAACGTTTCGATCATTCCTGATCATTCAGACTGAACACGCCTGCTGAGTTTTAATGTTTATGATGTCGCTGTGAGATCGATAAGGGAGCCTGATGATTCACGTTTGCTCGTTTCATAAATCTGTATCGACATTTTCTTCGTGTAATCACAGATTTGATATCCACACTTCTGTTCACATCGCATCATCACAGTGTTTTTGGGAAAAGCAATAAAAAAAACCAAACTGGCTGCTTCCCCCTGACAGAATGTGCACTTTAAACTTCTGTATTTATGTCTTTGTTTTGGCAACTGAGAATCACCTTCTCTTTTTTAAAAATCTGAACCAGATCAGAGAGTTGGACGAATGTGACGCTGATGTAAATTGTGTAAATGTGCGGTAAATAGAGAAATGCCTGCTGAACGTGAAGCAGTGTTGTTTTTAAATCTCTTTTTTTGTACATATGATATTGTCCAGAAATGTACTCACACTTTTGTACTTCTTTTTCTCTTCTGACTGGGAGCAAAATGTATTTTTATGTGACTTTGATGTAACATCCACTTTAGTCTCAGCTGTGAAACCAAAGTGTGTGTTACATGTTTGCAGTCTTTTTGTGAAACCTCTTGTGTAATTTGTTTGTACAGCCGCTCCGTTTTACATGCATGAAATGTCCCTTTAATGTCGCCTTAACTGCTGTGAATACTGTATATACTGCACTGTAATTCTCATCACTTTATCAGTAAAGACCTCAAATGTCAAAAACAAATGTTGCTTTTGTTGGATCGCTGCACCAGCAGTTTACTTCACTGACCATCAGGAAACTGTAAATCACATCAGAGAGAAAACCAGAAAACAACTTATTATTGTCATTATTATTGTCATTATCTCAGGATGAGCAGTCATACAGTTTATTTCCTGTTTTCTCGTGATGATGAGATTTATTTCATTTATTTTCTTGAAATCTCAAAGTAATTATGTCATTAACAACATTTGTTATTTTGAGATAACGACATAAATAACTCGAGATCTGGAGAAAACAAACGTGTTATTGCGAGAAAACAGAAAAATACAACGTATGCGTGGCTGCTTAGGGCTTCCGTAGTTATTTGTGTTTATGTTGAAAAATATAATTTAAAAACTGCTAAAAACATCAGATACAAACTATTGGTAAATACTTCAACAATGTGTGCAGAGCTAACTGTTAAACCGGAGTAACTATGACAAACAGCGATCACCGAGTGTAAAACATTTGCTGTAAGGTTGACCGGTGTTTCGGTTTAACGAGCGACCGTGTTAACTGGTGACTGTCAGTTGTCCTTATGATTGCCTGTTTGTTTTTTATTAATGTTACTGTCAAATAAAACTGCCTGATTCGTCTGATTGATGTTTTGTTTGACAGCTACGTACTCTTTTTTTTTTAACGGCTTTCGTAACCACGACAACCACGGGTGCATCCGGCTGATGGTCATCAGTTAACAGGGTCGCTCGTTATACCGAACCACCGGAAGTAAAATTGGTTGTCGGTGACGCTACGTAAACTCGTCCTTGGCGCCACACGGTTCTGTGAACGTGTCCGTGGTTGTGACGCATTTTCAAGCCGGAAATCTCGCGGGCAGGTTTGACAGGTGAGCCAACTCTTTATCATTACAGCACGAGAGCTGCTCGAGAAGGTTCACACCGACAAACACGAGCTACACGGGCTGTGAGGGCTGCCGGTGTCTGGTTTAACTGGTGACCGTGTTAACTGGTGACCGTTAGCCGAATGCTTCTGCGGTTGTCGTAGTTACGCACGTAGCTGTCCTCGTGAATGCCTCCATTGTTTAATTTTCTCATTAACGTAAAAAAAATACTAATACTGCTTCGTCTTTAGTTTTTAGTTTTTCTAGTTTCTTTGTTTGACAGCTACGTGTTCTCTTCTCATTTCACTAACTGCCATACAGATAGGAGTTAGGAACAGATCTATTCGGCCAGCGGTCACCAGTTAACACGGTCACTCATTAAACCGAAACACCGTGTTTAGCTTGTTTCGCGTTGAAAGAAGCCGTGAAAGGTGTTTTCATGCTCTCACGTGCAGAAATATGACTTATAGCTATATTTAAACATCACGAGAAGAGTTCAATCACATTTCATTTTAGTCATACATCACACACAGACACAGTGCTGGAAAGTAAGTAAGTGAATTCACTATTTAAGTATTACAGCAGTTTAAGGTACTTTGAGTAGAAATGTAGCACCTGCAGTAGATTAAGATTTAATATAGAAAACACATCTGCTAATATAATATGTAATGTAAAAAGTATGAAAGAAATGTGTTTAACAATGTAACAACGCGCCTCAGCATATTTTATATCACTGGAAAGTCTGATTATTTTTAAATGGTGCCACATTTGTGAGCTTTTCTTTGCTGCTGACTCTTGTTTGGTGCTGTAATAATAATAATAATAATAATAATAATAATAATATAATTAGGCTTTGTGGTGTAAGATTGTTACAGCACAGAAATAATCTACTAAACACAAACTTCTTTTTGTCCATAGTTTATATAAAATGTCCAAAGACTGTGCTGCACTTCATTTCATATTATTACCACAGCCACTCTGTGGAATATCTCTGTGTACACATATTTAATAATGTAGTATATCCTGTTTATATTGTATGTTCATACTCAAGCAGCTCTTACTGCTGAGCGGTTCCTCTCGTCCATCACATTTTATTGTACTGTTGACTGTGTGTTAACATTAACGCAGCTGTGGGAATAATCCAATGCAGAACTGTGGAACGGCTCATAATGCGTACTTACTTATATACTTAAATATATACTATTTTAAGTATATATTAAGTATATATACTGAATACTTAAAGTACATTTCTCAAATAACTCTGAAGTACGGACTATGACTGGTTACAGAATATTTTTACACTTTAATAATGTAAATAAATGCTTGTAAGAGAGAAACAGGTTGTTTTACAGGTAACGTCTGTATTTCTTTCAGTGGAGGAAGATGTTGATTATGATGTCTCATATTTCATGACTGAGTGCCAAATTATTTCAAACTGTCTTTCATGTTTTCTTAGAGCTGTGGTTGAGTGTATAACAAACATACTGAAACAGTTAAGCTGATGTAATGTGAACACTGGTAGCTGGAAACAGTAAATCACTGGAAGTAGAACTCTGTGAGGTGAAGTGTACTCCAGATGAAAACTGGAATGCACATATAATCACGCTGGACACAGGCAGGACACATTTGCATAAATGTATATAAGAAAAAGCCTGAGTCAGCGAATTCAGGTCATCCATGGGTGACTTGGGCTCTTGGTGTCTGTAAAAATAAAGAGTTCATTCTGCTGATGAATCCTGATGAATCCTGTGTGTGATTGTCCACCGAAGTAGAGAAACACTGTTTGACAAGTTGCATCCAGTCTGCAGAGCAGGAGACAAGCTGAGGACTGCGAGACAACAGTCACCAAGACGAGACATTAATTAACAGGAAGAGACACTGATTAACGAGAAGCAGATCTGCTGTTAACTTTTGCTTCCTCTCTCTGAACTCCTCCCAGTCAGGTTTGATTCCCGCCTTGCTGCTCGAAGCTGGTTTGCAGCTGACTCTCGTTGGTTCCAGTCTGTGAGAGGACGAAAGTATCAGCCGGCAAATGCTTCAGTTCATCTCGTGTTCACTGTAGCTGCAGGTGGGTGCTTCTGTTTCATGTTAACATATTAACTGGAGTTAACATTAACCAGAGTGGGACATAAACAGGACAGCTGTGTTCTTGTCTGCTTTGTCTCCGCAGGGTCTCACGATGAGTAAAAAGCTGCTGCTGGATGTCGATTGCGGGGTGGACGATGCACAGGCCATCATGTTGGCGGTTGCTGCCCCCGGGACGAAGATCATGGGCATCACTTGTGTGCACGGAAACACCACGGTGGAGAACGTGTGTAAGAACACACTGCGAGTGCTGCAAGCCTGCAGTAAACTGGAGGTATGTGCAGCATTTTCTGTACAGTGTGTTATGAATCGGAATTTACTGCAACCATGTGACGCGTCTGATAAGTCAACAGTGAGCTTTTGTTCCGGACACCTCATGACTCGAGGCAGGAACTGAAACCGACTACACGACCATGACGAGCCCTGTGTTTTATCAGTGAGATTAGATTTACACTTTAATACCTAAAGAGTCTACTTCACATCGTCGTTCTGTTGTCTTCATTTTAAAGCACAAAATGTCTCCAGAAAGTTCGTTAGAGAAGCTGTACATACATCGCTGCTGTAACTCGCCCAGCGTGAGCTGGGATCAGTTCCAGCCTCACGCGACCCTGATAAAGATAAATGCTTATAGAGAATGGATGGTGCATTTGAGGTCACCAGCCACAAACTGCAGTTCCTCTAACGTCCACTTGAGGCTGGCTGCAGAAGTGAGTCAGTCTCCATAAGTCCCCATGTTCAAATGTCCAACTTCACAGCAGAAATAAACATGTTTACAGCCTGGTACAAAAAACAGTTTTGGTCTCTATAGCTAATTTCCCCGTTCATGACAACTGTACTGAGGGTGAATTTATATACAACTCACCTGTTCACATTATATTAAGGCTTAAAGTTATGCAGGATAAAGAGCGTCTCATCTGGTGTGTCAGGTTCCCGTGTTTAAAGGTGCTGCTAAACCAATCCTCGGGAACAACATCAATGCGGGACACTTCCACGGCGAGGACGGGCTGGGAGACGCTCCGGACCCCGACGCTCCGGGTCTGGAGCTGCTTCAGAAGGAAGACGCCGTGTCGGCTCTGATCAGAATCATCAACGAGAACCCAGGAGAGGTGAGAGGAGTGACACTGAGCTCTGAGTGTGTGTGTGTGTGTGTGTGTGTGTGTGTGTGTGTGTGTGTGTGTGTGCTTCAGGTTTATAAATCTGTGTCATTCTCTAGATATCACTCGTGGCCACGGCACCTCTGACCAACCTGGCTCTGGCTGTGAGGATGGATCCATCTCTGCCGAGCAAACTGCGAGCGCTGTACATCATGGGAGGCAACACAGAGTGTGAGTGACATCAGCTTCTCCCCATGCTGCATTTAATTAACTAACAACCATCAACAAACCAATAACTAACACTCAGACAACGTCAGACAGCCTTATCATACTTAAGTTACCCAGTGTTTCTGTAGTGTTGACAGAACGTTCCAAAATAAACTAAAGCTGTCCCTTTAAGAAATCTGACATTTGAGTTCTGAGCGTCTTCACTTCTGACTGACGGGCAGTCTGCCTGCTCACCTGAGCTCAGGTGTGGTCGATGGTCGTTAGAGTCACATGAGGCTGATGTGAGGCGCCGTTCAGTCTCCTGGGATGAAAGGACAGCATTGTGGGTGGAGGATGGGTGGTGTCTGAGGCCTCCTCCTCTGTCCAGTGAAGGTTTCTCTACTTTTACATAGACAGTCTCCTTCACTCCTCTTTGGAGCCGCCTGTCTTCTGTCCGAGATGTGAACGTCATTAAAGGAGTGTCCTTTGTCTCGTCCTCGCTGTGCAGTGAGGAGCGCACAGACCTGAAGATCAGCGAGCACAGAGACAAAGGACACTCCTTTAATGATGCCTCACACTCACATTAGACGAGCAGTAAGAGCTCAGTGTGTGATCAGCGACTTTGACTTCAGCTCGAGGAAACACGACGGTATGTGGAGAGTTCAACTTCACTGCTGATCCCGAAGCTGCCTACATCGTACTGAACGACTACCACTGCCCCACCTACCTGGCCTGCTGGGAGTTCACCTGCTACAGCAAGCTGTCGTGGGTAAGGCTTCCTTTAGAGACGCGTAGATTCACGACGGCACGTTAACGCTTCTAATTCACCTGCTCTGCGTCTGACAGGAGTTCTGTGACGCCTGGTTGTCGCAGGACAGCGCCAAAGCTCGCTTCATGGCCCGGATCTTTCACCACAGCAGGGAGCTCTCGCAGAGCGAGGGCTTCGAGCAGGTGTTCATCGTCGGCGGGGGTTTGGTTTCCTGCGACTCGTACGCCATGGCGGCCGCCGTGGACGACTCGTTTGTCGTGGAAACCGACTGTTATCCGGTCAGCGTGGAGCTGACGGGCACGCACACCAGAGGCATGATGGTCGTGGACACTGTGGGCTTCCTGAAGAAGACTCACAAGGCTTTCATCATCAAGAAGGTGGACATGGAGAAGTTCGAGCAGATGATGATGGCCGCTTTGAAATAACGTCACCCCGTTCTTTTGACACTGACGTGTTATTAACGACAGAACCTCACTACAGTTTTTATACAGACATCTTTACATTTTATTGTTCTTCATTAAACAGCACTCACACACTCATCCTGACAAAGCTCCGGCCTGCTCTGCCTCAGAGCCAGTCACCCGTCTGTGTGTCAGCAGCAGTCCTTTCTTGACACACGGGGCTGTAAAGCTGCACACACTTCTTCATCATCATCATCATCATCATCATCATCGTTAGTATTAACAACTGCTCGTCCAGTTTCCTCCACGGTTCCTCAGAATCCTTTCCTTCCTCTGAACCTCGACCTCGAGTCCAGCTGCAGGAGGACAGACGTCCGTTAGTGCTGTTTGTTTTCTGATTTCTCTCAAAGATGATGAAGATCGAACTCACCATCGACCGCTTGCACTCGAAGAACGCCGTCTGCAGGGTTTTGCAGTGGCCTTCCTTCAAACACTCGCTGGGCAGCTTCCCCTCCTGAACACGCACAGATCAAGAATTCATTTGAATATTTACAGCCATGAATAAGCTTTCAACACACACACACAGACACACACACACAGTCAGATGGTTAAAATACACTCAGCTAAATGTGAATCCCAACAAAAGCCTGATGTTCTGTTTGTACAAAGAAAGTTTCCTGAGAGTCAATAAAGGTTTCTTTCATTCATCTGTGGCTTCCATTTCTTTCTCAAACTGTCCTGGACCAGGACCTGGATCTGGTGTTTTGGCACCACAGAATGGATCCTTTGACATTACACAGCATAAATCTGTGACGGTGCAGCAGGGCAGGATTTAGTTAAAATATATTCAAACTGTATTTTGTACAACCTGAAAAACTAATAAAACATCAAAGACAAATCAGGCATTTGTTTAAACACTGTAATATTAACGAGGAATAAAATAAACAACAGGCATTGACAAGGACAGCTGTGTATCATGCTAAAAGTCTCCAGTTAACACGGTCGCTCGTTAAACCGAAACACCGTTTTTAAGTTGCCGTACCTTTATATATTCATCACGTCACACTGTTAAACAAACAAACAAACAGCTGATTGGTCTTTGGTGTTTTGTTTGACAGCGTCTTTATTCAGCTGACGGTCACCAGTTAGCACGGTCTCTGGTTTAGCCGAAACACCGGTGTAGCAGCGCTACCTATGACCTCTCAGCGCTGTCCTCACTGGTTTAGCTCGTTATGACCGCTAGCCGCTTTAGGGTGACTCGCTGGGGTCAGTTCAGGTTCAAAAGTAACGTTTAAACCAAAGTAACGTGGCTGTTTTCCCGCCGCAGCGCTCGCCTGCAGAGGACAGGTGTGTGTCTCACCTTTACCACGCAGTCGTGCTGAAGCAGACACGCTTTGAAGTCCTCTCTGATCCCCGCGCATGCTCTCTCGTCGTCCTCTTTGTCCTCGTAATACTTCGGCATGATGCGCAAACAACTTTCACATTTATTCAGAAACTGTTCAATAAATCAGCTGATCGACATCAGTGTTGCTGTCAGGCTGCAGCCATGTTTCACTGGAACGGCATGACGGGAAAACGGAAGTAACCCCGACCCAAAGAAATGCATGCTGGGAGAGCTTGTAGTTTTTCATGTGGGTACCAGCACATTCAAGGAATTCAAGGAAGTTAAAAGGTGGACAAGTCAGGAGAGAAGATGCAGAAATGAATATTAAACTTTTAAAATCAGTTTGGAGGGAAATAACCAAAACATTTACACAAAGTAAGACACATTATGGTCACAGCTACGGAAGCCCAAAGAGGCCACAAACATTCATACATTGTATTTTTGCAGTTTTCTCCTGTGCTTTTTCTCTGACTGAACCTCACGGTGGCCCCGTGTGGAGGGAGGTCACACAGGGACCCTCACATGCAGACTTCTGGTTTTTCAAGCATGCTGGAGGCTGCTAGCTTCGAGAAGATTCAAAAGAGACGAGCAGACCAGCTGCGCGCCTCGCAGCAGAAACACTTGATCTTAGAGACGTGGAAGGTGAAGGAGGCCTTCCTGTTTGTGGCTGCAGGATTTCTTCCATCTCTCTAACATTTCAAAGTCACTGATGTGTTCAGGGACCCAGAGGCCGGGATACCAGCCTCTGGCTCTGTGATATCATTCAACTGCCCCGACCTCGATGTTAATGTTGAAAATAACGTTTGTGAAAAGTTAAGAAGCCAAATTAAATGTCCGGTCGTGTCTGTGATGATTTTCACTGCGTCACAGTTTCACAGCTGCTGGTGATGCAGATGACATGAAGAGAACAAAATCATAAAAATGGCCATGACTTCTAACAACCTTTATCATTTATTTCAAAGATGTCCATGTAAAACGATGTCCAAAACATCAGAGGCAGGCATACACACGTACATGATGAAGGCACATGAACTGATGGGTGTGTGTGGGAAGAGGAAGAGGAAGAGGAAGAGTTCCTTGTTTTGTTTTTTTCATCACATGATCACGTGTTCATGCTGTTTTCATGTTTCATGCATTCAGTTTTCAGGACGACGACGACGACGATGACGAGAGAGAGAGAGAGAGAGAGAGAGAGAGAGAGAGAGAGAGAGAGAGAGAGAGGAGAGAGAGAGGAGAGAGAGAGAGAGACCCGGTCTGCCAAACATATTCCACATCTAGCTTTTGAGTACAGCTCGAGCACTGATGGTTTGATCAGGAGGGAGGAGGAGGAGGAGGAGGAGGAGGAGGAGGAGGAGGAGGAAGAGGAGGAGGAGGAGGAAGAAGAGAGGAGGGAGGAGGCAAGAGTGAGGAGGAGGAGGAAGAGGAGGAGGAGAAGGAGAAGGAGGAGGAGGAGGAAGAAGAAGAGAGGAGGGAGGAAGAAGAGGAGGAGGAGGGAAGAAGAGGAGGAGGAGGAAGAAGAGGAGGAGGAGGAAGAGGAGGAGGAAGAAGAAGAGGAGGAGGAGGAAGAGGAGGAGGAAGAAGAAGAGAGGAGGAGGAAGAAGAAGAGGAGGAGGAGGAGAGAGAAGCTGGCCTGACCAAAACAAAACTTATAAATTACAACACAATCATGCAGGTGAAAAACTAAAACCTGTTTTCACTCATCGACTCCATCAAAGGCACTACTGCCCTCCTAACAAAAACCAGCACTGTGTACAACAGACTTCACACCTCAGAACACGAAGACGAAACATGTCAAGTAGAAGAGAGAGAGAGAGAGAGAGAGAGAGAGAGAGAGAGAGAGAGAGAGATAATGCTCATTGCTTCTTTTTATATATTTACAGTCAGTCAAAGTTCACAACCTCAGCCAGCTCAGACAACACAAGGTGCTCTGCAGTGATCAGTAGTCTTAAATATTTTTGTCCAATCCAAAATAAAAAAACACACATGGACAAAATGAAGTGTTGAGTCACAGGAAGATGGTGAAAGGTGTGACGGTGCAAACACCCACCACCACCCTCTTCCTCACGTAGAGATATTGTTCTTCACATCCAAGGACTGATTGGACTGTGTGTGTGTGAGTGTGTGTGTGTGTTAAAATATTAGTATATCCAGCAATCAAAGTGTAGGAAAAAAAAGTGTAGAGAGGGAACAGATTGGAATTATGTCGAGGGACGTGGACATAAGGCACGTTTTTTACAATTTTGACCCACAGACTCTTCGAACAGGATCTATTCACACTCCGCGCTCGACCATTCCGTTTTCTGAGCAGAGAAAATGAACGCTTTGCTGAACCGAGCCGAGCCGCTCGCGCCGCAGACGGAGCGACTCCTCGAGTAGATGTAAAAATTATGAAAAGAAAATATACAACAAAACAAAATACACAAATAAAACAGACTCTGAACTAGCATAAACATCTCTTAATAGAATAAAAATATATTTTACCTCTTGTACAAATTAAAGATTTATTTCAAATAAATTAAATCACCTTCATAGATCGTCATAGCTGTAATAATATATCAATATAACAATATATTCCTTCGGGAAAATGACGCCAAGGCAATGTCTGATTGGTTATTACTAGAAATGGACACTGAGGTCGTACACAGCCTGTCGGACAGGAGGTGACAGAGATAACGTGTCGTGGTACTCATTTTTCAGGACGTAATCTGGCCTACGGTCAAAAAAAGTTGTTGGTGACATCCTGAGTTTGGAGTTTCAGGACGGGTGGAGGATTTGGACTCTGGAAGTGAGGGAGACGTTTTTAGTTTTGGGCTGGTGTTGATCTAGAACTCTCCGTCACCTCCGTCGAGAACAGAGAGCAACTGGCCATTAGTGACGACAACATTCTTGAATCATGTTTTGTTTTTTGTTGGCTGAGGCGCTCGTGACAGTGCAAAGCCCCAGCACGCCCAAAAGGTGGCAGCATCGAGTGAATTAGGAGGGTTTGGCAGCATGTGCACCAGTGGCCAGGTGACCGCGTCTCTCCAGACGGGAAGATTCGCGTCCTCGTTCATCCAACGACGATTTTTTTGTGATTGTTGATCAAAGCTGCTGAACAAACAGTCACTTTGAGAGCCAGAGGGGGGAAACGGACGTCTTCACACACTGCGCTGTTTGTTCTGTAGACAGTAGTATTCACATTCTCACTAATGAATTAAGAGCACGAGAGTGAGAGGGGGAGACAGTGAGAGAGTGAGGGGGAGGGAGGGATCGATCGATGAGAAGCAAAGTAAAGTACATTAGGACGAGCGGGGACAGGACAGAGAGGTGGCGTTTCCTCAGACGAGCAGCTCTAGTGGGCTCTAATGACTTCGCTGCTGGTTGCTAGGTGCCACAGGCCCTGCGTAAGCAGTCTAGGAGGCTGTGGTCCCCCCCCCGGGGCCGTGATTCATGTGGCGGCTTCAGGAGAGTCAGCCAGCTATCCTCTTTATGTGAATCTGCAGAAGGAGAGCAGAGCGTCAACATGCTGGATCACCACGAGGCAGCGGACCGAAGCAGCCGTGATTGGTCAAACTGACTTTACGGTAAAAAACTGGCAGCTGTGTTTGACGTTTTTTTACCGTAATAAATACGCTGTAACCTTTTCCTGATATTACGGTAAAAGGATGTTAGTACTTATTCCATATCCAACAGTGTGCTGCCATAAAACTGATAAAATATCACATGAATGCTGCATAAATAAAGGTTTACCATGAAATATTACAGCGTTTCACTGTGCAGCAGTCTCTACTATAAAACACTTTCTTCTGTCATGGTCTGACAGTTTTCACAGCGTGTGCTTGCTCACCTCACTGAGGATGGCCCACACAGCAGAGTCTTTGAGAACTGAAAGCCGAAGTGCCAGGACAGGATTGAAGGAAGGATCTACAGCCCCCTCTGCCACGCCCTTCTCAAAATGACCTGTGTGTGTCAGAGGACGACAGCAGGCAACGTTCAGTTACACACACACACACACACACACACACGAGGAGACAAAAATCCACTCACCGATCCGGTAAAAGCGGTCCTCAGTTCGTCTGTACTTCTCTTTGGTCTGCAGTCCGGGTTCCTAACGTGAGCAGAGAGTGAAACATGAGACGACACATGACGCCGGCGTCTGTCACTTACACTCGAGGTGTAAATCACGGTGTGTGTGTGTGTGTGTGTGTGTGTGTGTGTGTGTGTGTGAGAGAGAGAGAGCGTGCCGCCTCCGGCAGAGCAAACAAATCAGTCATGCTCACATTCCTGTCAATAATCAATATGCTGCGTCTGTAAGAGCGACCACTCAGTGTAATCTAATCAAAACCGTTTGCACATCACACCACAGACGGGTGACAGACTGTGTGTGTGTGTGTGTGTGTGTGTGTGTGTGTGTGTGTGTGTGTGTGTGAGTGCGTGTGTGTGTTCCTCTACCGAAACAGGCAGTATTTCCACCGTGGCGTTCTCGATCTTGTCCCCTGGGTGCTCTTGGTTACCGCTGCGAAACAGAAACCTGCCAGAAAATAAATCAAGAATTATTATTTTAATATTTACATCCATGAATAAGCTTTCAACACACACACACACACACACACACACACACACACACACACACACACACACACACACACACACACACACACACACCTTCATTTAGGTGAGTTAGCTCAGTTCTGTCCATGAAATCAAACATCTGGTGTGTGTGTGTGTGTGTGTGTGTGTGTGTGTGTTCAGGTAAATTAAATCTTCACCCAGACGGCGTCGTGATCTTTAACTCAGAGCTCTGATGAATATTCTGTATTTTAGAAGCTGAACGACGTTCATCAGACACACACTGTCACGTCACAGCGACACACCTCCTCCTGAGTATGGATGGAGATGGTGAGCTGGCTGGACTGTTCTACCTCCTCCTGATGTCTGCGGTGTGCAGTGTATGTGTGCGTGTACAGCTCTTTGTCTTATGTCATCTGTCTTGTTACAGTTTGTTTGTTAAATGAACTAAACTTGATAAAGTCACGTCTGTATTTGTTACATAATGTTGTTGTGACGTTAGTTGGACGTGTGCAGAGAAACGTGCATCATGTGGGTTTTCTTTGTGATTACGCCGGGATCGAGTCAAATTGAGACGAAGTGGCCGAGGTAACTTGCACAGCTTGTATTGAACGTTAAACGGGCTGACGGGCCGACGGAGGAGACGGAGGCAGTGACAGGTCATAAAGGATGGTGCGTCTCTCGACCAGCTGCTGATGAGATTTTGTCTAATCAGCTGCAGATTCAAGAGTCATTCAGTCATTCAAGAGCAGACACAGCGCTTCAGACTGTGGAACACTCGCTGGCCTCTGTTCCCACATGATGACACTTAAACTTGCGTCTCACGCACAGCTCGCCGTCCTAACGACCTCCTTTACGGAGCGGAGGTGGAATCTGTCACCATAAAATTCATCTCCACGTGAACGTCGGCTCCAAGCGCTCAGAGTCGCTGTCGTGCTGCCTCTCTGCCTCGGCTCCACAGAGAGGAGGAGGCCGGCCTCAGAATGCTTATTTTAGAGCACTCTCATTAGCCCACGCTGATCCCCGGAGACACACACACACACACACACACACACACAGAAGCTAAATCTGCATGGTTGAAGGTGAACAGGCAGATTTTTCTGTTCCTGTCTGTGGAAATGGAACGATGCATACATGTCTGTGTCTGTGCTCTGTGTGCTCGATGCAAAGGACGAGGCGCCATGCAAACAAACACACCTCTCTATGCTGACAGGCCTGTCAAACTTGAAGAGGACATAGTCTCCTGCAGTAGGAGTGATGGCCCAGAAGAAGTCCTCTCCCAGGTACGTCTTCTCGAGTGTGTGACCCTGATACACCTGCGTGACACAACACACACTTTGAGTTGGGACAGTTATTCTCATGAAGGCTGCAGACGTGATACATTTCTGGTACGACACCTTCATGGACGTGGAAACCTCAGCTGGGGGGTTGACGTGCATCTTGTGGAGCAGCGGCTTCAGGAAGTCTTTGTCCTGCAGGACACACACAGAAAGGAAGCCACTGTTTCTACACAGGAAGTAGATTGTACTGTCGCTGCAAATAAACGATGTGAGCGCGGCACTCACTGTGAGTTTTTGGATCTTTCCAGCGAGAGAAGAATGAAGTCCGACATGTTGGAACAGGGACGGTCTGAAGCGCACACGGAGGCTGGACTTCTGCCGCTCGCAGTGTTTCTTTAAAAAAATAAAAAGAAGGAATGATGAGAGCGGTTCTCTTCACAGCGACACGCTCATCTTTAAGGCCACAGTCTTTGTGCAGAGCTTACAGCATCTTTCTCAGGATTGCAGACTTTGACCCAGAGGATGTGGTCCAGCAGCCAGTCGATGGGCTTCTCCTTGTAGAACATGAAGATGAACTCAACGATGAGGTTCAGGTCCGGAGCCTGGAACATTTTTCCTGCAGGAACAACGACAGAACAAATCATCGATCCTGCACGGGACGATTAAACTATTACTGTGAACAAAACACTGCAACAGTCTCACTTGGACTAAAATGCCGTTCCTCATTTACATATTGTAGTGAGTGCAGTAATTTGGATTCGCGCCTCGCTGCCAAATCAGACAACAATGACCCAGTTTCTACGGTGATCAATATCATTTCCATCTTTTCTCAAACTGGCTGCTCCGAATCCGGCCAACTGTTTATCATAAAGTATTACAGAATGTAAATGCTTTAATAACCACTCTGGACAGGAATGCAGTCAGCTGACTTCAGTATCGATCACATGCTTAATGGATCGTACCAATGAAGCCCAGCTGAGAAAACTCCAGGATCATCCAGTCCTCCGACGAGAGCTGCAGGGCGAAGTTCTTCATGGTGGCGAAGTAGTTGGGCTTGGCCACGATGTCGTCCTCCAGCTGCAGGAACAGACGGAGCAGTGAGACAGAAGAAGCACACAAGTTGTGTCTGTTGTTGATGGAGACGACTCTACGATCCTACGAGGACCGACACTCTGAACCGAGTCACTACGCTAAACTAGAGGAGCGGTAGACGTCGGACAGGAAATACCTCTTCCCTCCAGGTGAGAGCAGAGAGTGGAAATGACACACCGCATGCATGAGACAGAAAGATGGCAGATTAACAGACTGAAGCGTGAATTTATGCTGTTATTTCTACATAAACATTCACAAATTGGACGCTGAGTTTAGCCAAAGAAGGCAGATAAGAGGCGAACAAGTCTGAGAGGATTAGGCTGAGAAAAAGTGAAACAGCTCTGGTGAATGAAACACGTTAGACTCGAGTGTTGTCATGTGATGTGACGAAAGCCAAAGCAAAGCCGTGTTTTAGCCTAATGACCGGCTTTCACTCTGACTGTGTGACATACCTGGACGTAATAAACCCCTTTGCTCACGGCGTACATCATGAGGAAGGAGTAGTCCAGATTCTGCTTGGTCCTCCATCTAAAAACACAAAACATGAAGTGTGTGTTAGTGTGTGTCAAAGGACGCGCTGCAGCTTCACGTGCATAAAGAAAAACAGTGCAAATCAGTCTGCTGCATGCTCCGGCAGCAGACTGATTTGAATATTTGATAACCGATCGTTTGATCCGGATCACCTGCCCTTGTTGTGATCTGACGTGGCTGCAGCGGGCTGCAGGTGTTTCCACGGATACGAGGCCACGGGATGCACGTGCGCTTAAACTCGGCCAGGTGTTGGAGTGCAGCTTCAGCAGCCGAGGGAAACGTTAACAAACCCCTTCTTCTTTTTATTTTTCTACACGACATGCACGTAGAACAAGTGTTTAAAATACAACACGGCCGAATGTTGAACATGAGGTGCTCACAGACGCCCACGTACTGACAGAACACTCCAGTCCTGCGGGCCTTGAAGGCAACTATCTGAGTACAAACTGCACCATAAACAGATTTCTAATGAAGCCGGTTGTTGGATGACTCTGAAGAGAAGATGAGTACAGAGGATAACAAGAGGGAGCACCACAGAGAGACGGAGATAGAGGGTGGTGCTGCTGATGACCTTGATCTGACTTTGACAAATGCCTGTGGAATACTAAGTACCTCGGCAGCCTACCTAAAAGCTCTCGCTCGCTCGCTCTCCTCCCACTCCCCCGCCTGCACTCCTCATCGCAGCTCTCCTGCATTTCATTTTTCTCAGGGCTTCTGGCTCCTCCATGATTTCCATAATCATCCCCATCGTTCTAATTAAATGTCAGACCACCGGACTCACACAGACGACAGATTTTGGCACACTGCTTACCTGACTCTCTCTTTGGAATCTCCGAAAGTCTCCTTGAGGTTGGTGAGTTCGGGGTAATAGGCGGCGGGTGGGGAGATCACCTCCAGCAAGCCTGAACTCAGCTCCGTAGAAAACCTGAACAAAGGGGAGGGCGAGCGTGACACACACGTTCACTTCTTCACACCTTTTTGTGGATCTGTCAGGAAGTGTACTCACTCTTTCTCCAGGCCGGCGACCACGCTGTTCACGTAGTCCACGTCGGTCTGCAGAGAGCAAACATTTAGACACGTTAGACACATTTTATTTGGATCTCGTCGTGCTGTGACTCATACGGCACGAACGCAAGATCTCACCTCCCCAACAAACACAATAATGACACAGTCGAGTTTCTCCTCCGGTGACAGCTTGTCTATTAGCGAACGCAGAGTCTCAGACAGATAAGACTTCACCTTCCGCTTCACTGTAGGGATCCCCATCACCATGGTAACTGAGGAGAAAACAGAGCGACAGGTGAGAGCGGTTGAGTGTCAGAGGTCTGCAGATGCGACCTGATCCAAAAAGCAAATAATCTTCTCTTGTGAGACAACGACTAATTACGTTGGCCCAAATCCGCGAGAACAGAACCGAAGATTTGTGGCCAGACTGACAGATGGCGGTGGGAGTGATGACTCACGCAGGAGCTGGTTTGTAACGCATCTGCAAGCGCCACACTGCACAGAAACATGTCTTTAAACAATCACACACAATGTGGGCAAAGTAACTCATTCCAAACATACAACGTTCGACATCGACATCGAGCAGCGACAATGTTTGGCCTTAAGACAGAGGTAACAAATATTTATCACTGCTGGCATTTGCTCAACATCTCGTTACTCGTCCAGAGATCTGCAAAGCGCTGCTAAATTAATTTATGAGATTTTCCTCCCAGCTAAAACAAACACGGCCAAAGCAAACAGCAGTGAGAGCAGAGCAGACGGAGAGTTTCACAGACGCCTGACCGAACATTTTTATGTGTTCTTCTTCAATTCATCCATTAAAAATCTAATGGACTCTCGGAGAAACAAACAAATCCTACACTTTGTCTAGCTAATAATCATCTCTGAGCTCGGAGAGGTCACGAGCAGCGTTCCATTCAGCTGATGAAGTGAGACGACAGTTAAGACGTGGAACGAGAGGCGAACAGAGAGAGGCTATTGTCATCTCCTTCTCGCTCCTATTGTGTGAGGCCTGGAGTGTTTGCGGCTGAACAGACGGCCTCTTCTTCAGTATGGACACATTCCCTAAAAAGTAAACCAGACTGAGAGAAAAACAGACTGTTAGAGCTCATTTCACACACGAGGAAACAAGGACCACTTTCACTCAAGAACGGAGAGAGTTTACACGTGACCACAGCGGACATTTTGACTTGAAATAGTAAGACGTGTTCTCTACACCTCCCACCCTGCAAGGCAGCCTCCTCTCTACAGCTTGAACCAGCGGTTCAACAAGGCCGTGTTCAGACGCAGGTTCTTCCATCCATTTGAGTCGGGGTAGTGTGTTTTGGCTCTGAGACTGTCTTTGGCACTCTGAGACTCGACCTGTCGTGTTCTGACTTGAAGCAGCTTCTGAATCTGAGTCTGACTGAAATTTACGCGGCAAAATAGAAACATGAAGAAGTTTAATTTGCTTTGTGTAGAGAGAGAGAGAGAGAGAGAGAGAGAGAGAGAGAGAGAGCAGTGGTCGAGAGACACACACAGTGAATGAGAGTGAGCGAGCGGCGGCCTTGATAAAGCCGATTAATCAGAGAAATAAAAAGTTAATTTCCTGATTGTACAACAGAATAAACATGCACATGTGGAGAGACTGTGGTGTGGATTAATGGGCAGCCACACTTAGCTGCACCCTGGGAGCTGTTTAGGGATTTAGGTACCTTGCTCAAGGGCACCTTAACAGCGCCCAGGCGATGCATGCCTCCTCTCCAGCTACTAGTCCACCCTCCATACTTTGGTCTATGCTGAACTTGAACTGGCCACCCTTCGGTTCCCAAAGCCCAGTCCCTACAGACTGAGCTACTGCCGGCCTCCATTGTTACAGACTTTATGTCACACTATGGAAAATAACTCAAGAAATGAAACAGCTTATTAGTCTTTCATATTTATCTTTCTCTTCCTCTATACAAGGTTTACTTGTGCTCGACTGAATTCATATCCTGAGCTCACAATCTACAGGAGGCAGTTTTGTTTAATGCTTTGCATAAAATATACAGAGAGAAGAGCTAATGCGCTCATGTGTGTGCGTGTACCTTTAAAAGAGGTAGCATGTTAGCTGAGCTGATGCGAGGGGCCTCAGCCGAGGCACAAAACAAAGTTGAGGTTGCAGAACGAGCGAGCAGCACAGTGGACTTGAGAAAGGACGCAATCCTCCAGAGTGATGTGCACGGCGTGGAGAATCTGTCCCAGTTTTTGCTTTGTGTTTCTCACACTGAGCTCCGTGTCGTAGAGCGACACCCACCACCACCGCCGAGAAAAGTAGGTCGAGGATGAAAGGAGAATGTGGGAGGAAGGAAAAGAGACTGAGAGTGACAGAAAGAGGGAGGGCAGCAGACAGTGAATGACTGATAATGCATGCAAGTGCAGTGCGAGCAGGACCGACTCCAAGACTGTCCCCTCCTCCATCAGCCTGCCTGCTCACTCCTCCACCCTGAAAACAATCTACATGTCTGTCCATCAGTGAGAAGAACCGACCCGACGTGCCACAAAAAGAGCTGCTGTTTGTGACACCCAGCGACATGCCACTTGATGGTTGAGCTTTAATGCAGCATGTAAATGTTATTGTGTCCACATGGAGCAGAGCTGCACATTATTCAGAGTTATGGAGAGAGCTGACATCACTGCATCACTGCTTGTAGTGTCAATCAAAGCGTCCACGCTCTTAATCCTGCATAACTTTAAGCCTTAATATAATGTGAACAGGTGAGTTGTATATAAATTCACCCTCAGTACAGTTGTCATGAACGGGGAAATTAGCTATAGAGACCAAAACTGTTTTTTGTACCAGGCTGTAAACATGTTTATTTCTGCTGTGAAGTTGGACATTTGAACATGGGGACTTATGGAGACTGACTCACTTCTGGAAGAGTGGTCCTCCCTTTTGTGTGTGTGTGAATATGTTGTAAAAACAGTAGTATCAGAGGAGAATGGGAACAATGCTGCCTGGCCACGCTAACCATCACTGATTCTAACCGGTGCTGTCTGCATGTCAGACCTCTGCTGCATCTCACACTCTGAATTTATAGAGAATCGTGTCAGTGAAGTGGTTTGTTCGATAAATTCAGTCAATACCACAAGAGGTTTATAATCAGTCACAGCCATCGTAAATTCTACTCTCCAGCCACGTACCGTACAGAAACGTGATTATATCTCTTGTTATATTTGTTCTGTTTGAGGAGGTGGTCAACAGGGTGAAGACAGACATCCTGTCTGACAACAATCTTGACACTTCCTGGGTGAACAAACAAACCTCATAATTATAATCCAAGTCGACAACATGTGGGCACCGGGTCTGCAGGTGAGATGTGTCTGCGCTGAGTTGTGCCGTACAAAACTCAGCTGCTTTGACGTGTTTTACTGCTCGGAAACAGAACCCTGTCGCGTTTTTGTTGTTGCACTGCAGCGGTTCAGCTCTCAATCATGGCCCACACTGAAGCAGAGCAGAGCTTTTGAAAATCAAGGGATCGGTTCGGGTTCGGTTTACGGTGCATCAGGAGATTGTGAGTGACTGAGTGTGAGAGTTGAAGGTGATAAAACCTGCAGACTTTCCACTGATCTTGTTTAGACTGTGTTGATTAATAAACTGAGAACACCTCTGACATTCAAACTGAGTAATCAGCTGGTTTACAAGCAAAGAAAGAAGATAGATGACAGTGGTGGGACTGTGTGGACCTTGAGATGTTTGCAGCAGGCACATGACTGTCTACACCGTCCTCGGGCAGTACAGCAGTACGAGGAGGTCAGACACAAAGGGGGGGTGGTGGGATCTTCAACTGCTGCCGGTGCCATGCATAAATAGCTGGTCAGTGTAAACACTTACGGTGTTGCTTGGCAACAAACTGTGTAAAAAAAAAAGCACAAGTTGGCGAGCTAGCAGCTCGCCAAAGGCCGTGTATGTGTTCAGAACAACAGGGCAGTATTTAGAATAATGCTCTCTTGTTGGTTTGCGCCTGAAGGGGCTTCAGTCGGGCTCCTCTCCAAACGTTTCCACTGTTTCTTCCCATAATCCTCGTTCAATTTAAAGTGGGATGCTGTCCTAATTTGCACAGCTATAAATATCCCAATGTCAGATGTGCTTAGACCAGCAGAGAAAACAAGTGGGTGGGGTTGTGGCACGCAGAGTTAGACTGAGAAAAACAATTAGCGATAGAGGAAAAAAAAGGAGAGGTTAAAAGCACCGCTGGGACCTCGAGGGAAAAACTGCCAGCAGCTAATCACCCACACTATCAACTACTATGAATGAGCAGCTCTGAAGAAGAAGTCGACTGTCCCAGCTGTAGTACCTCCAGCTCAGCCCGCTCTACACATGATCAGGGGTGACGCCCAACACCGCTGTGCTCCAAGTTCAGATTACTTCAACTCTGACCTTGGCTGCAGCCAACCTTGTGCATCCAGGGAGATAACAGCAGTATGTGAGCGTGGCTCAGCATGGGAGGTGGAGAGCAGAGAGTGAGATGGAGTAACTAGCTGTGGAGTTAGCTTTGCTGTTTCAGTACGTTCATGTCAGAGGATGTGCTTCATATCTTCAAGCATAGCTACAACAACAAACAGTCGATGACAGGAATGATAGCTTAGCAACAGTAAATCCCATCATGGTGTTATTTTTGCTGACACCCGACCTCGTGGTGAGTGAGGAGCACATCTCTTATCATGTGAAGGAAGCTTCAGGGCGGGTTACCAGCCGCTCAGACATTCTCTCTAGAATTTCCAAGAGAAGGCCAATAAAAACTCGTCTACAGGTGACAGATATCTGCCCAGCAGAGAGGACAGGCCATGCATGTTTTTGTTGCCTCCTGGAGGAATACCTTGAACGCACTGATCAAAACAAGCTACAGGCCAGGGACAAGAAACTCACCTCTGTCACTGTCATTAAGAAACACCATTCAAACTACTGGACCACAAAACTCTGCTCCATATATCACACTCGCAATGCCACATAAGGAATCCTCTTAGAGAGAACTTGATACAGCAGAGGTCACATACAGCCCGTCCTCCTCCGCCTCCTCCACCTCCTGCTGCTGCTGCTGCTGCTGCTTGATGGGTGAGAGGAAGAAACTTTTAAAAATAAAAATGTAGTTACTGAAAATAGGAGCTAAGAGGAAAGAGTGAAACAGGAGAGGAGACAGCAGCTCTGACAGGATACGTGGCACTTTGTGGAAAAATTTGGTTTTTGCTGCAGAAAACTGTAAATCGAGTCGCTCATGACGAGAACCTGGACTGTAATCTTAGTTTTGATGAATCTAAGAGATAGGATACATACTGTGTAATGTAAACTGCACATCCACTATAATTATCTCCAGTGTTCTTCAGACTGATGCTATTGCAAAGATTGGTCCAGAGGGGGATACTTGTTGTGAACTAGTCACCGACTGCAAACTTGTTGAGACTTGATTCTCTCCCCGGTGTGTTACGAGGATCTCTGGAGGTTTTTAACGGCGCACGTGTAGGACGAACATGCTTATTCTACGAGAATAAACCCTCATCAATCAGAGGAGTTACAGAATCTGCAGCATTCGCACACACTTTCTTACCTCCTGTGCGGCCGAGACCAACCTGCACGGCGGGGTGCAGGCTGCCCTCATTGTTGAGAAGGTGAGGCAGGTGGTGGTAGATATTTGGCACCTGGAGAGGTTTCCTATTTGCAAGCTCCTTCAGTAGTTTCTGTGTCTCATCTGAAAGTGGGCACAGAGAAAGTGGAGTGTTCTCAGTTTCAGCGAATGATGACAGGAGGGCTGACTGTGCTGCACCACCTGTTAAGTAGTGCTGTGGTAGAACAGCGATAACTACAGAAACGCTGGATAAAATATTTCACACGACACCTACGGAAAATCTGAGAATAGGAATAACTCACTGCAAACTAAATGTTCCATTTTAAAATCTAAGAAAGCAGAATAACAGCCAACGTTATTTCAACTCACAAAAAGCTAAACTGACAGATCATTTTCAGTTTTAATCATGAAACTAAATGTGAAACACACTTTTCATTTTAAAACTGGAACCAAAGGTGCAACATAAGCACAAAAAACAGACTTTTACATTTTTAATGTGAATTATGTGCTGTGCTAAGCAGAGTAACAGTCTTATGACTGGAACTGGAGCTTTGCAGCCAGTTGGGTTTTCTAACACATCCGGTGGTTTTTAGGGTTGACAGAGAGAGACTGAACAATGGAGGTTCAGGTGACTGTCCCTGAAATGACCACAAGAGGAAGTTCATTTCATTATTTCATTTTCATTAGAAACATCTGCTTCAGAGCTGCTTCCCCCCGTGAGCTCGGCGTCAGTTACCTGAGAAGTTTGTGAGGGCATCTTTGCTGCTGTTGGTCTCGGCGATAGCGCGTCTGAACTGCTCGAGAATGTTGTTGAGCTCGGACGAGCGCTGCAGCGTCCGGTGCTCTGCCACACGAAGGCGCTCTTTCAAGGCATGGAACTCCCTCTGGTATGCTATCAGCTTCTCTGTAAAGAAGAAAGAAAGACATTAGAACGTGACAACGTCCATCCATTCTGAGCGAAAGGCGAAGTACATCCTGGACAAGTTGCTAGCTCATCACAGGGCACTTAAAGGACAGTACAGAAGATTTTACAGTGAAAAACTGTCATACTAATACTAGTAAAATACTGTAAAATATGCCATGAAATATTAAAAACCTTTATTTATACTGCATTTTAAGGAAATTTATACAAAATAAAGTCAGATTTTATATTGACTTTTAATTATACAGTAAAACACCATAATATTTGTGGCATATTTTACGGTCTTTTACTGTCATGGTTTGACAGTTTTTCACCGTAAAATCTACAGAGATTTTAAAATATGGAATAAAACGTCAGCCTTAAATGTAAAATCAATAGTACCAACATTTACCATAATACTAGAACTACCTTTTAATACTTTAATACCCTGCAGACACCCTGTTTACCATATTTTTACAGTAAAAAACGTAAAAACAGCAGGTGTGGATAGAGCTTCTCGCCCTGAACCTGCACTCTTTCTAATGACCAGCAGGGGCCACCGTATTGAGCTTTAAGGAGAAATGATGACACTTCCCCGTTGATTTATTACCACGGTCAACAGTGTTTATGGTCTCAATCGCTACTTTCAAATCTTCTCCCATACAGCATGATGTTCATGTTGTAAACTGTGGTTCAATTTAGATTAAATAGATGAGTAAGCAGGGCATGGTTACCTTGTGATTAAATTATTCTCAGTGAGTCACCAGTTTTAGGAAACTGGTCGCTGCTTATTAAATATGAATCAAGACTGTTACTGCGAAACACTGCTGTTTATCCGGAAGACGTTTGTGGTTAGGCTGTCACTTATTCAGAGATAAAGTCAACCAATGGTTAGACGCCTTCATGCTTCAAAAAACAACAAAACAGTGACACTGCCGTCTACAAACCAATGGCTGACCTGCTTGGGTCTGATAAAAGTAACACTTCCAGGAAAAGCAGCATTCAGCCACAAAGGAAACATCTTTTTTTTTCTATGATTATTTTATATGACAGGGCAGCTGAAGACAGACAGGAAAGCAGGGAGAGAGATATGGGACGACACAATGGCATCCAAAGGAAACACATCTTGACTTTGGCAACCACTAACACTTCCAACACATAACACTTAGAAGAGCGCAGGTCTGTCAGGATTTCGGACATTAAACATGACGTATGGTCTGATCTAAGTAGTCGGCTGCAGCTTATAGTTCACTATAGTGCCATTTTCATATGCTTAGCTGGAACACTGAAGGGTGGTGAAGACTTTAAATGACATCAGAAAATGTCAGCGCAGCAGCAAACACCATACAGTGCAGCGGTGACAAACCAAATACCAGCCAGTTTTTCTTTAATCTGCACTTCAACTGGAAACACCTGATAGGATACATGTTTTTAAATTTTAAAGAGTTATGTCAATGATTCTGCTTCTTCAGCTCACATTCATATAGTCTGACAACACACACACCTATGCCTCTACCCGCAGGTGGTGGGCCCACAGGGGGAAGGAGTTCAAATATCTCAGGGGTCGATGCAACAGTGGGTTGGTGCAACACCTGCAGTATTGTGGACGCTGTACCAAACCGTTCCAGTCCATCTACGTTCCAACCCTCACCTCTGGTCATGAACTTTGGGTAGTGACTAAAAGAATCAGATTGCGGATACAAGCGGCTGAAATGAGCTTCCTCCACTGGGTGGCTGGGCTCAACCTTAGAGATGGGGTGAGGAGCTCGGACATCCAGAGGGAGGAGAGCTGCTGCTCCTTCACGTCGAAAGGAGCCAGCTGAGGTGGTTCAACATCTGATTAGGATGCCCTCCTGGGCGCCGTCTTTGGAGGTGTTCTGGGCTCGTCCAACTGGGAGGATACCCTGGGGCAGAACCCGCTGGAGAGAGCCACCTGCTGCCACTGTGACCCAACCCCGGATAAGAGGCAAGACGGCCCTAATGGGATCTTTTCTAAAACAGGTTTACAGGCTGGTGGGACGCACAATGAATCTGTAGACAAGCTGCTGAGGGAGAGCTACTTTCTGCCCAATCAGGATTTTGAAGATTGTAATGGGATTTCAGCGCCTGGCACCAGCCTGCCATTCAAATCTCTAAAATACTGCAGCACCATGATATTATCGACAATGACACGGCACTCAGGAGCAGCAATGTATTGGCAATGCTGGCTGCACGTTTTTACTGGAAATTACCTTTGAGGTTTTGGGGCAGAACCTGTCGGTGAGTTCTTATCAGGAAACAGAAGTTTAGCTTCAAGTGTAGGAGTGTGAAAGAAGAGAGGCTGTGAAACTGTGAGACTCAGGAGTGTCTGAGCTCTGCTGGTCGGCCGCACAGTCAGTCAGTCTTGCTGCTCATCTTGATGAGTTTGTTGGTTGGTTATGTTTCTTTCTATATAAATAAGATTCATTATAATTGTAATTAGTGTTGGGGAGGTTTAGAAATGACTTGATTTCAAGTACAAAGACCATCTCAGGTGTTTGTGTGTGTGTGTGTGTGTGTGTGTTCGGTGGGATTGTGGGCTTGGCCGGTCTCTGATCTTCCTCTGCGGGCAGATTTATTGTGCCCTTCTGAGAGCCCTCCGCCACAACAAAACCCAGCCTCCCTTTATCTTCCCCCTCTCCATCACTCTCTCTCTGACTGAGCTATTGTCCATCCACTCTGCCCTCTCTCCTCTCCGGCACAGAACCATGTTGTTCCTCCTGGATGTTGATCTCTAAGACACACAGACAGATGCTGTCATTTGGCCCGAGCCTCATGAAAAGGGGGTCAGCTTCAAACTAAAAACAGACTTTCATCTTCGCGTCGGCGCTTTGATTGCAGGACTCCAGGCCCGTCGAGCTGAAACCACACCTGTAATCCCACCGTGCACAAAAACAAAGACATGTAGTGCTGAGCTACACGCTCTCCGTGCACAGACGGGGTCGGCTTTTGTATGTATCGTGTCACATGACTGCTTTCCAAAGAAGTGCCTCGCCCATTACCTGAGCAGCGTGCGGAAGCAGAGGTACGTTGGGCAGTGTTTACACAAGTCTCTTGACATTTGAATGTCACTTTTAATACATCCATCAACATAAACTTCAAGCAACACTGGATGACTGAACGGGTACACAAAACACACTAAACCACTGGTTCTCAAACTGTGGTACGAGTTCCGCTGGTGGTACAGGACCGCCTTGTGGTGGAAATGAATAATTTAATTAATTAAGAATTTTTGAAAACGAGATAAAAACATAAAATACTATCAAAATACTACACTGGAATGAGTTTTTCATTTTGTTTCAAAACTTCCATGCTCGGAAGTCCTTCGGGTACCTTCACATCAATCCTGACGTACACTTTTGTCCTCTCTCGGTCGCTCTCCTCTCCTGTGATATTCTGCCTTGACGTGCCGTCGCTGATTCATTTGCTCAGTTTATTTGATTTATTAATGAGATACGTGGGAGGAATGGGGAGTCGGATATTTAATGGCTGTTCAACAATGAAACAGGCACAAGGGCTCAGACAGAGATGTGCACACTGTGGACCAAAGAGGAGACATGTTAGTCCTTAAAACATCATTTACATTTTTACTTTTAATGTATGAATTCTCATCTACCAAAGGAGACGCCAGTCAAAACACAGCAATGACTGTATCTGTTTGAACAGATGTGTGTTCAGACTTCTTTAATACACAACAAGAAGCTTGTATGTGATCATGGCTCATCTCATATGGGATTTTCTGAAGCTTCTATAAATTAAGAATGGTTTCCCGGGAAAGAGGAACATAGTTTTACGAGCAGTCTTTCACGTCACTGATACGCAGTTACAATGTGCCGTTTTGGCATTGTGCTTACTCACTATCACCTCAGTAATTTAAAGTGTCTGAAAACTTCACAAAGAGAGGGCGAGGATGAGGCGAGGATGATCTCCGGTGCTGCGGCGTTAAAGAGTTTTATCAGTCGATCCATTAGCTCATCAGAAGCCCTCAAGGCGATCTTGTCCTTGACCTCCGTCTGCCTTGCTGATGCACGCTGCTGACTGCAGGTTCATGAGTGCTGATGTGCTGTTATGTTGCAGTATGTTTGCATGAGTGAGTTGCAGGACGTTGTACTCTTCCAACACACTTTCACTTAAAAATACACACAACCCCAATTCAACTATCAATCAGAGAATCTAATCTAAGATAATCTAAACAAAACAAACATTTAAAGTTCACCTTTATGTTTAGAAGCTTCTCATTCCTTAACGTCACAACAAAAGCTGGAAAATCACCGTTAAACATACTTCTTTTGAGAAAAAGTGGTGATTAATTTTCCTTTAAACACACACTCAGCTCCAGATATACAGATGATTCAACACCAGCTGTTCATTCAGAGGAAATTGTGTTTCATAGATTAGGTTTCGCTCGCTGAGGTTTGTTGAAATCCCTCTGAGAGATTTCTGCTGCCGTCCAGACACGATGAGAATAAATGAAAGTTTTGTTTGTGATGGTCACTGAAAAATGACACTCGAGGAATTCGACAACGATGTCCCAGTTATTCACTGGAAGTAGTTTCTCCTGCTGGAAACAGCTGATCCTGACTCATGTTTTATAGCCAGAGTTGCTGGTTGGTGGATTTTGTAACCTTTGGACTTGATTTTTAGTCTTTGTGCTTTTCTTGAAACATCACGTTCATGTTTCTTTGTATACAGTCGTGGTTCTCAAACGTTTTCTGGCACACCTCTCTCTTCAGAAGCTGAAAAATGTCGCCCATGCTCCATGTGCAGAACACTTTCAGTTTCTCTTCATACAGAGGTGGTTAGAGTTAGACGCGTCCTCTTTTTAAAACAGCTGTTTTCAATCTGTGACCTCTGGCAAAAAGAAGACTGTTCTTCCTAATTTCATTTTCGGTGACGTTCTCTGTACTTCAACACATTTCTTCAAACTCGCTGCAGGTTTCTGCGTGGTACGCATGTGAAACATGTCGACATGCATTATGCGTGTATGCGGTGCACCTGCTGGCCACGCTGCTGCAGCTGCTGCGTGCAGCACAAAGCATCTAACCAGGCTATTATCTCTTAAATAGGGCAGATGGTGCAAAACAACAAACTTGACATGAATAGGATGAAAAGTGGAATGTTGGCTTTGTTCTCTTTCTGTAAGTTAACAGATCAAATATGACTCATGGAGTTAGACGAATGAGGACTCATACTGTACTGTGACTCATATTCAGGGCTTAAAAAGGTCAGTTTGTTCAACTTTTTTTGGTTAAACCGTCTGATCAGGTAGAAAATCATGCATCTATACACACAAAAAAAAAGCACACAAACGCATAAATAATCCTGCACACGCACAGAGTAGTAGTATTGATTTTTGTGGTATTTCCCTGAAGAGAAGTGCAAGTCGATCCATGAGTAGGCGAGCGATACTCCCGAACGCTTCGATGTAGTTTGCAGAAAGAGAAAATGCACACCTTCATCCCGCTCTGTCCCCCTTTTCCTTTCAAACGCACCACACCACCTTTCACCTCACGGGTGGAGTCAAAGGGTCGTGAAGTCATATCAGAAGACGCCAGACTAACATTTGCCCCCTTGGCAACTATCCAATTCAGATTCCTAATTTTGCTTCTTCACCATGGGCTCATTGTTTCTGCTGACCAACACCCACTTCTCTTCCTCTACTGTGCCGCCATTCATGATAAGCTGTGCAGCCTGCTGTCTGTCTGAGCGTGGCCCCCGCTCGGCTTGCTTCCACTCGTCTGGCTCCATTTGGCTCCTGTAAGGCCGCTATCAGCCAGAGCGGGCCGATCAGTGTTTTTTTGGAAAAACTCCACTCACAGCGATGTCACCAATCAATTACTGAATGATATCCAGTGCAATCCAGAGCCGCGAGTCTATTACAAAAACTCATTTTAGAGCTGAAAACATTCACTATTTTCTGCCAGCCAACTAACTGATCAACATCTCACCTCCTTAGGTGTGATAAAGGTCACCGTGGGGAAATTCTAATGGACATTTGACTATATTCTGGCAGCACAGTGGTGCAGTGGTTAGCACTGTCGCTTCAGAAGGAAGCAGGTTACGGGTTTGAACCTCGGCTGAGGTCACCTTTTCCCCGCATCTTAACAGGTTTATTGGTGACTCTAACCCCCCAAATTCCACCGGGCACAGGTGTGCGTACACCGTGGCTGCCGGAGATATACGGCTGTTCTATTTTTGATGGACACATCAGTCTGAACAAGAGAGAGCAACTCCAGCTGAAAGGAAGTCAGAAACAGCGTGGAGAATCCGGTCAATTTTCAAAATAAAACATCTCAAAAGGGAAACAACAACTACAGAGCGTATTTACATATTTAGAAGAACATGAACCAAAAAAATGACCAAATCTCAGCGAGTTAAGTAGGTGTGAATGGTTGTTTGTCTCTATGTGCCCTGTGATGACGTCAGCTGGGTTTGGCTCCAGCCTCCCGCGATAAGCAGTTACAGAAGATGGATGGATTTTACTGTATTGTGCCGGCACAGTGGTGCAGTGGTTAGCACTGTCACCTCACAGCAAGAAGGTTCATTGTGTGTTCTCTGTGTCTCTGGTTTCCTCCTGCAGTCAAAAGACAGGCAGTTAATAGGTTAATTGGTGACTCTGTACTGCCCTCTAAATGCCTGTTTGTCTCTGTGTGTCAGCCCTGCGATGAAGTGAACAGGATGTACCCCACCCCTCATCCAGTGACAATTTGAAGTGGTACTACTTTAAAGAAAATCCTCGACACGCTGTTCGTAATAATTTATTAAAAAGCTTCTTTCTCTTAATTCAGCTGATATTTCCTGACACTGTGCTTCTTGGTGTGGGCGATCTGGTTTCAGTGGGAACATTTTTCAACAAATGTCTCTGTCATGGCTGAATGAATTGCACAAATGTGGTTATCTAGTTTCAGAACATTACGTTAGCAGCACCTGTAAGAGACGAGAAGTAGGAAACCCACCTTTAAACCAAAATAAACTTTCCACATCTGCGTGGAGGTTTCTTGATCTGTATCTGCCCAGAATATGTCAATTCATGTGACGTGTATCTGGCCCTCATTGTTCTTGGTGAATGAAAAGATTGTCACCTTCACTACTGCGGTTATGACACATGTGTAGGTGTAAGTCTGTACCATGCTTAGACAGTTAGAGGCCGACAATGGCTACTGAAATGATGTGACATCTAGGAATGTTCTGTCCAGAGTTAGAAGAGGACCACGCTTAATGAATGAACAGCAGTGTGGGCAACAGGAAGTGAACAGAAGCACGAGGAGGGAAACAACAATCGTTAACTGGGCAAAAGCTGAAGACGCCTGTTCCTGTTTAGGCAAACAATGGGTGTGTGTGTGTGTGTGTGTGTGTGTGTGTGTGTGTGTGTGTGTGTGTGTGTGTGCAGGGTACAAAACACAGAATAAAATAACTAATCCCAGTGTCTCCCTGCCTTGTCAGCACTGTGGTCCTTTCTCTCCATCATACAGCCCACCTCAGGCTCCACTCATCCGCTCTCTTTTAAGATTTGGCCTTTCTACTCTCATCCTGCTTCCAGGCCACTTAGGATTTGTCTGGCAGGACACCCTACCTCACACGCACACACACACACACACACACACACACACACACACACAGCATAACAAGACTCTACAAATGAGAAAAACCCAGTGAGCTACCAGCCCTGCTCCTTCGCTGAAATCACTTGTGCTATTTTTAGCCCATTGTGTTAAATGTGATGATGAACGAAAAAAATCCCTCCGAGCCTTTAAACAGAGGAAGAGGGACGCTCGGGTTCAAGCAAAGCAGGGAGGAAATTCCATTTGCACAACAACAACAAAAAAAATGATATGCTCGGTAATGATCTAACTAAATCTACTGAAGCCGTAAGCAGCTCGGGCTGAAAACCACAGAGGAAGCATTAATATAGCACTCACGATGATAGCAACATCAGAACACAAAGAAGTCGAACATAGAAACTAAAACTACTGTTCCAGTATAAGTGGATTCTTATACTGGAACAGGCCTGATGGTCCTCACTTACTTAGGACTGAAGGTATCATCATATCCATAACAATATTACTGATATTTCAGTGTGCATGATGACTCATCTTGTTGTGAAGTTGTATTCAAATAGAATTTATTCTCTCATACTGTGATCTCAATGAGACTTCCTGAATGAAGTGATCAAAGTACTTGTTAAACCCACGTTATGACTCACAACCTGTGGTGTCGTCATGTCCTGATGGTATGTAGTTTATCATGAGGTACTTCTTCTACCTCCGTTCTTGGGGAAGTGAATCCAAATCAAAAATGCCTCAAACGTCCACTCGAGTCAGTCTCCATGTTAAAATGTCAAATGCTGTTCATGACAACTGTACTGAGGGTGACTTTATATACAACTCACCTGTTCACATTATATTAAGGCTTACAGTTATGCAGGATTAAGAGCGTGGACGCTTTGATTGACAGGTGGGTGTCGTTACAGATGGCTTGTTTGAGCAACCAGGCGTCATTTGGCCGCCAGTGATCCACATCTTTGCTGATATTTAGATTAGCCATGAGGAGGAAGAGGAAGGAACCAACTGGCAGAGGCAAACAAAACTTCAAACTCTGTAAATAGAGCTGAGTAAACGTGACACACCGGACCTTTAAAACACAGACTAATTGTTGCCAGGGAATCAGTAACATATTGTACACTACATCAACTTACCACTACCTTTCTCAAACACCAGTGTTATCACTCATCTGGATGCTGCTTGTCTGCATTGTTGAGGTCTTATTTGCAATATAACCGCAGAGATAGCAGAGAGCGAGTGAGCGGCGTCTCGCTCGGGGATGGGGCAGACTCTGACAGAGAAGTACACATTCTGGAGAGTCATTCAACATGGAGTGTTTGGACAGCTGACTGGCACGGCTCTCATTCACAGCAGTCAAGTGATCGGGAACAAGACGGGCTGTCGAAAGCAAGAGGGGTGAAAACTTAGCCTAAGATTACCTCTACGCCCTGAAACAACACCACCAGTAACTGAACCACAAAGTGAGTCACGAGTGTGTTTCTTTCGGTGTACAACAACTAGAACAGGTTTTGAACATTTTCATATTCAGAGAAACAAAAAGGCCCGAGTCCAAGTACACTCTAAACACCCACACCGGGCAGCATCAAGAGGAGAAGCCATCTATAACCGCAGGGAGAGACGATGTGGGACATGGATGTGTTCAGAAAAGAGGTATGGCGCCTGTGAAATACAAAGTGAAGTACATGACAGCATGTAAATACTCCCTTTCCTATCTGAAAGACGGGTTTAGTCAGCGTCTAGAGTTAACTGTGTCTCCTTCATTTGACCCCCTCCCCCAGCTCAAACACTTAAGCGTCACATCGGTCACAAAAGGAATGAAAACAGCCCGGCCTTGTGCGACCAAGAATGCAACTTTTTCAGCTCAGGACGAGTGTTATTTGTGGCAGTGGCCTTCAGAGAAAAACAACAAAACAAACGCTGCCCAGAGTTTATGGTAGAAATCAATACTCCAGCTTTCACTACAAGGCCAAAAAAGGATCTTCATTACTCCTCGCACCCTGTTTACCCCCCAGAACACGAACGTTTGACACATCCTGGAGTCCAAACTGAAATGAACCTTCGATTACACAAAGAAACATGTCTGCTCTCAGTATCTCTGCCACAGACTTACAGGATTGCATCAACAGGTCCAGCAGACAGGACAGGAGTCGGTCACTTGACCTTTACTTATCACACACATCAAGCCTCTGCCTGCTCGCCCTCTATCTCTCTCTCAGTGGCGCTCCATTGGACTCCATTTAAAGGAAAATATTTTATCAAGCTGATAAGCTCCACTGTAATCACAAAATGAACCCTTGGCTTGGAATTTATCTAAAGGCTGCAATTATTTACACTCTGCTGATAATAAGTCACTAAAGGGCCCATAACCCTCCCCTAACACGGATCGGGTTAACCCAGGCGAGTGAAGCACCCGGCCCCTGTGAAGCACAGGCTGGGCACAGATTGACAGGACAAGTAAGAAATGTGGTCAGTGCTCACAGGACGGAGCTTCATGTGTTCACAGGACGGAGCTTCATGTGTTCACAGGACGGAGCTTCATGTGTTCTGAGCTTCATGTGTTCTGAGCTTCATGTGTTCTGAGCTTCATGTGTTCTGAGCTTCATGTGTTCTGAGCTTCATATGTTCTGAGCTTCATGTGTTCTGAGCTTCATATGTTCTGAGCTTCATGTGTTCACAGGACGGAGCTTCATGTGTTCTGAGCTTCATATGTTCTGAGCTTCATATGTTCTGAGCTTCATGTGTTCTGAGCTTCATGTGTTCTGAGCTTCATGTGTTCTGAGCTTCATGTGTTCTGAGCTTCATGTGTTCTGAGCTTCGTGTGTTCACAGGACTGTTAAAAAGCAGTGATGGTGTGAAAACAGTGCTGTTGCCTGGTGCTGCTAAACTGAATGAAAACAGCACAGTGTGGGGGTGAGGAGGAGATATGGACTGACTACAGATCAGTCAAACTGTGAAAACGCATACAATATATATATAGACAGAGAGAGGGGGGCTGGTAATCCTTAAAACCAACACACACCAATGAGTTCATATATAATGTGCGTTGCACCACTAGGATCCAGTATGGGTCGGCACGGTGCCCGTTAGTATCAATCTGCTGGATAGAACCAGGACGGCAGCACCTGCTGTCCGTCCTACGACATGCTGCTGCCGGCCCCACGTCAGCTTGCATGTCCGCCAGGCCGCCCTCCACCTTCTCCCTCCCCTTTAACTTGAGTGCGGTGTGTGCGGTGATGTGACATACATGCACGGTGCCTTACCTTTGCCATTCTGCCACGCTGTGTACCAGGACAGGCTGAGGAACGACGTGAAGAAAATAATCGCAGTGGCCACAGTTCCATTTCTGAGCCTCATCTCATTTCAGCGATGCCTCTCCTCGGGCATGAGTGTGTCGGGGACCCCGGAGCTGCCTGCCGCTGCCTCCCCTCCTCTCCTCTCCTCTCCTCTCCTCTCCTCTCCTCTCCTCTCAGCCTTCAGACGGATGCGGGTGCAGACATATGGAGGAGTCACACGGTAAATAAACAGCTCCAGTCAACAGGGACTATGGACCCGGACTTGTGCGCTGCTGGGGAGGGGAGTGTGAGCACGGATCAGCCCTCCTTCAAGCCTCTGTCGGTCGGTCGGTGCGTCTTTCTCTCGTCGTTGTTCGGGGGGCTCCTCCTGTACCGTCCAACTACGGCGATATCAGTCACGAGTCAACTGCCTTCCGTGACGAGACAGCTTACATGGTCGGTGTAGATTAGGACGAGCTTAGCTGCCGAGACAGTCCATTGTGGTGTGTGTCTATATTTATGTATTTTAACAGGCAGCCGTTAGCTACAAGTTACAAGTAAGCAGAAGGAGGCATTTCGAGTGTGTGACGGTTGATCCTCCGGGATAGGCTGGCCCGCCTCTGACGGCGGCCCAGCGGCAACGCCTCAAAAATCACGTTGATTCCGCTTCAACTGGCAACAGATTGAGTTAAAAAAATAAAAGCAGCTCTAACTAGCCGATCCTCCTCCTTCTGTCCCCCTGTTAGCTTCACCGTTACTCGGCTCGTCTATTTCTTTAACGGTGACGCCATTTTAGATAACTTTTAATGTTTAACGGCACATTAACTGAAATTTAGCGGCGTGTTCTCGCGATATTTAAGGCAACCTGCTGCGCGCGAGAGTAAGAGCGAGACAGACAGAGCGAGAGCAGCGGCGAGTTCAAAGTTATGACGGCCAACGTTGACTTTCTATAAAGCTTTTTTTTGTGTATTTTCACACTTTTAGGACGTCAGGTTCAGTTTACAGGATCACAAACCTGTTTAAAATATATTTAACCGTTAATATTAACGAGCAGATGCTGCCTGTCGCGTCAGACAGTGTTGTACAAGCACATCTTCCGGTACGAACTTTCAAAATAAAAGCAACCAAGTCTGTGGTGCAGTACATCTATATGCGCAATACATAACTGGAGTCTGTCTTTTTTTATTAATTTAATTCTGTGGCAGCTCTGTGTCTGAGTCAACATTTAACTGAATTCAATGAGTTAAACTGAAAATGTTTCGAGGTCGCAGCGCCATGAAATTACCAGGAGCTTCAAGTGTGACCAACATGTTCTCCATCACAGCGACTCTTCACTCCACAGGTAGAGAGCGCGACATCCAGTGGCCAAATCAAACTATGTTATTTTTTCAAGTATTGGATTCTTATAAAAGTATAAAGTATAGTTTAATCTTCAAAATTCACATTCATACTTACACTAATAATTAGTACTGTCTGTGTCCAGTTGAGATGTGGTATCTTGCCTCTGGCGGTGGAAACTGGACGCTTCCAGGTTGAAGATGAAATACACTTTTTGTTCATTTGTCCAACGTATCACAACATTATAAATGAAAAGGTTCTTTCATAAGATGATGAATGTCGGATGAATGCAGATAAATGCAGACCAACAACATAAGAGGTCTCTTTGTGTGTGATCAGGAACAGCCGGAGCCTCGTGTGTGTTTCAGTCACGTCTTATAGCTGTAATATCTGAAGAGCAGGGTTGTGTGTATATTTCTGTTCTGCATCATTTGACCTGCTCGGGGCATTACTTGTTTTGATTACAAGTGTCCTGTAAGTCCATGTAAAGGCTGGGAACCTTTGAAAATAAATTTACAATACAGTGTGCCAACATTCATTTATTTTTCAAACAGCACAAACATTTTAATGCACACCCATGAGATGTCAGTGTTTAAAAAGAATATATTAAATGTAATGGAATCTTCTGACAGTTACATTTAATGAGCTTATTGACTTTTAATACATTCACACACCAAACACAGGAAACTGATTTTGTGTGACAAGCCAAGTTTGAGGTTTGCAAAAGAGAGAAAAAAATAATCACAAATTAAAATAGCAACAGTATTTGAAAAAGATTTTTAAAATATTCTTCTTCTGTGGAGGTCACCGTGACGCAGAGAAGAGTCTTCTCAGAAAGGCGTAGCTTTGAAATAGTCCTCCAGCGGGATGAGTGATACGCCTCCGATCCAGTCCTGCAGCCAGACCTGGACCAGCTCCAGCTTCATGAAGAACCACTTGTGTCCCACTGGCCACTTTGCCATCACGGGATGTCTGCAAAAAACAAGAGCAATACATAAAGACACATGCCAAATATTGTTGTTTTCAGGGTTGAACAAAGGCACCATCAAAGATACTTTATAACAGAAGATAACACATTACAGATGATATGGATCATCTTTGGTGAAACCAGGCCGCAGCTGTCCCATTAGCTGGGGTTACCTTGAGAACATTGCTTCCTTTGCAAACATGAGCTCCTCCGGGGCAACCTCCACCATCTTGCCTGTTAGTGTGAGTCGAGCACATCTCGGATCTTCTGGATCGTACACCATCTGCCTTCAAACACAGAAGACACGTTAGCACTGTAACGCTCAAACTGTCTTACTCAGTGGAATCATGAATCCAAACTTTTCATTCTTTATTAATCGGTGCTGGCATGTTTTTACTGACAGTTGCACGTTACAAAACACTGACATCAAACTCTGCATCTGCATCACTGGAAACTTGTCATGGGGGAGAGGAAGAAAACAAAGCATGGCTTCATTTCACGCAGAAAGACGAGAACGGTGCTCGTTGTAATGTCTGTAAAATGATGATTTCAGTTAAGGATGGAAACACCAGTAATATATTAAAACATCTTTTGATACAACACTGGATTGAATTCCAGGAATGTATTTGACTCTACACAGCTTCCTAATCGGGAAACATGTCAGACTTTTTTTTACTTTGACTAAGAATATCTAAACGAAAACAAAAATGACTTCTGTTCAAATATTTTCTCATTTCATTAATTTTAGATGATGACAGTCTGTTGCTACAGCTGCCTCTCAGTCTAACTGGTACCAAAATAAACTTCATATAATGGAGCTTTTGCAGGCCTTCTCCTCCCTAACACTAGCTGACAACAATAGAGATAGCTTTTTTTTTTTTTGGAGCCTCTCGCTAACTCGCAGTCCTTTATTTCAGCTGGCAACTACTCCACGGCCCAAAAAGCTCCAAGCTTACTTTGTGCCAACTCTTTTTGTATTAACTCTTTGATATGATGTTAGAAGATAAGCTCTACCAAGAACAATCTTAGTCAAATTACCAAACAGCAAATCTTGGGGCCGGTAGTATTTACTTGGCACCTTTGAGCTGTGGGAGTAACATTAAAAGTTGGGACATACCTGCAGAACTCTCCCTCAGCCTCTGAGAACGTGAGAGACGCATAGGGATTATTTTTCAGGTCCGACACGGTGTTGTCCATCGGAGTCACATAAAAATAGATGACTCCTGTGCTGTTGTCCAGCGGTCCATCACTCACTGAGAAGATGTTCCCAAAGGGGAGACCTTTGATCTGTGCAACAAAGTAGGATATTACCAAAGAAAATCAGTGATAATGCAAAATCAAAAGAGTCTAAACAGGTGTGAATCTTACTAAAATACAATGACTAAACAGAATTACTAAATAAATAAATAAGTAAAAGTGTACTGTGTGTGAAAGGTTCATCATTTCCCCTCAAATCTTTCAAACAGCATTTAAACTTTGTCCAACTCAGTCCAAACCATCTCAGCTGAGTTTAGTGGAGGCCGGGTTATCTAATCCATCGCTCTACTTCTTCTAGTCAAATATCCCTTACATCGCCTGGAGGTGTGTTTCGGGTCAGAAAAACAAATGATGGTCTGACTAAGCTCAACCCAGATGGGATGGCATGTCACTGCAGGACGCTGCGGTGGCAGTGTTTGGCCTTGGATTTTGAATAATTCGCCCAACAGTGTCACGAGCAAAGCATCCTCCACATCTGCACTGGTCTGATGTCCATTCATGTGTTTGTCGTCTTCTTCTTGGTGGTCTCCCTCCATCGTGGGATCTTTGCAGTAATACAGACTATGAAGGTGTGATTCACACAGTTGATGTTGACATGTGTGTGCTAACTGAACTCTTAAAACAAAGTGTACCATATCCAAACATAAATATAGAATTATTATAATGATGCAGTTAAAATTGCATTAATTGCATTAATTATCTGATCTGATTATGTGCTGTGGAGCTGCCAACACATCCACATTTCTGTCTGACACAGTGCGACACCTGCTGGTCATATTCTGTAACTACTGTTGTCGTGTTTGCTGTGGATTGTGCCACTGCTCCTGATTATTGAGAATCAATTCATTTCTATTTTCTGTTGTTTCAAACCTGAGAGGAGAAAATCACAGTAGGAGTAAACCCAGGCCGACACAGCAACACGGGGCCAACGCCTGGAACTGAACCCTGACCTTAGAGCTGCCACAGAGGCCACAGTGTTGAACACTCAGGCCCCTGTGTGCACCAGTGTGTCATGTCCAGGCTGAACACAGCACAGTCAGATACAAAGTAGGATGAGTGATATTTATACAGTCATTAAATGTCTGAAGTTATCTGATCTGTTGGTGAATATATGTCTGTTTGTCTCTATTGGACTTATTTCAGTTTTAGATTCATTCACCAAATCAACTCATCAGACCAGCCAGGAGGAGCATATACGACTGCATGTTAGACTTCAGCCTACATGTTTCACTGTGCACCATTACTGACTGTCTTTCAAATCATCTGCTGTGAAAATAACATATGAATACTCTCCTTTATTGGCACTTTGATGAGGATAGAAAGTCACAGTAGTGTTTTCTGTGTCAAGTGGAATGAACGACCCAGTTAAATTATTATGCTGTCATTTCTTACTGTCCATATTGAATTAAATATTGATTTTAACGACCAAACATGTTTCAGTGAAAACTGAAGAGTTCACTGTTTAGTTTCTGAAATGATTTTTTCATTTTGTTTTGCATTATTCTTTAAAATCAGAATAAATTGTGTAAAATGTCGATCACAAGTTCCCAGAGTCCAGAACAGCACGTGTTTGTTGGTGTGAGCGACAGGCAAAACCCAGATATATTCAGTTTATGTTGAAAAAACAGAAATCCGGACGTTATTTTCAAATACAGATTGTTCTACAATTCTACAATAAAGTCGTTATAAAATCGCTCAGTTAACTGACTGTCAAGAAGCGACCCGGAGGTCTGCAGATCATACAGCATGAGAGGTCTGAGTCCTGTTTGGAAAGCTGTGAAATAATTGTAAAGACTGGCGACTGCTGATGTTTGGTCTGATGTTGTGACATGTAAGAACATCAGCAAACAATTGATTTGATGGATGTGGATTTATGGTGTGAGATGTAAATAAGTAATGCAAATAATAGTGTAAAGCTAAGTATAAGTTACCAATATGTGAACTGAATACAAATGTTTTGAGAGATACTGACCACTGTGAGTGAAGAAGGCTCCATCACCCTCTCAGTAAGACCAGGACGGAGCTGCATGTCCCTGTTTATCTGCACATGATGTGCATATGGCTGTATGGTAGTCAACGTCTGCAATCTAACCCAGCAGTCTCTCTGTTGTTTCTATCCGGTGTATATAACGTTCTTAGATTCTCAAAACATAAAATGCAGATCTGGGCTGAAACTGAACATATATATTACATTATCTGTCAAGTATTACATAATCAGTTCTGAAGAAAAGAACCCTCCTGAAAACTGATTTACATTATTGGGTTTTATTATATTTTCGATCGAGTTAAGTGCAGATTTGATCACATTTTCAGGAAATGATTACATTATAGGGTGCGACAAGCCCTGCAGTCAGCAGTGTGCTCTGTGCATGTGACTGAGGAACAGCAGATATTTAAGTGTACCTGCATGAAATCTGTTTGTTTTAGTCAAGATGATGTTAAAATATGTTTTACCCATCTATATTTAAATTCACTGTTAAAGGGCCAACCTTCAGTTTTGCAAATTTGCGGTTTATTCCCGTTAATTCCCATGGAAACTTTCCCGGAATTTTGCAACCCTAATCTCTCCAACCTGCAGCTGTTTCTCTGCTTTAAATTCTCCAACAGATGCTTCAGTGTCTGCATACTGAACGTGTGTTACCTTGTCTTGAGTGGAAATGGTGGCCAGATGTCCCCAGTCACTGTAATGAGCGATGTACCTGGCCGTCCTTGCGGTCTCTTGGTGAGGTGGAGGACCGCTGCTGGAGGTGGTGCTGGTGGAGGCGGACTTCTTCACCTTCTCCAGCCGATATGAAAACAGTCGGGAGGAGAGCTGCGCCACGTTGTCGTCCTCCGGCTTCACCAGCTCTCCTCCGGGTCTCTCCTCGCTGTCTCCGAGGACGTTGGAGGACGGGTACGCCTGCTTCCACAGCCCCGCGCCGTCCACCAGCATCGCCGGGGCGACCTCCTCCGACAGGTCCGCGTCCTCCACCACATCGTTGGAAGAGACGACCCAGGACACGGAGCTCCGGAGGGTGTAGCTCTGACACAGACACAGGACGCAGGCAAACAGTGCCAGGGGAAAGTAACGGGCCCTCATGTCACTGAGCGGGGACAATGGCCGCCCCTGACACACACACACACACACACACACGCACGCACACACACACTTTTGTTTACAACCTCACGTGTGTCTGTTTTCCTAACACGAGGAGATTCTGCAGCGACACCTACCGACCGACCGGCGACAAACCCCTGATATTTACACCGAATGACTCGGTTTGAAGGTCCAGTGAGGAGGATTTACTCAGCATGGCAGAAAGGTCAAATAATATTGGCACTTAAAGGTTTGCAGCCTTCTTTGGAGGTATCCATCAGGAGGAGACCCCAGGGCAGACCCAGAACCTGCTGGAGGGTCTACAGAGCCCAGGCACGGCCCGGGGCCCGATCACAGCCAGCAGTCAGATTTCATGTAAGCTTCATTTTTATAATATATTATTTATGGCCTGCTAGGATGGTCAGATACTGTATGACTGGAAGATTTGTGATTTCTTTTTTGGTTGACATAACAAAGCATTTGAATGCTCTAAAAGTTAACCTCTATGGACAAAATATTACTTTCTGCAAGTTTAACGTGTTCCATACAGTTTATTCTTTGTTATCTGACTCCAGATGTGAATTGGTTTAGTATTAGTATTGGCCACCGGGCATCTTCACATCAAATCTGGCCCTCTTTAAAAGAAGTTTGGACACCTGACATCGCCCATCCAGCCTGGGAACACCTCAGGATCCTCCAGGAGGAGAGACAAACAAGCATTCACACTCACATTAACACAGAATGACTCCAACAATGTCGAGTCACCAGTAAACCTGCATGTCTTTGGACGGTGGGAGGAAGCAGGAGTACCCGGAGAGAACCCACGCAGACGTGGAGGGAGCATGCAAACTCCAGTTAAAAGTCGATTATTGCCATCTTACTTTAAGGCACCGCACAAATGACAGAAAAATGTAACGTTAGAAATTTTATTATTGAACAGCAGTGACACGCTGAATCAAAAACATTATACAGAAATAGTTTTTTATCTTGAAGTGCTTGTGTTGGAGAACTTTTCAATATATATATTATATATTCTCTCTGTCTGCCTCTCAGTATGACATTAACACTTTACAGTTAAATAAAATTCAGTATACAAACACTTCAGCTCTTTTCTCACAGACACAACAATATGTGTGTTTTCCCTTTCAGTCCATGGACTTATCACTCCAGGCCATTGATTTTCTTTTTGCCAGTTCCATCCAGGACGGCTGGCTGCTGTCAGACATGGACTGCAAAGCTGACGGCATCGTGGGCGACGACGACGAGGGCAGTGAAGACGATGGCACATTTTTCCGCAGCCATTTGTCCTCTCGGGGCCTGTCTGGAATTTTGGTAGGGCCTGACTCTGAAAGAAAAAAAACACTGTGTCATGTTTCTGCACGCGGAGATACTGACTGTCTGACTGAATGAGTGTCAACACACCTGCTGGTTTTACACCTGGTCTTCCTTCTGGTTGTGTGTCTTTGCTTAGAGGCGTGGTTTTGGCTGTGGCGGTGGATTCACCTGATGTCTGGGCTTCTGTTCGAGCTTTCTTCACCTCCACCTGAGGAAAACTGTGAGTTAGATCATCGGCCCAGGAAACTTATCAGTCTAAAAAATTAACTAAAGAGCAAATCTCATTATTTTTTATATTTCATTAACTGTAAAAAAATCCAATGAAAAGACCCAAACCAACATGGAATTGAGCCTGACGTAGCATAGTCCTTTGCACCATAGGCCCCCCGTATACGTAACGTATACGTCACAACAGCAGTTCCCAAGAAATTACTGAGCCTCTTTTAAAACATGAAATTATATCAGTGATTAGGGTTGCAAAGGGGTGGAAAGTTTCTGGTAAATTTCTGTTAACTTTGTGTAAATTTTCCATGGGAAGTTAAATTGGGGAGTTTCAGAAATATAGTTAAACAGCCAACCTTCAATTTTGTAAATTTCTGGTTTATTCCTGTTAATTCCCATGGAATGTTTTCCAACTTAGACTTGGAGAGGGTGTTGAGAAACTGACTACACACTCTTGGGTCATTCATTTTCATTGGATTTGTTGACAATCAGATCCAGAATATCAGCAGCTTTATCCTGTAACAGATTTACAGTCAAACTTGAAAGACAGTTACAAAAAAGTACCACAAACCCCCTTGTTTCCAGGTGGAGTGGTCCACTCCGCCCTTTTCTCCAAAAAAGCAGCCTTCCCGCTTACTGACCCAGCCCAAACTGCCCGTCTTCCTGACAGAGATGCACCGTCCCTTTCCTGCACCACGCTTGGTTCCCTTTCCCCTTTTGCCACGGCAGAAACTGGAGGAGGAGCTCGAGCTGACGATGTGGTGGAAACTGAACTTGGCGCTAAAGCTGTGGGCTTGAGCTGGGTGGCGGGGGGAACACCTCGCTTGCTCCAGGGTGGTTGCTGCTGGCCCGAGGAAAGATAAGATTGTGCAAGAGACGGTGGGACGCTCCCTAGTGCAAACTGAGGCGAGGCCTCTGTTTGTACAGAAGAGTGCAGGGGAGGCTGGGTTGTCCATCGGTTGGTCTGCATGGACGCAGACTGTGAGACGGACTGAGGTGTATTTGGGTGTGGCTGGAGTTCATTGGTTTGTTTTGATGTCTGTGGTTCTCTAGAGGTGTTTGACTGAGCAGGAGATGCCGTTGACATCTTCTGTTGCACTGCTATAAGCGACGGTTTGACAGTCTGTGCTGGACTTCCACTTTGCACTATTTCTGCTTTGACTACATCAATGGATGCTTGATTTGCAGTCTCTACTGGTGTTGTACTTTTTACAGTCACTGTCTCTGTTTGATTCGTCGTCTGCACTTGTGCTTGAGGTCGAGTCACTGTCTGCACGCCTGTAAAATCTCTGGGTAATCTTCTAGTAAGAAGCTGTTGGAGGCTTCTGGTCTTTTCCATCGCCAAGTTCATCCAGGACACGTCAGGTGGGGTCGATTGCGGGGCAGGTGTGGGCTCCTGAGGTGCTGCGAGGGAAGCTTCAACTTCTTTAGGGTTCATGCAGGTTGTTTGGGGTTCTGCTGGCATGACGGGAGGAACACAAATTGATGGCGGGTTTTGCTTGACTGGAAGGGAGAAGCTAGATGGGGCTGGATCTACAGAGTGAGACAGTTCAGTTAGACAATCTTTGCAGCTCTGTTTAAGTACAAAGTTCCCATGTAATTAGTAGAAATCTTATCATCTGTGCAATGTTTAACCCTTTAGAGATTGTAAGCATGTAAGATGATTTGACTCACCTGACTGTCGCAGGTCTCCAGAGGTGGATGTTGTACCAAAGATGTTTGTTGACAGTTTTTTACACGTGTAGCTGGCATTATCGTTTGTTTCCTGTCTTTTCTGTTTGTCACATGGCTCCTCGCTCGCCGGGGGCTTTGAGTTAAGGTTAGAGGAGGCGTCAGGACGAAATTTTATCGAATGAGACGTGGAGCGCAGTTTAATACCAAACGCCCTCTTTCCTTCGTCCTCCTCGACCTCCTGCGCTTCCGCCGCCTCTTCCACCTCGTGGCTGCTCTCCACCTCTTTGACACCGCCTGTATCTGTGGTTATATTTTTAGACGGCGTCACTGATTCCACCTTTGTGAGGCTGTCCTTCCTGTCCCATGGAAGACCTGAACTTTTGGGTGGAGCTCCATCCTGTCTAAGTCTTCCCGCAGCAAAGGAGGGCCCTCTTGGCTCTGGCTTTTCCTTGAAGCTTGCAAACGGTTTATCCTCCATTCTGTGCCTGGCTTCAGTCTGTTCGAGCACTCCTGCAAAACTGCCCGATCGGGGTCTTTCTCCATCTTGGTTTTTGGCAGTGGTAATGGAGGAATAGAAGGATCCAGATCCTGGGGTGGGTCTTCTCCTTCTTGTGTTTTCTGTCTCAACCTGAACCTGCTGATGAACCCCTGAGCCAAAGGCAGAGGAAACTTCAGTCATCACAGCAGCAGCTTTTCTCTTGTCATGGGACATTACTTGTATCTCAGACCCCTCCTCTCGTTTGTCCTGCAGTTCTGATGGTATATAAGACGAGTGTGGCCGCTCACTGGACACTACATCAGCCGGCCTGTGGGGCTTAACTCTAAGTACAGAGGGCACTCTCCCAGCGAGAGCTTGGTCCTGTTGGGGAAAAGTTAGGCTGGATGGTTTGGATGCTGCCTCTGCAGTCATTGGTTCCACATCTGGGGATTTTGAAGGAAGGTGCTGCAATGTAATAGGAACGGCGGCCTCTACTTGTTCTGTTTCTAATGCCACCTCCTCTTGAGTAATAAGCTGCTGCTCTTCTTCTTTCACAGACTCATAGTGGTCGATGTTGTTCATGACATCTAAGAGAGGCTTAGAGTCGGTCTGTGAACAAAGAGGTAGAAAAAAGTAAACAAACAATACACAACAACATATAAGGTGAAAAATAAGTATGATCGCTCACTGCAGTGAGTCTCCTCTTGGTGCTGGCTCTCTGGTTCTTCGGTTTGACAGACATCCGGTGGCGTGCAGCAGAGGTATCCAGGCAGGGGGTGAACTGAGCTGGAGAGCTGAAGTCCAGTGGGGGCTCAACCACAGAAGAATTGGAGGAGAGAGAAGGAGGCAAAGGATGGGATGGAATCAGGGGCAGAGGTTTGGAAAGTGCAGGTTTGGGGACAGGTGAGAGTGGACGGGTCTGAAAAGAAAGGACAGTCATAAAATAACACTGCAAACACACAAAGACGTATCTGACCATCTCCTGACGTTACAGGATAACCTGCCTGAAGATGAACTCATCGTTCAAACATTTATTTCCTGTGTAGCCAAACCTGATATGGACATGCAGACCAGAGGGGATCGTACTGCCGATCGTCTGATCCGTCTTATTCTCTGTTGCACACTCTGTTATTGTCACTTTGGACTTTATTTGCATGACCTCTGCTAATGCTGTGATCTTCACTCAGTGTCGTTTTTATCTCTCTCTGTAGGTCTGTTTCTTATATTCATATAAAAAATATTATTCTATTTTTACTTTTATATATTTTTATGTTTGTAAAGATCTTAGCACAGGTTTCATTTCTCCTTTGCAAATGTACACGTACTGTGCACATATTTAACTTCTTTGCACGGGTTTAATTTAAATGCAGAACACGTTTAAGTATGGGTCAGTCTTCATGCATGCCTCCTGTGTGTTTACTGTGTCTCATGCTGCTACTGGATGCTTGAATTTCCCTCGGGAGCAATAAAGTATCTATCTATCTAGTGTACGACCCGCTCTACCTCCTGAGCCACGGCCACCCCATAGTCCCCAACAAATGCAATGTTTACTATGTAAACAGGAGGTGCCTGATAACTATAGAAACAAACACACAACTATTGAAGTTAGTACTAAACATTCATAGGCAAGATGTGTGTGTGTGAATGTTACATACACACAGAGAGGATGCTACCTCGTCCTCACTTCCTGTCCCTGCTGATCTAAAAGGGCTCCAGGTGACGTTGGTATTTGGAAGTACTCATAAACTGAGCCCAAACTGATCAAACAGGCAGATGTGTGGCCGTGTATCACGTGAGCAGGTTAATAAATCACCTTGGTGAGGGTTCCCTGGGTCGTGACGTCGCCTCTGGAGACCTCAGTGGGGCTGCGGGGAAGACCGTCGTCCTCAGAGTGGCTTTCCACGTCCTCCGGTCGTTTGATTGGCAGAACCATAGGCGGTGGCCCAAAATGCAGCTTCTGCAGCTGAAGCTTCATCTGTAATACCACAGCACAAGTGTTTTGTTGTTAAAAGAGCTACTTTTACAAGAAGCCAAACAAAATACATAGAATAAAAGAGGCTGTACCTGCAGGGCTTTAATCTTGCTGTGCACATTCTCCTGGGATAAAACTCTGGCTGGTTCAGCGTCTGTCAGGACCTGATCAGCCAGAAAAATGCTGTCATGGGACAATGCCCGTGATCCCATCATCCCCTGGGAGCATCTGTGGGGAAAAAACAGAAGGCAAAGACTGGAAGTCAGAACAGAAACAGCTGCAAAGCAAACATTTACAACTTTAAGACACTCACGCCAAGTCTTCCTCTGATCCGAGATCCTTCTCTGCTGCGATGTCACTGGCTGACTGACTGAGTTTGGCGGTTTCCTCTCCACCTGCTCTCTTACTCCTCCCAAAGATACGAGTTTTCAGAGACTTCAACTTGGACTTTTTACGTCCTGACAGAGATTGAGATGGAGACAGATCCAGGTCACAGCAGCTCACACACACACACACACACGCATGAGCAGATCTCACACAGTCTCCTCCCTGATGATCTTTAAATCACACGTATGTCAACTCTCTCGATTATGATCAATCATTGACAAGAGATGATCCTCGTTTGTGCTAGTCACGTGTTTGGATGGAATGCTCATTAGCTTTTTTGTCAAAGACTTTGCTTTGCACTCTAAAACAAACTGCATGTCAGATAATCTCACCTGGAATGTCCTCGGTGCTTTCTTCTGCATCTCCATAGAAAGTCTCCATCAGTTTGATGCACAGAAGAACTGCGGAACAGACAGAAACATGTGTGTGAAATCTCTTTTCAGAGGCTGTTGTCACACGCTGGAGGGCGTCTAACGAGGTGTGAGCCTTTCTTCTCTGCACTTGATGCATATGTGCAGAGCCTCGGGTGTGGCGCTCGTGTGATAGCCTGAAGAAGTCACTCTGGACTCGAGGTCCAAAGGTTTATTGGCACTATCAAGGAAGGCACAATGCTTTACAATAGCTCGGTAGTTAGGTGGGGCGTGCTGATCAATCAAAGAAGCTTTTTACAAGAGGACGCTAGAAAACACTTGAAATGCAGCGTCATCAAGAAAAACACACCATGTAGGTTACAGAGGAGGTGTAAGGACTTCTATTATTACATTGCAGTGGTAAGGGTGTGCATGAATATCACGCTGTCACAAAGCAGAGCAGCTTCTCAGGTGTTTTTACTAATGCAACACCTGACTGACAAACATCAGGACCGGGCTGAGGAGGGTGTTTGGTTCCAGACTTTACTCTGCACCTTGCCCGGCAGCTGGTGCACCATTTTCTGTGAATCACACAGCTCGTCCTGTGTAGCCAAGGAGCTGTTGTCAACAGAGCACGATCGCACACAGCATGGGTGCCTGATAAGACAAGATGTGCCAGGTGATGGATAAAGTCCACTCTGCACCTCTTACATCACCCCCAGCCTGCTCTCAGAGTGCAAACACACCCCGAGCAACTAGAACTGAACAACAACAACAAAAAGTTGCATGTGCTGTCAGGTTTGACTTGCACAACATTTGAACCTCTTGCCTCACACACACCTTTGTCTGTGGATTTATAAGCAGCACAGCCCTGAATGAAGCCGCTCGTGAATCAGGCCGCACCTCAAGAGTTTTGTCATCCGGCGAGCCGAGCCGTGTAGCCCCAGAAACAGAAACACGCGATAATCCTGTGGATTACTGACATTGCAGAGATTGAGATCCTTTGTAAGATTTCACAACACCATAATCCACAACAACAGCCGCTTAAGGGCACAAAATTCACCTGACGTTCACATACTTCAGTGTGAAAACCTGTCAGACACACACACATTCACACACTGTGTAGTGCAGAAATGAGTGAACTTACCCAGCGTCTAACAGCAGCGCCTCTGCTCCTCTTCCCCCCTCTCTTTGTCCTCCTCTCTAAGCCGACTTGTCCCGGCTGTGTCACTGTCTTAATGTTTAAACCTCAGACTTGTGTCGTCCACATCTGCAGGCGGAGGGAAGGGGAGTGGAAGGAGAGAGGAAACCAGAGAGAGCGCGAGAGAGAGAGAGAGGACACTTCATGAAAGGCAAAGCAAATGCACAAAGAGAAAAGAGGACAGAGGAGAATGAGAGAGAGAGAGAGAGACAGAGAGAGAGAGAGAGAGAGAGAGAGAGAGAGAGAGATACTCTATTACATTAGTGGCACACTGTGGCCCTCTGCGCTAAGCTCCTTATAAAACGCTAACCTGATTTTAGGCCCAGAAATGAGAGTAGAGGGGAAAAAAATAAAGCTCCAGTTGGAAAGAGGACAGGCGCGCATGAATTACGGCTCATAGAGCTGTTTACACATTTACACCGGGATACTTACACCCCCTGGGCGATCACAGAGGGGCGTCCTGCATGTGTGTGTGTGAGTGTGAGTCTTAGAAAGTTAAAAATTACAAAAAATAAACACTAACCAGGAATTAGTCAGCTCCCACCCCATGCTGGGATCCAGAGTTCAAATCCAAATGAACCAGACTTGCAGCCAAAATACATCCATCAAGTAATTTAACATGCATTAAACAGGCACATGATTGGTTGACCTTTAGTTTCCTCTGAATCTCCACTGTAAAAAGAAGATACAAAATCTTGAGACCGTGCTGGGAAAAGGCAGAGAAAAGATCAACTTTGTGCACACTCACACAGGATTCAGAGAGGGAAGCACAATCTAGGCCACTGGGCTACAATCAGTGAGAGGGAGGGCAGCAGGAAGTGGAGAACAAACCTTTGCATCCACTTTTTTATGTCTGGCTTCTTTTATCTTGAATATGAACCCAGACCTCAGCGGCACAGAGCCCAGCATGCTGTTTTGTTTTATTCCCAACATTTATGGATTTATTGTTTGTTAACTACACACGAGGGACAATGCAGCATGTATGCGAGTTTATCTTTTCTAATAACGTGATGGTAATGTGATGTGTTGTCAGCGCTCACCGCTCCTGCAGCCGCAGCCTTTGTCCTCTCTGGTCGAGGAAGACGAAGGTGATAACGTTTATTACAGTTACAGTCATCTGTGCTTCTCTGATGGATTACAGCTTTTCTTCCTCAGAGTGCATCGAGATTAAGGCCGATAGATAATCCGATCACAGCGCTGTTTGACCTCTGTTCATTCATGCAAACTGTTTATCATGAACGTCTGCTGAGGGAGATATATCAGATATTTTTGACATCAAACCCTGAACAAGTGACATTCACCAAATCACTGCCACCCCAGCCTGACTGTTCTCACCATCCATGTAATAATGTTTTTATAGAGACCTGATACAGCTGCTGCAGCTGCTGCTTCAGGTTTTTATGGGGTTAAAATCAGATCAGTCACACGTTTCTATGGGCATCTGTTCCGTGGCTGTGAAGTGAAGCCAAAAAACTGCAGTTCCTCTAACGTCCACTTGAGGCTGGCTCCAGAAGTGAGTCAGTCTCCATAAGTCCCCATGTTCAAATGTCCAACTTCACAGCAGAAATAAACATGTTTACAGCCTGGTACAAAAAACAGTTTTGGTCTCTATAGCTAATTTCCCCGTTCATGACAACTGTACTGAGGGTGAATTTATATACAACTCACCTGTTCACATTATATTAAGGCTTAAAGTTGAAGCCTCAGGTCTGCGTCTATTTATCAAATGTGACACACTGAGTATAAAGAAAACTGGACAATCTCAAATCGAGTAATAAAACACAGCCAGAACTTTTTTAATTATAAAATCATTTTTTAATATAATAAATGTTAAAATGTTTTAATTTATTTTGCCACCAGGTGGTGACAGGACACCTGAAAAATCATCATCATCATCATCATCATCATCATCATCCTCCATGCAGATGATCAGAAGAAGAGTGAAAAAAAAAAAGGTCATAGAAAAGAAAAGAAAGACGAGTAAACTAAATAAAATTCCAACAACACGGCTGATGTGTCGTTTTGAGGCCACTGAAGTAAACTAAGTCACCTGAGATGAATGAAGCTTTATAGTGTTTTTGTGTGTTTGGTGTGAAAAATGTCTACGCTGGTCTCGTGGCACTGTCTGAGGTCATAGTCACAATATCCAACGGAGAATCGACCCTGGAAGATAAAATGAGACTCAACATGTTGATTCAGAGACGAGTACCAAAGGATGAATATTACTTAGTATGAAGCTCACCTTAGGCCTTTTAAAGTAATCCAGCCCTCTTCCTATCTTGATGATCCAACCATTGTTAAACCTGAAAACACAGTGAAGTGTTAGAGAGGAGTACTAACATGAAATACAGTATTTTGGTATGATATCCTTCATATGTGTACCTGATCTCCCTGTCATGTATCGTGGCGGAATACTGCAGGTCCAGAGTCACTCCCTGAGCGCTGAGACTCTCTTTAATCTCAGCCAGAGCGCCGGTCTGTTGGCTGCCGTCCGCCTGCAGGACGAGACGAATGAACAGCAGTGAAACGACGGCAGCAGGAAGTGAACAGAAGAGGCCGCCATGGCTGCCGTGCATTCACCACATCAGAGCGACCTCATTACTTAAATAACCTACTTCGTCCTGCGTGGTGAGGAGGTGGATCTTTTTCACCTTACAGGACGATTTTAGCAACATCTCGCAGAACCGCAGGAAGTTGTACAGCTGTAGTGGGCAGAGGTTTGATTGTCATGTTAGAATGAGTTTGGTAGAATTTAATGTTGAGTTATAAGCATCAATATAAAGTCATACAACAGGTAGCTCTGATTGGTCAATTAGACATTTAGCACACCTGACTCATCACTGAAAATAACTTTTAATAAATATGTCTGAATTTTATATTTAAGCTTTTTTAATGAATATTCTGGATTTTATGAAGCTGTTAGACCACCTCGTTAATACAGGTGTGTACCTCGTTAATACAGGTGTGCACCTTGTTAATACAGGTGTGTCTGATAATGATTAAGAAGAAGAAGAGTTCTCTCCAGCTTTACTTTAAATTCTTTTATCTAATTAAACAACTAATGCTTCATTAACACAATATAATTAAGTAGGTCGGTCACAGAATCTTTCAGTGCTGATTAATGCTGATTCAACTGACTAATAATGAGTTACAATCCTGGTAATTGATTAATCATCTAAGTAATGAATCCATTATGAGCACCAACTATTAATCCAGCTTTACAATTATGAGGATTAGCTTCATTTCTAACACTGAACCTGATTAAACATGAATTATTTTAGGAATATGCACCATTCAAGCACCTTATCACAGCTGTGAATCCAGTAACTAAGAACATTATTGACAGACTGAATCAGTCCACAGTGATAATAACAGAGGTCTTACTTGGTGGATGTGCCGTATGTACGGATCTTCTACCCACACTTCTGTGAGCAAACTGCTGACGTACGGCTTGAACAGAGCCTCGTAGCTGTAACCTGTAGCATCCTCTGCTATTCTAATCTGCTCGTGGTATTTCCCATCTGACAGGAGAGGGAACAACAAGTGAGATTCAACTTATACAACAGGGCGCAGGAATAAAAGCCTCTACTCCAACTATGTAAGAAGGAGATTTATAGGAGTTTCATAACTTTTCCTTCAAGAGAGACTGCTGAAGAATATTCTGTGATCTGCTCTTGGCATCAGAAAACATCATGAGCTTGGTTTTACCAGCGTTAAGAACAAGTTTCACTGGTTAGTGAGTGCTGACACACTGAGGTAAATAACTGTGTCATCTGCATAGAAATGGATATTTAAAAAGTTGTAGTCTAACTAGATTTTGCCTCAGGGCCTGAAGATTAGGTGAAAATGCAGAAACAACCTGAGGGCTCTGACTCTTTTTAAGTTTTTAATCACGCTGTGTGGTTTGTAGGAATATCATTGATGGATTTTATTTTGAAATGAGCTATAAATAAACCTGCTAAGCCACATGAGGGGGCCCCACAGAAGGTTAATCCGGCCTTGGCCTGCTCTGCCCGGTGTGTTATGGACTCTTCAGTGGTTTATGTTAATTACCTTCTTTCATCTGGTTGACAAGAGCTTTGATTTGCTCTGCTCTGTCCATGTAGCCCTTTATCTTCTCCCTGTAGTGACCTCTCTTTGAGTCATCCTTCACAGCTGCTGCCAGGAGAAAGGAAACAACAACAAGTTATGGTTCTTCATCATCTTCAGCCTCTGTGCACATCACATCTGCAGGATGGAGACCTTTCAGCACGTCCATGAGCAGCTGGATGCCCTCCTGGTAGCAGACCAGAGACTCCTGGAAGCGGCCGGCCTGGTCCAGCTCCACCGCCCGCTTCAGGACGGAGATGGCGGAGGCCTCCATGCCGGACACGTGGTTCTCTGTCATTGTTCTTCTTCTAGCAAACTAAAACAGCGTTTTCATGTTTGTACTCCTTCAGGAGCCGAGCCCAACTTGTTACAGGAGGGTGTGCCACAAAAATAACTCCCAAAGGAAACTTGATGCTGGAGCAAACTGCTTAGCTGAGAGTCGTTTAAACAGAAAACACACCTCTAAAAAACTCACATTTTAATCACATCTTTATTAAACATATAAAGTGTTTTTTTTTTCATCGGGTAAAATCTAAATATAACTGTAGGAACCGTGTTGAAGCGACTTGTGTCACATCGGCGGCAGTTTCAATGTAACTCCTTCCGGGGCGTATTTCTATGGAGGAGACCAAATTGTCATAACACCAACGTGACTTTCTGTCCGCGGCTCTTCAGCTCTGAAATCAACGTTTACCGCGCTGACTTGTTGAATATGATCTGAATATTTGAATATTTAATTCGTCTGTTTGTTTTGTCTCTTAACGGTCAGTTAACGGTCGAGTCACGCGCTCATTTAGCCGTTAGCCCGGCTGTAACCTTCACCGCGCGCTCCCGAGATATTTAAAACAAACATGTCGGGCGTCTGCCGGGCACTGTCGGTCAAGGTAAGAACAGTGTGTGTGTGTGTACACACGAGTAGTCAGTGTTAACGTGTCCGCCATGATAAGAATGTTTGAATCTTTCTAACTGTTAAGGAAAGGAGCATCAATGCTTCCTTTATTATCTCCTTTAGCATAGGATACACCTGACCATCCTTAAGGAAAGGAAAGGAAAGGAAAGGAAAGGAGCATCAATGCTTCCTTTATTATCTCCTTTAGCATAGGATACACCTGACCATCCTTAAGGAAAGGAAAGGAAAGGAAAGGAAAGGAGCATCAATGCTTCCTTTATTATCTCCTTTAGCATAGGATACACCTGACCATCCTTAAGGAAAGGAAAGGAAAGGAAAGGAAAGGAGCGTCAATGCTTCCTTTATTATCTCCTTTAGCATAGGATACACCTGACCATCCTTAAGGAAAGGAAAGGAAAGGAAAGGAAAGGAGCGTCAATGCTTCCTTTATTATCTCCTTTAGCATAGGATACACCTGACCATCCTTAAGGAAAGGAAAGGAAAGGAAAGGAAAGGAGCATCAATGCTTCCTTTATTATCTCCTTTAGCATAGGATACACCTGACCATCCTTAAGGAAAGGAAAGGAAAGGAAAGGAAAGGAGCGTCAATGCTTCCTTTATTATCTCCTTTAGCATAGGATACACCTGACCATCCTTAAGGAAAGGAAAGGAAAGGAAAGGAAAGGAGCTTCAATGCTTCCTTTACTTGTCTCCTTTAGCATAGGATACATCGGACCATTTTTTTGACCGTGCTCTTAGTGAATTTCCGCCCAGCAACCATCTGCAGTTAACCACCAGCCAATCAGCTGCCAGTACTGAGGCACCTGGGTACAGGTGTCCACAGTGTCATCTCATCTTGCTGAGTACTGTATTGTCCACTCATCACTGTCCTGCATGAGGGTGTGCTTTACTGTGATTACTGTGCCATCCTCAGGCCACATTATCATTAATTATAGATATAGATTGATTCTTTATTGTCCTTACAGAGAAATGTGTTGCCTCACATAACACACGTTAGCAGGGCCGGCCCTCGACTAACACACCCAGTGCACTTAAGAATCACACACACCTGTAATAACAGAGTGAACACACACAGAGACACAGTGGAGATGGACAAATGGACTAACATCAGGTCTCTCGCTGTATGTGAGGACTGGAAAACAGAAACATGGAGTGAGAAAACTGAGAAAGGAGTTATTAAACTAGAAAGTCAGTCTAGAAACACACACACACACACACACACACACACACCAGGAGAGTTGGTGGGTTAAACTTTACAAACTGAGTCTCAGAGCGTGTGAAGCCTGTGCTATGTGCTGCCACGCTTTATATTTCCTCTCCTCGCTGTGTTCACAGGTGCTGACAGAAGCTCCTCTCTGCCCGTGGTTTGTGTCGGCACGGAGCAAATTTACCAAATCAAGAATCCCAAAAGAGGTAAGAATCCCAGGCAGCTTCACTGGATGTTTGCTGTTCTTTGTTATCGTGTGAACTGAGACATCAGTGTGTGTGTGTGTGTGTGTGTGTCTTGTTACTGGATATTATACTGGGGGTACAAATGGAGCGAGGAGCCGTTTATCTGAGCAGGCTGTAAAACCGATCGAGGTTCACGTGCTGCAAACACAGACACTCCATAGTCAGCCAGAGGATAAACCCGCACCGAGCTCGAAGGGCCAGTACGAGCCTGACAGAGCCAGAGCTCTCTACCTTTAGTGTGTATCATGGTCACGTGCTGCATTACTTCAGGCTCTGTTTGTCTTCACAGCTGTTTGTCGAGCAATCGAAAGAACACGAGAAATACGGAGGCGACCCGGACCAACCTCACAAACTGCACATAGTGACGCGGGTTAAAAGTGTGATGCGGAGGCCGTACTGGGAGAAAGAGATGGTGAAACACCTCAGCCTTCAGAAGGTGAGACTGTCATTACAGAAACCTTAAAGACATTCAGTGAACTGCTGCATGCTTTTATTCTGTCGTCTGTATGTTGAGTTCATCTTGTGACTGTTTCCTCTTTGTTTTCAGGCACACACACCTGTCATCCACAAAAACACACCTGCAGTCAATAGCCAACTGAAATTTGTCAAGCACCTTGTAAGGTAAGGCTGGTGTACAGACTGAGGGTCTTAAAGAGGATTTATAACTCAGTGAATACGTATCAAAGCTGTTTGTGCTCCGTTCAGGATCCAGCCTCTGAAGACTCCGTATGGACTCCCTGCTGAACAGGACATGGCGGACACCTACATCAACAGCAACGGAGAGCTGATTGTTCACCGCCTCCTCCAACCTTTAGACACCAAGGCCATCAAATCATAGCTCCGCGTTCAATCATGAGTTCAGTTATTCATCCATCATGAAGAAGATCCTGCAGCTCCGTAACTTCAGCCACAGAGGAGACGCCGAGGCAGCAGCTGGACTTGAAGTTAGCCTGATGTGTTTGACTTTATTACATGTTCCTCAGTAAATGTCATGACGTTTTCTTTTATTAAAAAAACATAAATTAAAGACCTGAAATATGAGCATGAATATTGTTTTTTGTAGCTTTGTAGATTTACCACAGACCACGTCAATAACATCTGCTGTCCTTGTGGACTCTTTGACCTCATGACATTTTCCATCAAGGTGAAGGACGAGTGTTTAGGAAAGGACACAGGAGATCATCACAGGAGACTCTTACTGCCACACACCCACAGTCCACTCCTACGTATGTTTTAAACATTTCTTGTAGTCTTACAGCTTCTCAAAGTGTACGTGACATACACCTGAACCAACATTAAAGGGGCATGACAGCAATTCACACTTAACATTGCATCATGGGAATTGTAGGAAACTAAAAGTCAGGATGCTGCTACATGAAACTTCATAGAACATAGAGTTACAAATTCACACCGTCAGACATTTTTAATTTCTTTCTGCATTAAGTCATGTCAAACTCTTGCTACAAGGAAACGTCGTGTAAAAAGGTCTTTGATGCTTGGCACTCGTGCATCGTGTGTTTTAGTATCAGACTTGCAGGGTTACGAGGAAAAGCAGGAAACAAACCAAACTATCTGAAATGAGCACGTCTGTAATCAAAGACACAAAATCAACAATGTGATGACGCTAACAGAGACTGTAGCCGACACGTGATTGGTGGAAAGGCTCAGTGACACTTTGACACGTGCGCTCTTCAAACATAAAACACAGCAGACGATTCTTTAAATAAGGCAGAAACAAACCTGCTTTTACAGAAGGAGATGATAAAATGATTCACTGAGAGAGTGGGAAGAAGAAAATCAAGGCGGGCTGTCTGCGAGACTTTCTGTGACTGAGGTAGCCCTGAGAGAGGAACCCAGATGACCGTCAGAGCTCTTCAGTCGTCTCCAGAGTCGGAGTCCGAGTCGTAACCTCGTCCTCTGATGGTTTTCTTCTCCACCTTTGTGAACTTTGAGCCCGACCTCTGCGTCACCGTTGGAGGTTCCATCAGGTTACCGCTGGAACGATGAAACAAACAGCATGATGTTAAATATACATTGTGTTTACGTTGGCACATTGCTGCGATTCAGTCAAAGTCTCACCTGTAGTTAATGACATCAGCACAGCCGAGTCTCCACTCGAGCATCTCTGTGGGGAAGTCGTCTGTGTTTCCGAGGTCGGTGAATCCGACCACGTAGTCCTTTGTTTTCCCGTCTAACAGCAGGGCCAGTGTGGGGATGACTTTGATCCGCAGCCTCTCCGTCAGGAACGGAGCCTTCTCCACGTTCAGCTTGATGAACTTGGTCTCAACGTGCTTCTTTGCCAAGATGGCCAAGTGTTTGTCGAGGATCTTACACCTGTAGAAGGAGAGACAGAGTCAGCACACTGCAGCTACTGAGATTAAGAAACCTGAGTGGTCTGGGTCCTTCAGGGAACCTTGAAGTGGACAGAAACCAACAGACTTACCTGAAGGTGGAATTTCTGTAGAAGTGGCAGACGACGTTCTTGCTGTCCTTGACCTCGCTGAAAAAGTCCTTCTCACTTGCGATTTCTCTGTACTCTCCGTGACCTTTAGACAACCACTCCTTCAAAAAAACAGAGAGCTCAGATGATTTAACAGTCGAGCTCAGTGAGAACACTTGGCTTGGAGATGCACACCAGTTAAAGCAGCACACAGACAGATGACACGTTGTGGTGTAAACCGTCCCACATACCTGCTTCTGTTTCTGGGCTTTCTTCAGCGCCTCTAATCGTCTCTCCTTCAACCTTTCCAAATCGTCTTCCTCCATCTCGTTCAGTTTGCTCAACTGTGCGTCCACCTTCTCCTCCACCAGCTTGGCCGAGTGCTCCAACGCCTTCGCTATGATGTCCATCGCTTGGCTGGCCATGACGCTCTGTGTGTGAAGACTCTGAGGACGTAAAAGAACAGACTGTGTAAGCCTGAGCACGCACCGACGATCGTAACTTTACATCTTTATACCTGCAGGCTTCATTTATGGCTTTTGTTCATCAGGCGTCCCTTTTATGATTAGAGTTTATACAGCGTTGGGATGTGACGTCACATCCCAACGCTGTATAAACTCTAATCATACTTTACATCATGGATGTTAGGATGTTGCCAGGCAACAGTGTTTTGTGCTGTCACTTCTGTCAACAAAGCATTAAACTTGACGACAGCCGATTCAGCCTGCGCACACAGCTTCTTTAGCGTCTTTACGGTAACAGACAAAGCCATGGTAACGGCCCGGCACACCTTGTTCAGCCGGCTGTTAGCTCGCGTTAGCCTAGCCTAGCTGCGTTAACGCACCTGTCCACCTGCTCGTCACTTCACCTCTCACCTCACGCGCATCTAATCAACGCCGAAGAAAAGTGACGTCAGCCAACGTCGAAGAAACACCCAGACAACGCTACACAGCTCATGCTAGCATGCTAACAGGCTAACGTTAGCCCTGTGTGTGAGGCTTCACACCCCGACACGGACGCAGACTACGTCATCAACAGGTGAGGCGATAACAAAACGTCAAAGGTGCGTCACGTTAACGTTAACCGTAAACCTCCGTCTGCCGTTAAATGATCCGGTTACCTGATAACTGACTCGCGGGCTGCTCCCGAACAAACAAACGGTCCGTCTGTGCGCGAGATGCAAACGGTGGAAGCGGATGTTACGTCACGGGAGGCCCGATGACGTCAGGCGGTATAATACGTCAAAGAAAGCGGATTTTTTTATTTTGTGGGTAGATAATAATAATATTATTATTATTGCTATCATTATTATTATTATTATTATCATCATTATTATTAAATAGTATAGTATATCAATAATAATAGTATAATATAGTATATAGTATATCAATAATAATAACAAAGGCCATCAGTGTGAGTGATGTGTCTACTCCTACAGACCGTCTCTTGCCTATTTTTTACAGTTGCTTCTTGGCACGTCAGTCCAGTCCAGTGAATTTGTTGGGGACTATTTTCAGCGGTGGATGAATCCACGTTTGGAGCTCTAGTGAGTGTTTGTGGCAGCAGGACAGTGTGCTAATGAACTAGAGGAGGTTGATCTGTTGTTTTCTGCTGGTTTGAGTCTGAACGTGAGATTTACTGACAAGAAAAACAGAATATCAGCGTTTACTTGTTCTGCAGAGAGGAGCAGAGTGGCCGTGACTGTCATGCCATAGCCAGAGCCAGAGCCAGAACTAGAGAGACAAAACCAGATCCACAGAGCCAGAGCAGAGCATCTGCAGGATTAGTGACACCTTTATGTGGAGGTGCATCATTCAGAATCTGCAAAACCACCACAAGGAGAGCAGCAGGGACACCCAGTGGACAGGTGGAGGGGTGTGCAGGACTAAAAACTTTGTATGACTCTGTGGTGGTCGTCTGCTGGGGAGTCAACAGGTCCAGCTCTGTCCTGGTCTGCCCTCTTAGACTCCATAGAGGAAGTGGAGGAGAGGAGGAGGTTAGCAAAGCTGACCTTCATGATGAACTCCTCTCACCTCCTGCATGAGACTGAAGACACCTTCTACCTACAAGTATAACTTTAAATAACCGACAGACAAACGGGTTAATACAGAGTTTACAGTTTATTACCAAGATTTAGAAAAACTTACAAACAAGTTCACAGCTTCTGGTCTTCAGGCACGAGCCAGTTTAGAGAAGTCAGGACTGGCCGATTTGAACTTCTGGCAAGATATGACGGGTGAAGAGAAGCAAACGCGTTGAAAGTGAGCGGAGACTTTCACATTCTGAGTTACATTCATGTCAACAAGTTGAAACAAAAAGAAAGAAAAGGACAAACTGATTTGGCTTGCATATAAAGATACTGCGTTAAACTTTAAACTCTTCAACCAACCAGCCGGCTGCATCTGCCGAGCACGTTAACCTCACAGAAACACGACGATGGAGCCACGAGCCGTACAAACGTCCCGATCTATGTACACAAGTACATACGATCACCTGTTCCTAAACAAATCCAGCATGATTTCAATATTCAGATTTGTTTAACTGTATGAAATGTTACATCATCTCGCCTGTCTGTGGAAAATAAGATATGCATAGGCTACTTATTGACCATAACCCCCTTCGACGTCCTCCCAGAGTCAGAGTGCTACTGAGAATCAACAGTTAACCCTCGTCGTGAAGTGCTTTGGCCAGCTACGATGTTCCACGTCTGAACACTGACAAACAATTAAAGTGAGAAAATTTACAATTTAAAGACAGTTACTAAGAATTCACTACATGTAAACAATACAAGAGGTTTAACCCCTTCATGTACATCTCTTCTTTTAAAACTTTGAAATAAAAACATTATTTACATACTTCTGTAACAGAGTTTGGCACTTCAAAAAGATACGACTGTACCGCTGTTTGCTTTTTTGTGACACAGCAGTTCTCAGGTCAGAGCATGACGCGGATGAAAAATAGATTTGATTTCTACCATAAATGGATTATCACGAGGGAGCGTTCAGACTCAGGATCCGGCGCTGTGGCGGTGTGAAACAATCAGGAAATCACTTTTTATTTCGCCGATTAACGACTTTATTGAAGCCGGCGCTCCGGTGAAAAAAGGTTTTTCCCGTTCATTTCAGCGGAGGTGGTCCGTTTCGGCTTCAGCAGTCCATGCGCGGGGGAAGAGGCTGATCCAGATCCAACTTTTGAGAAAACAAAGCCCAACATAACGCTGCAGCCGCCAATCACACACACCAAACCAGACAGTCTGAAATGTCTGTGAGACTATCCTCCAATCCTACCTGACTCCAACTCACAAATTTACGCAGCAAAATAATGACACAAAGAAGTTTAATTAGATTTGTGTCTGATGGTGAGTGAGCGAGCGCCAGCCTCGATAAAGTTGCTAATCAGAGAAATAAAAAGTTATTTCCTGATTGTTTCAGAGCGGATACATTCAGCACATACAGACACGCCCACGGCAACCCACCTCACCCCCATCCCCAACACCGGACAACCTGCTACGACTTGCAGCTACGCCGCATCCTGTCTGAACGCTCCTTAACTCTGACTGATGTCACTAACTGCTTTGCGATGGTTGTGTGTGTCACAGTCATTATTTTAAACCCAGACTGATTCAACTGCATAATTGAATAAAAAACTGCCTGTGTGACATTATTTATTATTTAAACCTCAGTTACACGGAGGGGAAATTAAAAATTTAAGACCTGGTTTGACTGGACGTGTAAGAAATAGTTCATCACTGCCTGCAAAATCTTGATATAAAACTTCACGCACATTTCAAAATGATTCTTTGTTTGTTTAGAAAAGAACTGAAAACTGAAACATTTGCAAAAATCTGCTACGATCACCGTTCTGGGTTTCAGTGAGGAGATTTCCTGCCTTTTAGTTAGTTTTAGTCCGTCTGCAGTGAAAGTGAAGTCAGATTTTTTCGTCCTGACCTTGGTGAAAGCACCAAAACAAAAAGTGGTGTCGTCATGGCAACAAAGAGTGAAAAGATTTTCCTGTCTCCGTCTTCTTCTTCACGCTATCTTCAGGGTGCTGCCGTAAGCCTGCTGCACGACCACCTGCACGTTGTCGAGGATGAAGTCGAAAGCCATGCTCCAAACGGATTCCACCGACTGCTGCATGAGCCTGACGGAAAGGATCGGGTGGAGACACGAGGGTTGAATGAAAAGAAGGTGAGGGAGGTGGAGACACGGAGGAGGCTAAACTGAACAGTTCTTACCTTTTCATGTATTTAATAATCAGATCCAACTTCTCCAGATCTTTATCGTCGATCAGATCAGTGCAATATTTCACCACCTGCAGGATGTCCTCCTCCATGGGCTCTGAAAAGATTAGAAATGTATTTTTACAGCTGCAGGAGGTTGAGAGGCTCTACGACAGCCCTGTGCAGCCTCACAGCGTACCTGTTATGGTGGTCACCCATTCCCGTAGGAGCGTTTTAATGTCCGTCAGATCGCAGGCTCCGGCTAACGCTGGAGCAGGACGAGGAATGAATTTGGACAGAGTCTCCGGGACGTCTGGTTTCGAGGCCGACGTGGACGGATTGTTTTCAGTCTGTGAAAATGAAAAGATCAGATCAGAACTTCCAAACGACACATAGAAAACCTTCATCTAACGTCTGAAACTGTTAACCGGCTCACCTTTATTATGTTCATCGGTTCCCATGATTTTACCGGTGGCAGTAAGGTTTTGGCCGGGCTGTTCGCCGCGTGACGTCTCTTCACAGGAGAAGATCTTTTAACCGGGCTCGCTGCATTTTTTCTCTTGTAGCGCCGCTTCACCCGACCGAGTCCAACTCCTGACTGTTTTAGCTGCAGCAGTGGATTTTTCTGCTCCACTGCTGAGAAAAGAACACAAGATTCAGAGAATGTGGAGCCGGTGATGGCAGAAAAAAAAAGGCAACATGTGGACTTACACATCTTTGCCTGGGCCTGGACGTTTGTTACACGGTTGTAGGCAGACTTCAGTTCTTCCTGGAGCTCTTTGGGAAGGGCAGCAAATACGTCCGGATCAACCTGCAGTCAGAAAGCCAAACGATGATCAGCTTTGTCCAGTTAAATTACAGAATGGACGATGAAGACGATGCTGAGCAGCCACACCGCCTACTTTCCAACATAAAGAAGCTGCATCGGTTGCATCTTTACCTGTGAGAAGTTTGGTAGTTCAAGTACGATCCCGGGACTGTCTGGCTGGTTTGGAATCTGCAGGACCAATGTGCCGACGGGTGGAGTGTATAGTGCAGGAGCAGATGTAGGAGGACAAGGAGGGGTGGTTGGACGAGTCTTGAGAGACTGAGGCTGTGGACTGGGTGACCGACGGAGGCTTCGATTAGTCCACGACTGCTCCACTTGCTCTCTCAGCTCTGCAGGCAAGGCCTCCAACACAGAACGATCCACCTTGGACGTCATAAAGAAGCACGAGTTGTTAAAATGACTGAATCATTCAGTTCGTTTCATCAATCAGACTCCGTCTCACCTGAGAAGGAGACGGGACCTCGATACTCAAGTTGAGACGAGCTCGAGAGTGTTTCGGAGTTCGTCTGGACGCCTGCTGGTCTCTGCTCGTCCCTGGGACCGGCTCGGGAGTGGAGGGAGGACGCGGTGCTGCAGTCGAGGAAGTCTTTTCCTGATGTGTGCTGTCAGCAGCATCTGTAACACGGATCCTGAGCTCAATCCAATTCACAGACGACAACAACAAAGACATGAACTGAAACAAGAAGACTTCACACAAACCTGTGTTGGTGGATCTCGCTTTCAAGCTTTTGTCTAGCAACATCTCTTTGATGGAGCGCGTCCGGGATCCCGTGGAGTCCTGCTGGACAGAGTGATTCCCTTCAAGAAGCTGAACCATGATGCCGATCCCTCGCAGGTCCTGAACCTGTAACTTCATGGCGTGGAACAGCTTGATGACGGCGGCGGCGATCAGCTGACCGTTGTCAGTGGACTGAGCGAGCATCACAGTCCTGACAGAGACGGACAGGAGTTAGCCTACAGAGAGTCGAAGAGTCCTGCAACAAACAGGGACGACGGTCGGTCTCTTTCCTACCTGGCTAGGTTGTCACATATCCCGTGACCGCCATATTTAGCCGGTTCCAGCGGCGCTCCAACCTTGCGCACCATCACCTTGAGGGTAACTCTGCGACCTCGCAATCCTGCTTCTTGTAAACGCTTCTGCACCTCCATGGACAAGTTAGTCAGGAAACACTCCGCCTCATCGACCTGGTCACAGGAGTGACACGAGGGTTAGAGAGAGGGACGGGCAGGAAAAGAAGAAAGCACGGGTCAAAGGAAGAAGGCCTAACCCTCGTAAAGCGAATGTTGTAGTTCATCTCAGCGGAGACGGACTTCCTCTCCTTCTCGTAGCGGACAGGACGATCGTCGAGCCCCCTGCAGAAGCGGAACAGGGTTTGTCCGGTTCGGGGTCCAAACTTCTTCTGCAGCTGAGACAGAGACACCTGCTGGAGGTCTCCACATGACCTCACACCCATAGCAGCCAGCTTCCTGCCCATCACAGGCCCAACACCTACAAAAAAGACAATTAACCATGGACCACTCAAAGCCTGCAGACCAGCAGGTGGTGCTGTATCTACCTGGCAGGCTGGTCACCGGCAGGTCCCGGATAAAGTCGTCCACTTCTTCAGACTTTAAGAAGTACTGCCCTTCTGGTTTCGCCTTCCGGGTTGCCAGCCGAGCCAGCAGGATGTTGGACCCTGCAGAGACGGGCGGTCAGTTTGAGTTTGTAAAACAGGGACACCACCTTAAATTCAGGTGACGGTGCAAACACTCACCCATGCCCACTGAAGCACAGCATTTGGTTTTCTCCTTGATATCCGCTCTGATGGCTTTGGCCAGATCTTCTGGGCTGACGCCGAGCTCGGCCAGCAGAGCAGAACCGTCTATCAACACTTCATCGCAGCTCAGAGCCTCGATGTCGTGGGTGTAGCTGCAAGGAACAAATAAATAAGAAGGTGTGCTTTGCACAAAAAGGAAGCAAGTGTAAAATTCGACCCGGGACAACTACTTCTTCTTCTTCTTCTTACCCTGCCAGAGTCTCATACATGGTGAGAGCCACCTCTTTATAGGCCTCGAAATCATACGGGACGGACTGCAGCGAGGGACAGAGCTGTTTGGCTTTGCCAAAAAACATCCCATTCCTCACACCTGCTTGTCTGTGAGAGACAACGACGACTCGTTAGTACGAAATACAGATATTTGTGTCATTTAATACAAATTAAAGTGCGCCCGTACCTGGCCTCGTAGCTGCAGGATGCAATCTCTGCCATGGAGAGAGCAGCAGCATCCTGGTCCACTCCGTTGGGATGCGACTCTGGACTCTCCTGTGAAGGAGTTCTGTACAGATCCTCATCTGCCTTTTCTGAGAGGCAGGACAAAAAATGAAGATGAAGACGTGTGCAGGAGAATAAATATGAGACATACACTGACAAACAGGTCAGGTGTGACAATCTCACCAGGCTGAGGATGAGTGTGTTTCCTCTGGTAGTACTGCAGCTCCAGCTGAGGGTTGGCTCCGGCCCTCCGGGCCACTCTGCCCTCTCCCCGGTTACTGGTCACAGCTACGGGCTTCCCTGCAAGAAAAGTCCATCGACTCAACCCGGAGCACCGACTGGATGTATGAACTGAACCTGTGAACACGGCTCACACAGCATAAACAGACAAAAAGGAGACTCACCTTTGAGCTCTGGATGATGTCGGATGCCCACAGACACAAAGAAACAGTCCATGTCCACGTGAAGGATACAAGACTTAACACTTGCAGACGTACCTGAGCACACGAATAAATACACAGCTGATCATCAACAATGAATCCACACGCATCCTCACAAGCTGACTAGAAGGAGCTGCACATTACAGTACCTTGCAGATATTATCATATATATTGATATATACACCATTAATGCTGTTTTTCATCCTTCCTTGGCTGATGGATCATTTTCTTTGTGGTCCAACTGACTCATCAACACATTTACAGACTCACTGACTGACTCTATGGGAGGAGTTGAGTTTGTAACCACCCTGATTGTCTGCTACGTGCAGAGTTCAGGACACACCGACTAATGTCAAATGACTTGAACTGGAGAGGTTGCTGTTACTTGGTGTGGACCACTGAGCCACCGTGACACCCCATTACATAAAGACAGATGAATGAATAGCCACAGAACATCAAAGTGACCTTTCCTTCCCTTCCCTTTCCTTTCCTTTCCTTTCCTTTCCTACCTCGGCTGTCTGCAGACTGCTGAGCCGCGGATTTCCTCAGCCGCTCTTTTCCAGGAAACGACGTGGCCCCGGCTGCTTTCCGTTTACTGTGCAGTTCGTTGACGTATTCGGAGAAGCCGGTCCTCCACGTGGAGATCTGGTGCAGCCGTGAGTGAGAGTAGTACTCAGAGATCAGACCGCCCGTCTGTGCCAGCAGCTGAGCTGAAGCCTTCGAAGACGACGACGACGATGAGAACGACTTTTCAGTGGGAGGATCGAGTTTGGCTGTCACGTTGGTCGTGTTCAGCGAGGCTGAGTCAGATGAGAAGCTGTGGTGACCACCGTTCAGTCGAAGTGGAGAGGTCTGTTCAGGATTTGAATCCACTTGGCACGACGGCTGGAGCTGTTTTAGCAGTGTGTGGTTTTCTGTGGCTTTTAGAGCCTCCTGGTAGGTGGGAGGTGGAGGTGGAGGTGGAGGTCTCTTCTCAGATTGCTTTGGAGGACTGTGGGGGAACTCATACGGGTCAGGTTTGGTCTGAAACTGTCCTGGAGGGCTCTGAGGTTTCTCCTCTGAACTCTTGTCCCTGTCGACGGAGGGTTTGTCTGTAACAGGCGACAGCTCCTCTGGATTTAAGGCACCGTTAACGAGGTGAGTGTGTCCGTTGGTCAGTGGGAGAGGATCTTCTTGCATTTCAGTCGTTTTTGAAAGGCTCAACATGTCCGATGAGGTCTGCAATGATCCGTTTCTGTGAGACGAAGAAGACATTTAATGTAACAAGACGTTCCCACTGAGCGTGCAAAACATCTCGTATCTCTAACATAAAAGTGTCGTACTCACATTTTTAACTCCACCTCCTTGCAGCCACTCCGGGAACGGCTGCAAGAAGAGTTGATCTGAGGTTGTGGTTGGCCGGCTCTCTGCTGCTGCTGGAGGTTAGGATGAGGGTTAGACGGTGTGTATGTGTGTAAAGGAGTTCTGTGCCTGGCATCTGTGTGACTGGATTGGGGGTTAATGAAGCGAGCTGCAGAGCTTTGCTGGATGGACTGAGGTTGGACGTTGCCTTGGTAAGGTCGACTGTGGCTGGGGTGAGGAGGGATGGAGTTGGGTGAAGGCGGCCCGTGGTTGAGAGCCAAACGCTGTGGCGGATGGACGCTCGACTGAAGCAGTCCGTGGCTCGGTCCTGCCGTCTCTGAGGTCTGCCGCAGAGTCGCGCCAGGGAAGAGCGGGCCTTTCTGTTTGGCGTACAGCTGGTACTGCCGGTACGGCAGCAGGCGCCCAGCCTTGACACTGTTAAACACACACAGTGATTTTCAGAGAATATTGTGGAGCATAATCCGACATGAGCACAGGATTGGTCCACCTGAACACACCTGTCAGTGATCCACTCCGGCTTGATGACCTTCTCCCCTTTGAGCTCCTGGATCTTGCTGTTGGGCAGATTGTTGGCGATGATGTGGGTGGTCTTGGAGCGCGAGTAGTAGACGTGGAACTGCCCACCGTGCAGCATCATCAGCCGGCGTAGCTCGTCTGCACTCGGCTCTGCTCAGGAAAGATATCACAACTCATCACCATGACAACAACAAAATCGACACCCTAACTCCTGAGGCGTCCCGATCGATGACCAGCTGACCTGCTCTGATCACGCTGCCTCAGTTCCCACTTCACAACATCTCACAACAACATGCTACCCAACTCCCGATACAGGCTGTGATCATCTCACGACTCGATTACTACTGATACGTAGTAAAAAGTAAAAGTCACGCTGTAACAGGTGTGTTACCTGTGTATCCGTTGACATAGATGGACACTCCGGTGAAAATGCTGGAGCATGCACCTTCCTTCTGTTTTTCTCTGGGGGCATCCAGTTTAAACTGCTCGTCCAGCTTCGCCACTTTGGCGGCCATGTAGCCACCCTGCAGAGCGAGCAGGAGAGCCACGACAGAGCGAGGCGTTAAAGATCATCCACAGCCACTGTGCAACACACACACGTACATGTCGCTGTGTGATACTCACCATTTCAGCCCAACCATTGTCACCACCGGCATTGGCTTTCTTCTTCATCCACCCATCTCGACTCATACTGAGCTACCTGAAAGCAGAAGAGGAGGAGGAGGAGCCGATCATTTTCAAGTTCACCTGTATGCAGACGATGCAGTTATTTACCGCAGTGTGTCAACACTCGCTGATGTTGTACAGGAAACCGCGTCTCAACTGAAACTTCTTCTTAATGCTGACTTTAAGCCTTAATATAATGTGAACAGGTGAGTTGTATATAAATTCACCCTCAGTACAGTTGTCATGAACGGGGAAATTAGCTATAGAGACCAAAACTGTTTTTTGTACCAGGCTGTAAACATGTTTATTTCTGCTGTGAAGTTGGACATTTGAACATGGGGACTTATGGAGACTGACTCACTTCTGCAGCCAGCCTCAAGTGGGCGTTAGAGGAACTGATGGAGGTTGCTGCTTGGATAAAATGTATTAATTAGTGAGTTTTAGATGTGCTGCTAGGCTAATTTTGTTACATTTGGACAGAGCCTAGGCTAGCCGTTCCCCCCATTTCCAGTCTTTGTGCTAAGCTAAGCTAAATGCTCGCCGTAGCTTCATATTTAACGGTGCAGTACCGGTCCTCTCATCATGAAAGTAAATGAGCGTGTAAACATGTTTATTTCTGCTGGAGCCAGCCTCAAGTGGACGACAAGAGGAACTGCAGATTTTTTTTTTTCACTTACACATAGGAACCAATGGAGGATGCTACTTGACACCAGGCGGTTTATTTGCATATTAAACTGATTGATCCTTTAGTTGTTGGTAGTTTGCAAAGACAAAGACATGCAGTTAATACCAAACACTTATGTCTGCTAATGTTTGTTAATAATGCATAACTGTTATGACACACACACACACACACACACACGCGTGTTATTACATGTGTGTGTGTGCAGGGGCATGTCCGGGCAGCTCCTCTGCAGCTGACAGGTCAGAGCTCCATGTGGCACTCTGACACGTTTCTCTGTGTAACAGCAGCTCACTTAGCCTTTAGCTTAGCATAGTTAATGTTGCATGTCGCCGCTGCGCCATGACAGCTCTGTAACATCATGTGTGAGTTCGATACCCGCCTGTGTACGGCTGTAAACAAACACACACACACACATACACACACACGGAGGCTAGTTACCTTTGTATCCTGTCACACACACTTCTCTCTGCAGATAACGTCCAACACACACGGTGTGTGTGTGTGTGTGTGTATGTTTGTGTGTGTGTGTGTGTGTGTGTGTGTGTGTGTGTGTGTTTCCGAGGCGAAATGGAGCTCCTCCACACAGTTAGCTCGACTCCTGCAGCTCCACTTTGCTCCTCAGATGAACTCCTTTAGCTGAGCTGAGCTCTCCTTACTCCTTCGCGCTGCCACGCCATGTCTGTCCGACGTTCAGGCTCAGCCTCCCGGTCCTCCTGCTCTCCGGTCCCGCCGCCTCTTGTTGTCGGTCCATTTGCTTTTTTTTCCTTCCACACAGCGAGAGTCAAGCGAGCAAAAGGCGGGAAACGTGCAACATCCGGTGATAGATTTCAAAATAAAACACTGGACGACAACTAATGAGGCAAGGAAGTGTAAAAAACTAAAAAACTGCAGTTTCTCTAACGTCCACTTGAGTCTGGCTCCAGAAGTGACTCCATAAGTCCCCATGTTAAAATGCCTTCATTCTTATTCATTATTCTTCATTCTTCTTCGTTAATGGGCTTTAAAGTAGGGCTGTCAAATTAATGTGTAAATTTTGATTAATTAATTATAGAAAACATAACGCCATTGGAAAAGTAACGCACATTAATCGGGCTGCGTGTGTCCACTCTCCAGCTCAGTAGGTGGCAGTAATGCTCCTTAATCGCTTGTTGCCGTCAGCCATTAAATAAAAAGAAGAATCAGACTGCGCGGTAACCGTGGTAACCACCTTTGAGTCGGCAAACAGTTCATTGACATGAACTGAAAACTTTTCTTAGTTTTTCATGTGAAACATGTTTTTCATTGATTTCTTCATCTACTGAATTCAGTTTGATTTGAAACATGTTTGAAAAAATATGTGCGATTAGATTAATCACAGAGCCTATAATTCATGAGATACATTTTCTGAATTGCTTGACTTCCCTAGTTTGTATATTTTTGTCAAGTTTCTGTCATATTTTGTCTGGCCAAAAAAAATTGATAATAATACTATTTTTTAAACGCATTTTATTTTGAAAAACCAAATCCGCTCCACTTCCGGTCCTCCTGTCGCTTCTCTCAGGTAACTTGACCCAGCTCGTCTTGTTTATAGCTTGTTGTGTTGTAATGAGTGTGTGTCACCTGAAATGACTGTGTGTGTGTCAGGTTTAAATCACACACACACACTCTGATGACACTCTCACGCCGGGTTACCGCGCGCCGGGGCAGCCGTCGGTGCGTGACGCTGCTGTGGGTGTTGAAGTAACCGTGCGGAGGGTTAACGCGCCCACACAGGCTGCTCTCCTGCGGCAGACAGTCGATCCAGAGCGGTCTACTTTTCTGCGTGTGTGTGTGTGTGTGTACTGTCTGGCTCGTGCGGGAGGGGACGGTTGTCCTCAAACGGCCCTGCGCTAACGGCCGTGACGCAGAGGCACGTGCGAGACGGAACGAGCCAGCAGCGGCAGCGTAACGTCCGGCCGAGACACGCGGTGGTCTTATTGATCTCTCACATCCATCCGCCTCATTAAATAGTGCGTTCATAACAGACAGGCAGTCAAAGGATGCCGCTGACCCGGATACATGTCGTGTCCCGAGGAGCCCCCTCATTGGTTGTTCTCTGTTGCTATGGTACCAGACATCAGATGCTGAACTTGTGTGTGTTGGTGCAGCAGGAAATTGTGTGTGTGTGTGTGTGTGTGTGTGTGTGTGTGTGTTATAAGATGTCCTCCTTTCTAAAGCAAATACTGAACTACTGAAGGCAATGTGGAAGTGCTAAAAACTCTGCAGAAGTGGCCGGTTGCAGAAGTGAGTCAGTCTCCATAAGTCCCCATGTTCACAGCAGAAATAAACATGTTTACAGCCTGGTACAAAAAACAGTTTTGGTCTCTATAGCTAATTTCCCCGTTCATGACAACTGTACTGAGGGTGAATTTATATACAACTCACCTGTTCACATTATATTAAGGCTTAAAGTTATGCAGGATTAAGAGCGTGGACGCTTTGATTGACAGGTGGGTGTGGTTACAGCCCACCTACAGCAGCTCAGAAAGGACAAACTAAACACTGTCTGTAAATATTCACATTTTCAGCACATTTTATGGCCACAGTAGTTTCTACTACAAGGAGTGGATGAGGCAGCAATGAGCAGCTACAACAGTAGATGTCACCAGATCCTGCACACTGGACCTTTAAACATTGTTTCCACGCTGTGCATTGTAATTTAAAGAGCAGGTTTGCTGCAGGCTACCAGAATACAAACGTTCATCAGGTTGATAGTGACGCTGTTACCTGTCGCTCATACACTCCAAACCCAAGAAAGTAAATTCACCAAGAGAGAGTCAGAGCATCTCTTCAACTTCATTATTCATCCAATCACAGAATCCCCACACTCAAAAAAACACTTTGCATCAATCTGATCTCTTGTATTTTGTCTTTTTTTTCTAAAAACATCATCAAATATTGCACAGTAAACACAAACAACTGAATATATTAAAAAATAAGAGTTATTAAAACCTTCATTAGAAAAAGATGCAGGCAGACTTTGGAGAGAGTGGTTATTAAGAGTCCTCTCCTGTTTGGCCTCGGAGAAAACAGCCCGCCGGATAACGATTAATTCCAAAGTATGAAAAAGACTTCACACATGAAATTGCACATACAACTTGAGTACAAAGTGTCTGTCACCGTAGAACATTTGGCAAATGATTATAGAAATCCATAGCACACGAAACTCTTCTAATCCAACAACGACGAGGAAGAAGAAGAAGAAGGTGCATCCGTGAGAAGTTAAAACATTGCTCCTTCAGAAGACTTTGCACACAGTAATAAGACTCGGACGGCGAGCATCCCAACATCCTATGAGGATGAGCAGACTCCATCAGTGCTGTCCTGTCAGCTGCATAGACATCCAGAGTTTTGTCTCTTGTAAATAAGGCGGGCTGAAGTAAATCCTCCCCTTGTTAGTTAAGTTTGGCACTGATGCGTATCCACTGAAGGGCCTGTCTGGTGTATTGGACTGCGTGAGCAATGCTACTGTGAAGAGTCAATGGTCCAGACAAAGTATTCAAGTAGTTGAAGAACTCTGTAATGAAAAAGGAAGACACTTTTGTCAGGGATGTCTTATTTTAACACACGTGAGCACAGAGGAGCTCCTGTGCAGCTCCTGTCCATACCTTTGTTCTCCTTTGCGAGGTTGTCTGCCACCTCCCAGTACTCGTAGCTGTACAGGACACTGTTGGTAATGTTCAGGTGATTTGCAGCCATCTGGTGGATGCGTTGGGGAATGCTTATGAGAGAGGGTAAGTTGTTGCTGCCCCCATGTGAACCCTGTCTGGGGTGTTTGGCATTGGGTGAGAGTGAAGAAGGGGGTCCTGCTCCCCTGAGGTGTTAAAAACACAATGATGGCGGTCAATGAAGGTTCAGCAAATGAATTTAACAGACAGCTCTGTAAATATGTAGCTATTATCCACCTACTTCCCAGAGTCGTTCCAGCCGGGTGGTGTAGAAGGCACTTTGGGAGAACTCTGTAATGACACCAGAACAGACCAAAATGTTTACATCCTCCCAAAAACAATCAAATTTCCTGTAAATGACACATCAGACTTGTTTTTGTAGACGAACCTTGAAGTAGTCCAGCAGAACTTTGGAGTATTTCAGTGCGTGGTCCTTCTTTAAACGAAACATTTGCCAGTAAAGGAGGGCAAGGCATCGGAAACTGTGGGCACACGAGCACAAGAGTCAAAGAGACCGAGACTGACCACAAATCATCCCCGACATGCAGGTCCTTCAGCGTGATGATGATAGATGTGGAATAAACAGAGGAGATGACATACGCACCACAGAACCGCCAGCTGTTTGTCTTCCTGTCTCGCCCCGGGGCCGGAGTGGCTCTTCAGCCTCATTGCATACCTTTAAGACACAGAACTGTTAACAATGGAGCTGCAGTTCGTGTGTATTTGTTCTGTGAGGGTCCAAACTGCATTGTAAGAATTACCTAATGAGCTCCACTGTCTCTGAGTACATGGTGTAAGGAGACTTTGCCTCCAGTGGCCCTTCCTCCATCGCTTTCCCACATTCCATGAAGGAGAGAGCAGCGTCGATGTAATTCACAGCCTTCCCGAGCTTGTCCACCTGGAAAAAATGACCAATCCAACACAGACATGAGAGTAAATATCAAAGGAATACTTTCATATTTTAATCATGAGTGTCTAAAACAAGCAGAAGGTCGTGTTTAGCCTGTCTTAGCCTGTCTTAGCACAAAAACAGCTAACCCGGCTCCATCAAATGTGCTTTCTAACAACTGTGTTAGTTCTTTGATGGGTGCTAGCCCCATTAGTGATCTAAGCAGTGTCCATTACCCGGCGTGACACAGGCTTAACACACAGTTAACTACCTGGCATGTTTTTGTAATTCTAAACCAAAACCAGGTGATTCTTGGATGTACCAGCGTAACAAAACATGATATGTATATATATGCATGCATGCATTTTCCTTTTTGCTAAACTATGCTAAACATACGGGAAAACAGGAATATGTTCTTCTTCAACCTGGCCACGTATAAAATAACAAAATATCAAAAAAATTCTCTAAAATTCTCTGTGAAGCACATCGGATCTCCCCTGGAAGCAAACGTCCTCTGTAAATAAAGTTTTGTTTGCATGCTAAACTGAACAAACAGAAATTAAACTCAACTTTCTCCTGAGTGACAAAAACAAATGGCTGCGTATCTCAAAAAATAAGTGACCGTACAACATCCCGCCGCTCTATCAGAGACAAAGGGCTCACCATTGCATCAGCACGGTGCTTCATCCTTTTTGCTTCGTGTAAGTAGTACTCTGCATGGTGAGGACTAGAAAGACGGATAGAAGAGTGTCAGAGAAACAGTGTTTTATGTCGGCAGTCTGGTTGCACTGTGTGGACGTATGACTGCTCACGTTTCGTGGTTTGGCACAGTCCCCCGGTGCCCTGCAGGACCCCAGGACTCGGATGCCGGGTGGGGCTGTTTGGACACTTTTACGCATTCCACCTCCATCTTGGGCTGAAGAGGTCAAAAAAGATGTGAAATGAACCAAAATGCTACAAGAAATAAAGATGATTTAAACACGTACTTTTTTAAAAATGTGTTACCTTTATAGCAGAATCTCTATTCTTGTCTCTGTTCTTGTGGACAAGGGGCTGCTCTACAGTCTTTGTTTTGGAGGGAGGCTTGGTGGACTCAGGGTTGAGTGGAGACAGGGGAGACAATGGCCTCTTGTTGTCCAAGTACTCCTCCAAGTACCTGCAAGTACACACACCCTGTTATGTACATCACTGTGCGGTGAATACAGTTTGGTGTGTTTGGTGTTTTCTTACCCATTGTGCGTGGTCTCAGTCACAAAGCTGAGCTCAGCCGTGTGAGCTGAAGTCTCTGTGCGGCCTGGGAGGTCATTCGTGTGAGGAACACTCCTCTTGCTCTCTTTGTGTGACACACCATTCTCCAACTGGTCAAACACAAATACACACTTTGCTCGTATCGATGCTTTCGGACTCATTAATGCACCAAAACATGTATCGAGTTGAAAAGAACATGCCGTCTACCTTGCGTTTCCTTTTGCCGTCTTTCGTCACAGTCTCGGGGACGTACAGGTGTTTCATAGCCTCTCTTTGCTTGTCCTTGGTGGATGAAGAAGAGGACGAACAGGGGGCCTTTTTAACAATGGGGCCAGTAGTGCTGTCCGGGACCCTTTTGAGGAGACAGAGGTCTATCTGCACCACCAGGTTTCTCAGCCCTCGCTGGGAAGGTGCTGTAGCCTTTTCAGATCGCCCAAACGGGACCAAGGTGTAGAGTTTTTGCTTCCCCTCGCTCGGATTGCCCGAGGTAGATCCTCTGGGGTGCACCACCTTCGACCTGTTGGCGTCAGACGTGCCTCTCTTCGGATCGGGTCTCTTGTGGGAGGTAGAGTCTGCTGGAACTTTGGTGATCGGAGCCCGACACTCAGGTTCTGAATCTGAATCTGAAGAGGAGGAGGCAGAGGATGATGAGGACAGTATGCGAGGAGTAGAGGAGCGTGGTGAAGGAGGTGAAGGGTCTTGCTTCTCTTCCTCACTCCTGCCTCCCTTTTTTGTCCTCCCCTGGAGGTGTGAGTCGTCCTGAAGGCGTTGTCTCGGTTTTGGTCTGGTTTGCCATTCGCGCCTATGTTGCTGCTCCCTCCTCCGACTGTTTTCCCCTCTTAATGTCTCCTCTCTCTTCCTCTGTCTCTCGATCACTTCCTCCTCCTCCTCCCCCTCCTCTTCCTCCTCCTCTTCTTCTGCCGAACTCTGGATCCAGGGACGTCTTAGTAGCTGCTCCTCCGCCAGCCTCCTGTCTTGCTTTCTCTCCTGCTTCCCTTGTTGTTTGTCCTTCTGTCTCTCCTGTTTTCTCTCTTGTTTTCTCCCGTCTGTTTGGGTCAGATGTTCTCCTCTTTGTTCCACCTCTTGCTCCTTGTACTGGGGTTTTTTCGGTGTTGCTTTTGTATGGTTAACATGCACAGGAGTTGGGGCTGCAGCCTCACAAGACTTGGCCCTTGGAGGTTTTAGGCTAGGGTTTGATCTAGAGTTCAACCCGGTATTAGAATTAGCTGCACCTTTAGAAGGAGACTGGGAACGGGAACTATGACCAGGGTTAGTTTCACGGCTAGTGGGAGCTAAGTGCTTTGCCCTTGTGGGACTGTGTTGTGAGCTAGATTGAAACGAAGGCCTGACCTTGTGGTTGGAGTTTTGGTTAGATCTGCTACTCTGGATTTGCTCAAACTGTGGTGCGTGTTTGGCTTTGGGAGCCTCAGAGAGCTGTTTAGAACCTGAATGGAAGTTAGGCTTGGGTCTAGACTTGTGGCTGTGGCTCTGATTAGAGTTTAACGCAGCAGGAGCCTTGGGTTTGCTTTGGCTTTGGTCTTGTTTCTGTGTGAGTTGAGCCTTGGGCCGGTGTTGATGAGGCGTCTGAAGGTGAGTACTGTTTGCAGGCTTGCACTTGGTATCAGTGTTAGGCGGCGGGGCAATCCATGACCTATTTTTTGTCCTGTGGGGATTGGTTGTTAGGCTAGGTTGTGTTTGGTTCTGAACCTCAGGGTAGTGACAAACCCTGGAAGGAGCAGGTAAGCTGGGACTGGGGCTTCTTGGAGGGCCTCTAGGTATAGGACTAGGGCTACGGCTGGCTTCCGGGCTCCCACGTGGACTGGGACAAACACTTGGAACTGGACTTAGGACCAGGCTGTGCCTCGGGCTAGGGCTGGGACTTGGGCAGGTGCTGGGGAATGGGCTGGGACTGGGGCAGTAGCTATAACCAGGGCTGGGTAAAGGGCTGTTGTTGTTGCTGTAATGGAACTGTGGGCTAGGAATGGGGCTTTGGCTGGGGCTGTATTCCTGATTGCTGTCCCAGGACCTTGCTGGAGATGGGGCTCGTTGGGTGTGAGGAGAAGGAAGCTGTCCTGGAATGTTCTGGGAGTGTTCCTGTTCACTGCTGGAAGATTTCTTCTGGGATTTCTTCAGCCATTTATCCAACTGCCAATGGGCAGCAGAGGGGCGGTCAGTCTGAAGAAGAAGAGGGAAACAAACACTTTTACAATGAATAATGGGGCTAGTGCCAAAAACTGGATGATCGCTCTATCATGGAGGAAAATGGATGTACGTTGGATATATGTTGTTTAGTCTTCTTGGAAACCGTGACTACTTATTTTATAAGTTAAACATATATAAGTTAAATGAAAATATTGTTTAAAAAAATAAAGAATGACCTGATATGAAGGATATTTTTGCAGGAAACATGCATCAAAATTTAAGAGGCGATCATTAGACAGGTGAAACATCTTAATTAGTAGACTTAAGCTCTTAATTAGGACTATAAACTTAGTTAACTAGAAGTTAGTAGTAGCAGAAAATATAAATACTTGTCTCAATATAGTACTTACGTGCAGACTGTGAGTAAACCCACTTTGCTACATTCCACCAACAACACACACACACACATCTCTTTATACTCGAGTTAAAAGATGATGTAAGCATCTAAGAGTTACATTTAACCACAAGAGGAATGACATACTTGTGTGCGTGTGTGTGTGTGTGTGTGTGCGCACACATACCACAACACTGTCACACTGCAACAGAGCTACGTTCACTGCACATAACACACACCTCACACACTCGGCAACAATTCACACTCTAAATGACAAAACTTTAAGAAATCCAGCTGACATTGTAGCGTCCGTTCAGCAGCATACTTACTGCACGGCCTCACAGTCCACATCTGTGCTTACAGAAGCTCAACCCCCGTCCAATTATGCCAAATGACTCACTTAATGTTTGCTTAACAACTGGCTTGGTAACCGTGAGAATGAGAGAAGAACACAAGAGAAAGCTGAGTCGAGTTTTTACTCGAGTATTTAAAAAAAGAGGATACTCACAGCTGGACAGCAAACTCTCTCTCTCTCTCTCTCTCTCTCTCTCTCTCTCTCTCTCTCTCTCTCTCTCTCTCTCCGCTGACCGAAGGCTAAATTAAACCTCTGCTCCTCAAGTCAAACAGTGACCCCCCTCCCCACATTGCTCGCCCTCTTTCCAGGGAAGACACTGCATCTCTTGTACCGTCTCCCCTCCTTCTTTTTCTGTCCCTCCCTCCCTCACTCCCTCACTCCCTCTCTCTCTCACTCGCTACCTGGAACTCTGGATTTTCTGCTTCCATAACTCCAACCCCCATCCCCTTCCACGGGAGGACATTTAAACAGTCCACGTAAATGAAAAACACATGGCGTCCTCCTCACCCACCTCCTCACACCCCAAACACACACACACACACTCCCCTCCCTCTCTATAGGGGCCCAAATGTAGTGCATGTTTAGTAATACAGTCCACTCTGTCATACAGGGCCTTCCATTCATAAAAGAGGAGCAGGCTTCCCCCCTTTCATTCCCCACATAGCACACATCTCAAACCAACTCTCACACCTCCAAAAACCCCCAATCATGCCGTGCACGCTCTGCATGAATTCAATAATTATCACAAGACAGAGAAGGCAGCTTCTGTTTGTGGGTGTCAGTGCTGAGACGTGAGGTTTGATGACTTCCATGTCCTCGGGGCTTTCCTCTTTAAGACTGGGCATGTTGACATGACACCCAGGCAATAATTCCCAAAGCTAACCCCTGCAACCTTCCCCCACCCAGCATTCCTCACTCCTCCGTCCCTCCCCACACCTGCCGTCAACTGCCTCAAGGCCACCACTCCCTTTAGAGAATTCACCCAAAAGAAGAAGCCACAGACGGAGCAGACAGAGACTGTTGATACCTCCTTGCTGTTGCACGGCGGCCGTGTTGTGTTGGCGGGCGACGGTGGATCCGGGTGAACTTCTGGACTCCGGCTGGGGCTCCTGGAGTGAAGGCTGCTGCTGCTGCTGCTGCAGGCGGACTCGGCGGAGCAGTCGGAGGCCGAAGAGTCGGAGCTGGAATGTCTCACCCGTCTGCCATGTGTGTGCGCTCGCTGTGCTGACAGGCTGTCAGTCAACACACAAACAAACATGAGAGAGGGGTCAGTGTGGGAGCACGGCCCGAGTGGAGCAGACCAACAATCACATCCACATCATGCACACATGATATCTGTAATCTATTACCTGTGTCCATCCCAGGAAGCCGACTCATGAGTTACCTTCGGGAAGAAACAGAAACAGAAATCAGTCAGGTGCAGCGATGTGTGCTGGGTGTGACAAGCCATTAAACTACACCAGAAAAACAAGCATTCTTTAAGAGGAGCTGGAACGTACACGCTTTCTCTTTCTGTCACCTCGCTCACTGCCTTCCTTCCTTCCTTCCTTCCTTCCTCTTTGAGTGCACACACAACAGTGTGAAGACACGTCCACGTGGTCGTACAAGATGTGGCTGTTTTTATTAACATTTAAAGTCCCTTTATAGACTTTCATATCATATATTTATGTGGAAAATATCTGCTCCAAGCCTACAGATGACCCTGATAGAGGGCTTTTTTAAATTTAAATGAATGTGAGCTGAATCTCAGTCAGCTGGCAGAGACTCTACAGAAAATGGATGGATCAGTGTTATTGTTTAGCCCGACAGCTGTATGGATGATGCACATGTTGACTTGTGGCCTCATCGGGGTCACGGTGGGGCTGGAGCCAGTCCCAGCCGACTTGCATCCTAGTAGACAAGTCGGCAGCTCATCACAGGGCACGTCGAGACAATCAACCATTCACACTCACGTTGACGCCTACGGCCAATTTAGAGTCACCAATTAACTTATTGTGCTTGGGAGGAAGTACCCAAACAAACACAGAAGCCGAGGTTCGAACCAGGAACCTTCTTGTTGTGAGTAACACTGATGTATCTTGTTAGTAAGCATTAATAAAAAAGAACATTTTTATCTTTAAAGCACTTTGCAGTGATCTGATTGTTCACCCACCCTCTGCGTGTCCTCATCGTCACTGCTCAGCTTCAGGTCATCAGCGAGCATCCTGTAAGCAAAGAGACACGGTCAAGATAAATCACGAGAGGTGCAGACACCGCGTGCATTTCTTAAGTAAGGCTGCAAATTTTCTGATGATATTTACAATAAAACTCTGATGGATCGGTCACACGATGGATGATCAACGGGCCCTGATGCTAATACAGCATATCAGAGAGGTGCGTTACACTTTTAAAATTTCATCGAATCAATCCATGAAAACACACTAAAACAGTCTGCTTCTGTACACCTGATCCACAGTTTAGATGTAGTAGAACCAGGTTTATTTGCATAAAACTTGAGATGAATGTTGCATCCAATGAGCAGCAATGTAACTGATAAAGATTCATAAAGTGCATGTTGCTGTGTTACATAACAAAGGCCGCGTGGAACGTGGAACACGCTGTCGAACATGTGCTTCACACTAAAAAAAGAGGATGTAACAAACAGAAGCACATCAGTCTCCACTGACAGCCTTCAAGAATGTTAACTGACCTTTGACCTGACCCGTGTCACGCAGCCTGAAACACTCCCTTCGCTCACTCTCCCTTCGCTCTCTGTCTCTATCATTAACGCGTTCCCCCGCGGCTGTACAGACCAGGATGTTTCGTGATTTGTATCAGATTTTACAGAAACCGTAAATCCCGCCTGTGATGTGTTACGTCGTCCGTGTGCGTGCCACAGCAGCGGCATCTCGGGTTCGATGACCTTTGTGTGGATCGTGTTTCCTCGTGTCCGACTTACGATTTGTGAGGTGCCACGTGAGGGTGACGGGTCATTCGCAGCTGAACATCCCCCCGACCTTCCAGAGAGAGAGAGACAGGCAGGAGGCCACGTATAAATACAGAACAGATCAAATGATGTGCAAACGTGTTAGTCAGTGAATACATACTTTGCCTTTGGTGTGTACTTGGTAGTTTTGCCTCCTTGGGAAAGAGAAAGAACAACAGACAGTGAGTACTGCACGTTCACAGTAACTATAGATATCATCCTTTTTATGCACGCATGCATTCTTCTTCCACAGTGCAACGTGGAAAACAGTTTGCTTTGGGACGTTGCAGTGTGTCGTGTTAGTAAGCAGCTAATGCAGCCGCAGTCCAATACGGAGCGGGATGGTTAGCTCACATCGTTCTAACTCCACTCCTCCAACTTGTATTTGATGTTTCCTCAAGTGAGAGGAGACCTCATGTGCAGCAGTTCTCCTTTAATTATCAAAACCAGTCTTCAAGACCAATTTGTAAAGGCCTCCGTCGTGTTTCGGTCTCAAAGAAGACTCTGGATTTTACTAGCTGCAGGGATGTCTCTTAATTATCTGATTTGTTTGTTAGCTGTCTGCGAGGAGACATCAGCCAAATCTACTGGAATAAAAAACCCACAAAGAGTTCATCTGCAAACACAAACACAAACACACATACCTTAGAGTTGTAGAGGATCCGCTGGGCCTGGTCACCCCCTAAGGCTTGCTGGGACGTCCAGGACTGAGTCATGTCCTGGGGAGGGAGGGAGGGAGGGAGGGAGGGAGGGAGAGGGTCAAAGGTGAACTGTGAGATGTCACTGTGATTGATGGTGTTCACATGCAGACACTCCTGCTATCCTAAATCTTTATTTTTTGTTCATTTATGAGACTCTTATCTCTCATTTTCACACGTACAGTGCACACTCAGCTGACTCTTCTTATCAGGACTGTTCCTCCCCACCAGGGGGAGTGTGAGTGTGCCGTACAGGCTGAGATCTATTTACTGAACGGTCGGTTTGGCAGTGTGTGATGTCTGCATTTCAAATATCCTCTATATTCCTGAACCATTCTGCTGTTTCAAACAAAGAGCTCATCAAAACGTTTGTTGCTTGTCAGGCAGCCTGGGGCAAAATAAAAGTGCAACGACGACACTGTACAGTCGGGTTAGGACACACAGCGGAGGCTGAAGTCTGCAGAACTGAATTGTTTGAACATTTTTGTTAATAACCTGGAAGTAAGGAGCATCCACCCATCAACCCTGAGCTCCTGCAGAAACACTGATACAGTATATCTGTTCAACAGTGGTTTGTATACGACGAGGCAGCTAAACTATCAGAAAGATTTTCTGGCTGAAGTCTGATTTTCTTCATTTGCTCATTTACAGATATATTTAGATATATGCTTTAGTATTTGCATGTTTGTTTTGTGTTTCCTGTTTTATTTTGAAGTTCTCCCCTGTGTGTGTCTACTTCCTGCCTTGTTTTCCCGCCTGATTTCGATCGTGCACCTGTCCCTGATTAGTTTCACTTGGTGCCCTGCCTGGTTATTTAGTTCCTGTGTCTCCTTTTTGTTTCTTTGTCTGTCCGTTATGTGTCTGGACTCTGTTTGTGTTTCCGGTTTGGTTCTTCGTTTTGGATTTTGGTTGTTGAGTTTTTGTGTTGTTGTGTGTTGTTGCCTGAATCTCCAGCTGTCGGTTGGTTAGTTGGTTTGTGCTTCTTTGTGTTCAGCCTCTGTCATGAGTACTAAAGATACTTTTTACATACATACTTCTCTGAACTCCACCACCGTGACACTTTGCATCGGAACAACAAACTCATAGAAAAAGCCGAATCTAAGATATTCCACACAAAACTCCAAAAGCTCTGTGGGATTTAGACCTGGACCCTCTGTGTCTTTGTCTTAACCCATTTTTGAACCATTCTTTGGGTCGCTGTCCTGCTGTAAGACCCATGAACACAGACCCAGGTTTGTGACGCTGTGTCTCAGAATTCTTTGGCAGTCTTCAGATTTCATGATGCTGTGCATCAAACATCAGTGAACCTTCACCATGTTTGACTGTAGCAGCAGTTCTTTCTGGAATATCTTGGATTTTTTTTTTGTTTCGATGCAAACAAAAGAAACAAACATGAAGATACCAAAGAATTCGTGACTGCCACAGATTTCTGGGAGAAGTAGTTCATTGTGTGACAGACGTGTGTTTTTGGCCGTGACTGTAACTTGTGATGAAGATTATTTATTATTTATGCAGACTATAACGTTAGCATCCCATCCTTCAACAAATCCTGAATGTTTGATGATGATCATAGATATTCTCCAGAATTCAAAGATGGAGGTTAATGCAGACAGAGGCGTGCGTGCTCCGAGCTAACCAAAGATAACGGTAGTTACTAGTCTCACCCTGAAGGAGTCTGTGCTGATTACACATGATTACACACCTGGACTATTATAAAAATTTTCCCCGTTTCTTATTTGTTCGCTCTGAGCAGCACTTGAGAGGAAAAGCAGCCACATGGAGCGAGCTCTGCATCCACGCCACACCGTCTTCTCTCCGGCTCTGATTATAATCTCTGCTGATTAGATTGCCTGCAGTTCTGCTCAGACACACCGGGCCTCGTGGATGTCGACAAAAATGGCCTGATTTTTCATTCATTCATTTACGACGCTCCACGATCTGGTTTCTCAGCTGCGTCATAATGTGGAAGCATCAGTGTGTAACGTACATGTGTGTGATGATCACATGGGTTGAAGGAAGCAGTGAGTGAGATCAGGAAATGGTCACTGTGCAGATCTGTGTGAGTCAGATCAGGATGTGTCGTAAGAGACGCTGCTGAGATCTAAAGAAATACTTCAACAGTTTGCTCGCTTTCTTGCTGATATTGAGATCAAATAGCAGGTGATAGTAACATTCTGGGCCCGCTCATGTCTGCCCCAATGACGTGAGCGGGACGTCACCCACAGGTTGACTTTGGCCGCCGCCATCTTCAGCGAAGACGCTGATCATCAGCAGACCTGAGGCGGGCTGAATGACGCCTGGTTGCTCAAACAAGCCACCTGTGACGACACCCACCTGTCAATCAAAGCGTCCACACTCTCAATCCTGCATAACTTTAAGCCTTAATATGATGTGAACAGTGACTCACTTCTGGAGCCAGCCTCAAGTGTACAACAAGAGGAGCTGCAGTTTTTGGCACTTCTGCATAGGCTTCACTTCACAGACATGGAGGCTGCCAACGGTTTTGGTCTCTGCTCGCTTTCATTGACGGGTGGGCGTCATTACAGACGGCTTGTTTGAGCACACAGGCGTCATGTCCGCCGACGGTCCGCGCCTTTGCTGTTTTTTAAATTAGCCGGGAGGCGGAAAAGGCAGAACTTCCAACATGGCGGCGGACAGAGCCACTCGGCTCTTCAGAAACCTGTGGGTGACGTCGCAGATAAGACATCCATGTTTTATACTGTCTATGGTCTGTACTGTCTTTGAACAGGTACATATTCTGTATAGGTCAGTGGTCAAAATGTTAAATTGTGTCTTTAACTCTAATGGGAGTCTGCGACAGGGAATGCTTCCAGTTTCATTCATTAAAATCCAAAGACGCTCACGAGACGACGACTCCAAAGCTTCTCTTCCTCCTCTCCCCTTCCCAACCTCTACAGTAACCCCCAGAGGGCGAGTGTTTCCTCTCTCTGCTCATCCTTTCACTTCATTATATCTCCTCCTTCAGTCACCAAGGACACAGCACCAACAGCCCTCACCCCTTTCCTCCTCCTCCTCCTCCTCCTCCTCCTCCTCCTCCTCCAACAACAACAACAAGGCCTCCCAGGTAAAGCATGATGTGTTGCTATCTTCCTCCCACCCTTCCCCTCCAAATGTTCTGTATCTCTGTTCTTCTCCTCCAACTCCTGCTATCTTGTCCCACACTAGTGACGGGACAGACGGAGCCTGTGCACCGTGAAACCTCCAACGTGATGAAATAATGTGTAGAAACAGAGAGCGCAGAGGGAGATCTGTGAGATTAGAGCTCGTTCACCGAGGGGAAATTAATATGCAGTTATTTTAATGATCAATTACCAAGTAAAGCTCCAAACATCTCAGCTTCCTGGTATGTTAAGATTTGAATCAGACACCAACAGATCGTTCAATAATGAAACTAATCTTGCCGCCCCGTGTGTCTCCTGTGCTGCTGGTATTTCCGGCCCTCAGTGATCTACTGTAATGACTCCATTCAGTCTAATGACTCTTCTGAAAGGTTCAAACACAGAAAAAGAATCCAAATGCACGCGACTCATTTAGTGAGAGATAAATCTGAATGATTGCACGTCATCGAGGTCAGAAAAATCCAAAGTCTTACCTCCAGAATATCTTTGGCACAGCTGTTGTGTTGGCTTCGTGTTACCTGTGCAGACAGGAGGAAGGCAGGGAAAGTCACAGGAAGTGAACACTGACAGATAATCAGGGGGAGTTCAGTAACACTTCACACACAAGTCCAGCTACCAGACAAGAGCTGCCGCTGACTGTGCACACAAACCACATTTAAACTCCAGCAAAGCATGTCTCATCTAAAAATTTACATCGTGGACACACTTATGCACGCTGAGCAGCAAAGCCACGGTCGACCCCATTCATAATTTTCACACATATACGTACACACTGAGAAGAATCACCTCCTGCACTCTGCTTCCCGCCTTTTTCTACAGCGACACAGTCACAACACAGCGTGGCACTTACTGTAAGACCTTACAGTCACACGCACCGGTGGTATTCGTGACAGTTGTGAGGAGGTCGAAGCTCGCTGATGACTCATATCTTAGAAAATCACAGCTGCAGATGATCAGACGGAGGCTGATTCGGTTGCAAAGCAACTTTCTGTTTCTATCTACGTCCTCTCTCTCATTCTCGCTCTCTCTCCCTCCCCCCATGTTTCCTCCTCTGTTTCACATCTCAAGCTCACAATTCAAATTCACGGCACAAAAGCCAGAAAGCTACGTTGTTGCTCGAGCATCGAAGATGAAGGACAAACACTTTTTACGTTACTCACACTTCCCCATCTGCCTGTGCAACTTTCTGCTCACGTGGGAGTGTGTGTGTGTGTGTGTTTCGTTCTGACTGTGAGCTTGTGTGAACACAGATGACACCACCACTGCACACACTGTTGTCTCTCATTCATAATAGTAATCACACTCATTGTACATCACACTTACGTGTGTGTATGCTCCAATTTTGGGTGATCTGCCTCTGACTCCTGTGCCACCTCTGCAAGCATGCACAGCAGAAAATGTGTGTGAGTGTGTGAAACTGTCTCTTCTTGCATGCATGACTCGGTAAGGTCAGTGTTTGAGTGGTTGCACTCTAAGCCCACAGATAGGAAACTGTGTGTGTGTGTGTGTGTGTGTGTGTGTGTGTGTGTGTGAAAACTGTCTGATTGTTACAGCCACAAGCGGTTATGAGGCCGTTGGCACTTGATGAAAAACATAAACACAGACGGTTTAAAGTCAGGCCTCCTCCCTCCTCTCTGGTTTTTACACTTACAGCTTCATTAGCGTGGATATAATCATGCACAATGTGTTTCACACGTTCATCTCCAGCTCAAACATCGCAGGCTCCAGCTCTGGTGCAATACCCTGATGAGTGAAGTCCCTCAGGGCCAAACAAACCACAACCCCATCATAACACCTGCAAGGAGCAGCATGTAAGCCAACAACACCGCTAAACACCTGTTACATTCTTAAAGTATCAGCAGTTACTGTAGTTATGCTCGTTGTTTTAAGGCTCAGTTCAGCACAGGCTCAGTCTTCATGATGAGAGGAGCTCAGACTCTGCAGGAATGATCAGATGAATTCTTCACAGAGGAACAGACATGCACAACTCATCCAAGCATCAGCTGCTTCACACACACTGATCATAACTCTTTAAATGAACATTAAAGCTCACACTGCGTGCAGCCTCTCACCTGAGAATACGCGCATCGGAGTAGAAAACACACAACGGAAAGTTTCCCTTTGCCACCGAGGACAGTAGGCATGGTTCCTGGATTGGTCAGCGCTCTCCTCCGGTGTCCATGCCAAGTGAGGACTGACTGACTGACTGACTGACTGACTCGTCGTTGAGAGCGGCGGATGCAGTGATCTCTCCTCCTCCACCTCGTCCTCCTCCTCCACCTCTTTGGCTCTCTTCACTCGTTTATCCTCCGTGCGAGCTGCGGGAGAGTCCGTGTGTGTGGTGTGTGTGTGTGTGTGTGTGTCACTGGAGGGCGATGTAGGCGGGCCGGTTTAACGTCAGAGATGACACACGCACAAGTCACGCAGGGAGATCACGACTCAAGGCTGAAGAAGTGATCAACACCGAACACACTGAATGAGGATGACACAGCTGCTCACATCTGGACTGAAGTCTAATGACAGCAGGGGCGAAGCTACGAGATACGGGGCCCTTAAAGCTGCATTCATTGATTTTTGGGGGCCACTTAGCGGATTGTTGAAGATGTGACATATTATAATGTCATAAAGTCGATATAATGTGTCAGCAAACAACAGACTGTAACATTAAAGCTGCAGTCGGTAAAATAATCAAAGCAACACTGCATAGAAATTAGTATTTTTGTGATTTAATGCTCCCAGAGTGTGATCCCACTGTGCTGAATATGGACAGCTATACTCGAGTATTTGTTCTGATTACATTACTTATGATCATATTTTTTATTACTGACTAGTCCAACAGCAGTCAGCCCAGCTCGGCGTCTGTCTTTCAGCCTTTTATTTCACCAAGCTCTCACCAACCACTAAAAGTCAGTCCCAGATTTACTCTTGTCCGGCGGCTTCTTGCTCGCTCACTCTCTCCTTTTCTCTTCTTAGCTTCCTCCGTCAGCGTCCTCTTCACTCTCTTCTCCTCTGCCATTATGTCCATAGAAGCTGCTGGGCCCGGTTACATTACCTGCTTGCCCAGCTCAGGTTCTGGCACGACACCAGCTCTGGGCCTGTAAACCTCCTCTTCTCCAAAATGCCTGTGGTACAAACTCTAACACTCCCCCTAGAGATCCGGGCAGCCGAGCTAACAAACTGAGCTAACATGAGCTAACAGCAGCTACAGCTGTCAGCAGTTTACTTCACTGTCCATCATAAACTCTGTAAATCACAGAGAGTTGAGGCGGAGCAGCCGGAGGACATCAGAGGGAAAACCAGAAAACATTTTCTCCATAAAATATGATCCAGTTTCACCAAAATCAGTGAAATAGTTGGTGGTGTGTGTGACACCATTCACCCGATTACACGTCAGTGTAGCATGAAAATGATTTGAAACCTGTGTATGAGTCGGCTGATTTCTGTGTATGTTTATTTTACTTCCTTACTCTGTTGGAAGAATGTGTTTGTCTGAAGGTTTCACTGATCGTTTTGTTTTCCTCGTTAGTGGTGTGTAATCCTGAAGCCGTACACACAGTTACATGACGTTGTTAGGCGCTGCTCATCTCTCCTTCATGCATGTTGGCCTTGTGCACTTCGTCCAGTCCATCCATTATTGTGCTTAATGCATTCTGTCTCTGGGTCGCCTTGTCATGATAAAATATGAGCTGCCTCTCTGGTTCAGATGACTTCGGAGGCTGAGAGAAGACAGACACGAGGAGCTTTATGTGTTAGAGTGTTTATCATTGATCTGAAGTGACACCATTTTATAACCACGCGTTCCCCTGTGAAGCAGAAGGATATATTAAGACTTTTCAGTTGATCGTATCGGTGCTGTAGTTTGTGTGCACACCCCTGAGACCACAGTGTCCCTTATTTGTTTGCGGCAGCTGTCAGACGCTGCAGGGGCAGCCCCAGAACGACTGACTGACACTTCTGCCTTTGTATCACTGATAGGAACCCATTAAATCTGCAGAATGTGACTAACTTCACTGCTTTAATTCATTTGTCCTGCTTCAGTCAGTCTGTCTAACGTGTGATTGTGTGTGTGGGTGCATACGTTTGTGGCTTTTGTGTTTCCGTGTTTCAAAGGTGACTTTCATTTAGTCTGTGTGCTTCTTGTGCGTTGCCACACACTTTAGTGTGTTAGTAAAAGCATTAATGATGCAAAGACACGCACAAACAGATGATTTAAACTCATCATGATGTGATGATGAATCCTCAGAGCCGCTCAGGAAAGAGGAGCACGGTCCACAGCTGAGGAGAGACACAGAGTTGTTTTGAATATTTGTGTCTTCATGATGTGAAAAACATCCTTTTTTAACTGTGACATGAAGGCAGGGGCACCGTCCTGTGCGTGACACGAGGCTTAGTCCATTCATCCATCAGTTGACAGAAAAATAGATAATCAATCTATAATTTTTGGTCATTTTTTCAGTGAGTATGTCAAACATTTGCTTGTTGCAACTTCGATTTGATGCTGTTCTTTGTGTGACAGAGAGAGAAATGTGTTTTTATGTGTCCTCATTCAGGGACAGCTGAAGTTGATGTTTGGATATGCACATATGAGTTAAGTGAGTCCAGTAAACCACCAACTATGATGCTACTACATAGAACTGAGTCAGAACAGTTGTATTAGATGGTAAATGTGTAGCTAATAACTCAAATCCAAGACAGCAAACATCATTTTTCCCGTGGAGCAGAGTGGAAACGTAACGGATGATCTGGGAATGGAAGCAGAATAAAAAAATGCCTGGGGCCAGTCTCCACAGCCACGGCGCCCTTGGTTACGAACCCATGGCGACAGGACCTCAAAGGCATGGCATCCCTCGACGCTGCCTGTTTAGAACACTGCTGGCCTCAAGAGTCAGCTTTCCTGACAACACACACACACACAGCCTAAACGAGGAAGATGGAGATGGAGAGGTGTTGGGAGAGAACGAGTGGGCCTGAGCCACGTTGTCTGGATCCTGCAGCTTGCTTTGGTTGCCATGGAGATCCTGAGTATTCCAGATTCCTGCAGGTAGAGAAGGAAAGGTAGGTGACCGGCCTTTATATGGAGGTTTATATCAGCTCTAATCCATGCATTTTTAATTATTAATACATCTATTCATGCCTTACAGATGAAGTGACAGCCCTCCTGTGGCTCAGGAGCTGGAGCACTCATCAGATGATCAGCGGTTCGATCCCCGGCTACAGAACAGTCCATTTACCTTTAGTAACCACAACTTTGGGGCTGTGAAAAATCCCTCAGGGTGCTAAAAAAAATGTCACACATGGATTTCTCTCATCATCTGTGGTTATTAATAGTCGTTAATAATAAAGGTTTCCCATTTTCTAATAAGCCCACAGCAGAAGTTATTAAAGCTTCTGAAATTATCTTTATTTATTTAGTTTTACAGAATCTTTCTCAATAAATCTCAGTGTTAATTAGTTAGAAATGGTTCAGATGTTCTGCAGCTTTTATATGCGTTAACACACACACACACACACACACACACACACACACACACACACACACACACACACACACACACACACACTATAAGGATCTAGTTTCTTTAGATGGGGTCACCCTGACCTCCAGCTCCACCGTAAAGAATCTCTGAGTTATCTTTGTCCTTCAAGGACTGCTTTTTTTTCACCTACATAACATCAGAAAATCAGGCGCATCCTGTCTCAGACAGAAAAACTAGTCCATGTATTTGTTCCTTCTAGGCTGGACTATTGTAACTCTTTGATATCAGGCTGCTCCAATAAGTGTTCTTCTCCTCCTCAGACACGTCATATCTTAAAGAGCTCACAGTACCTTACTACCCTTCTAGAACACGCTCTGTCAGCATGCAGGGCTCCTCGTGGTCTCCTCTAAAGTAGACAGAGAGTCAGAGGGAAAGATTCCTGTTAGATGAATTTATTAATAAATTGGTGATAGACATTATTAGTAGGAGATAACTGGCCTGCTGCTGTGTCTGCTGCAGTTTGATCGGTTTGAGCTACAGGGCCACCTAAAGGTGCCTGAACACCAGCCAGGGTCCATGCAGCACACAGTGAGCAGACAGCCCCACCCTGTGGCCAGAGTGAGAAGTGCAGCTTTTATTCCACCACAGTCAAGTATCATAAACAAACACAATAAGAGAGCTGGATTATGTGTTCTGTGTTCACTCAGACTTAAACACACACACAACACAAACTATTTCTTTCAAAGCACACAACATCTACCTATCTCACCCAGTATATGTCTGATCTCAGGAGCTGAACAGGGTCAGGCCTGGTTAGGACTCGGATGGGAGACTGAAAGGTGCTGTAAACTTTGAGCTCCAATCAGAAGAAGGTTCCTGAGATGGGTCCACAGGCCAAAGACGTGGACTTATAGTCATTTAGCAGAAAAGACGTTCTTCTTACCAGTGAAGTTCTTGCTCATTGTAAAAACTGTTGCTCTCTGTAGAGTGAAAGTGTCATGAGATAACTTCTGTTATGATTACAGAAGTAATAAAGTTTCATTGAATCGGTTCCCAACCCAGCTTATGGCCGTACCACCCAGAATACGCCTGATCTCGTCTTGTCTCTGAGTCTCAGCAGGGTCAGGCCTCGATGGGTAACCGCCTGGGAGCTCTACGGAAACGCTGTAAGCCTCGAGGTGACATGGTGGTTAGCTCTGTCGCCTCAAGGCAAAGAAGGTTCCTGTTGAAGATCTCCTCGGGGCTTTCTGCGTGGAGTTTGCATGTTCTCCCCAGGCGTGGGTTCTCTCTGGCTTCCTCCCACAATCCAAAGACATCCACCTAAAAGTTAACTGGTGACTCTAATAGAGATAGATGTTTCATTTAATCGTTTTTCTCATATTTTCTGTTTCCTTCCTGTCTTCAGTGATCTTGAACCTCTTGAATCATGATGTCTGAGCATCACTGAGGTCTTTTCTTTGCCTCTGCTGCCAAGTGCTTGCTCATGGTGGGAACTGCTGGCTCTCTGCAGAGTTCAGTCTCTAGATGGAAAGTATCATTTCTTATGATTCGGTGTCTCTGTGCTTGAATCCAGCTGCTCGGCCTGAATGTTCTGCCTGGTTTGTGTTTGCATTTGTTAAATTATGACTTTAAAATGAAGCCTATAATTCAAACACAGTGCCATTACTTGTCTCACTTGTCACCCCAGCTGCCTGCCCAAAAACAGCCCAGCTTACAGCCGATAACAACAGGCAGCCTGTGGCGCTGCTATAATAAACGGATAAAAACAGAGCAGGATATGCAAAGCTACGCAGGGAGGAGGAGGAGGAGGGTGGAGGAGGAGGGTGGAGGGAAAAAAAGCCTATTCATGTCAGGCTGAAGCGTCCTAACAACTGCTCGGACTGGCTTGTCCCTCTTGTGTGATGTCATCCAATGGATGAGTGGCTGGCGGCTGTGATGCGCATGTATGCAGTCCAGCGCCTGAACGCATCACAGAGAACCGCACTTGACAGCTTGCCAGGTTAGAGGGGGGAAAACACACACACACACCACACACACACACACACACACACACACACACACACACACACACCATTCAAGGGAGGAAACCAGACCTGCTGAATTTCCACCAGCCAGCCGTCATCCGCATCCAGCCCGGAGGTGGAGGGTTTCCCGCAGCCTCTCTCTCCTCTCATCGACAGCTCATGCATCATTTTTTTGGATTAATCGTGCTGCCGTCGTAACGCACAGATGATGATGACAGCGTAACCGGAGCAGCGAGCTGTTAGAGAGACCAAACACAGCGTTTGCTTTTGTCGAAGAGGGATCTGTTGTGACTGGACATGAATTCGGCGGAACAGACGGTTACATGGTTGATTACGCTCGGGGTGCTGGAGTCGCCGAAGAAGACCATCTCGGATCCCGAAGCGTTCCTGCAGACCTCCCTGAAAGATGGGGTGGTCCTGTGCAGGCTGCTGGAGCGGCTCAGCCCGGGCTGCACGGAGAAAGTAAGGGTAATAATAATAGCTACACCACCCCTCCTCCTCCTCCTCCATCCTCCTCCTCCTCATCCACCACCTCCTCTTCTCTTTTCGCTCTTGTCTGCATACATACAACCAACCGCCCGCTCCGCGTCGGCGTGTCTGTGCGCTGCCTAGATCCCGTGAAAACGGGCTTGTTGTCTGGCTTCTCTTCCTGCCCACTGGTCCATGAGGAGATTTTCTTTTGTAGGTCACGGCAGCCCGGCAGTTATTGTCTGTCTGCGGGGAAACAGCGCTGTATGGCCCGCACATACGCGCTCGCGTTAGAGAGGAAGGCCGCTGGCTTCCAAAACTGATTGATCACATTTATCAGGAGCTACCAGAGCTCAGCGTGAAGGCCTCGGCTGATTATTAACGCAGATTTATGTCTGACATTCAGCTTTAATCCATCCAGGGCGTTAGTGTAATTTATGACACTCTCACACACACACACACACACACTCAGGGTGATCAGTCAGGGATGACTGGCTATCTGTACATAGACCACAGCATCAGGAGTGAGTGGGGCCGCCATTGACTGCAAAGACACACACAGACAGACAGACAGACGGACAGACAGACAGACAGACAGACATGGACCCTCTCCCCATTTAAAGACACAGCGCAGTGTTTGTGTGTGTGTCAGCTGACACAGGTACCTGATGTCTCCCTGAAGAGACGCTCAGCCTCACATTTGCCTGTTAAATGACAAACAGGTTCCTCCACCTCCCTCCCTCCCTCCCTCCCTCTCCTCCCTCCCCTCCTGCTCCACCTCTCACACCGACAGTGATGTGAGGGTGCTGTTGTTTCTTTTCTGTGACATTGACCAAATCATGTTGATGTTACACATAAAAACATCAGCCTGCCTCATTCTGCAGGGTGAAGTCAGCGTTTGTGTCCTGATGCATCCTGCTGCTGTCGCCTCATTCAGGATGATTTAATATGTTTTGATTGATTTTCCTAAATGTATTTAAACACCTCTGCACGGCCCCACAGCAGTATGTTTCTTATCAACTGCAGCCCCAGAAAAACTGGATCTTGAGTTCTCTGGAGAACCTTTAATAATCTCTTTTTGTCCTTTTAAAGATTCTTTAGAAAACTGATGACTGATGGTTCTTTAAGTCGACCCTTTGCAGAAAATAGTTATTTGAAGAACCTAAAGGTAAAAGGTTCCTTGCAGAACTGACAAATGTTCTCCGGCATCACCGTGAAGAACCACTTAACGTGAGCCTTTATTTTTACTCTTTAATTTGAGTTCTCTGGAGAACCTTTTGTGCTGTTTAAGGTTCTTTGGATAACTGAATCCCAAAAAAGAGTTCCTTAAGTCACAATTGCAGAAATCTTGGTGATTTGAACGTTTTTTATCTTTAATAATCTCTTTTTGTCCTTTTAAATGTTTTTTTGGGAAAACTGATTACTGGTTCTTTAAGTCAGGTTCCTTACAGAACTGGAAAAAGGTTCCCATACAGCATCACCATGAAGAACCACTTTAAGCTGAAGCTCTTTTTTTTTTTTTGCTGTTTGAGGTTCTTCAGATAACTGAATGCCAAAAAAAATGTATTTATGTTTAATCATCTGTTTTTTTTTTCCTTTTAAGTGTTTTTTGAGAACTGATTACTGGTTCTTTAAGTGACTGTTTCTTTGAAGAACCAATAAGTAAAAGGTTCCTTGCAGAACCGACAAAGGTTCCCCGGCATGTGAAGAACCACTTTAGACTCTAATGTGAATCTTTGTTTTTAAAGGTGTAACTATTGTTATGATAAATTATTACAATAGTTTGAGGAAGCATCATCATGGTCAGTTGAATGTAACAATGATACACAGCCGGTCAGTTATTGGTTATCTGTCAGTTCTTCCACCTGCACACTGAACATAAACACATTTTCTTTACACATCCTGCATGTACTGACAGTGTAAATATAATAACAGTATCAGCACTCTCTGCTGGACAAACCATGTAATAGAGACACTTTCTTAATTAACCTTAAACATATTAATGTCATATCTGCACAGACATATAGACTCATACATGAGGCTCGTCATATTGTGCTGCTGTCTGGTCCAGATGTGGCTCTCATCTGGTTCTGTTCTGGGTTGGGTGGGCCACACTTCAGTCGTCACCTCCTCAGTGTGATGCATGTGGGCCTATCAGGGTAGATAGTGATGTTATATAGAGCAAAGATCAGATATAACAGGCCTCCCTTCACTCACATCTCTTGCATTACAGGAAACTGTAATACACAGATGCAGAAACAGTGTCTCCATTACATAGTTTGTCCACCAGAGAGCACTGACAAGTTTATTTTTAAGTTATAAAATATCCTGATCAATTCATATTTTAGTCAGTATTGGTATCGACAGCAGCACTGCAATAAATCCTACACAGGTTATAAAGTTTAGTGGAATTCATTATTAAAGCAACATTACATATAAATTAGTACTGTGTCAGAGTGTAATCCCACTGTGTAACTATGTCCAGCTGTACTCGAGTATTTACTCTGATTACATTACTTCTGATCAGAAACTAGCGAGTCGACAACTTTGCTAACAGCCAAACATCAGCCAGGTCACCAGCAGCAGACACAGCAGCAGCTAATATTACTGACTAGTCCAACAGCAGTCAGCCCAGCTCGGCGTCTGTCTTTCAGCCTTTTATTTCACCAAGCTCTCACCAACCACTAAAAGTCAGTCCCAGATTTACTCTTGTCCGCTCGTCTGTCATTCTCTCATTTTCCCAAATAACCTTACACCCTTAAAATAAAGGTTCACGATAGAGCCTGAAGTGGTTCTTCATGGTGATGCTGGAGAACCTTTGTCAGTTCTACAAGGAAACTTTTACCTATGGGTTCTTCAAGGTGTGATATATAAGAATTAAATTTTAAATGCAACATTTGTGTAAAGATGTGTAAAGAACATTATTAAACATAAAAAGGTTCTTCAAGGCACCAAAAATGCTAAAATTATGAGTTAAAGAACTTTTTTTTTGGCACTCAGTTATCCAAAGAACCTTAAACAGCACAAAAAGAGTTCTTAAGGACAAAAAGGTTCTCCAGAAAAATAAAATAAAGAGTTAGAGCTTAAAGTGGTTCTTTATACAATAATATAATATAACATCAAAAGTATGAGAAAAAAAATAAGATTATTAAACATAAAAAGTTTCTTCAAAGCACCAAAAAATGCTAACATTGTGAATTAAAGGTTCAGTGTTTGGGATTTAGTGGCACCTAGTGGTGACGTTACACATTGAATACTCTCCCACGGCTCACCTGAATTTACATAAAAAGCAAACAGTCATATGTAGATCAGAGTTTGGTTTGTCTGCTCTGGGCTACTGTAGAAAAATGGCGGTTCAACATGGCGGACTCTGTGGAAGAGGACCCGCTCTCTCTGTAGATATAAAGAGCTCATTCAGAGACAACAAAAACACAAAGATTCTTATTTCAGGTGATTGTACGCTCATGAAAACATGCTAATGAATGTTATATCACATTCCTGACAGTAAACACTCTCATCAGGAACTAGTTTTTCTCTGAATGCAGCATGCAAATGATTTGAATGTTGTTTTATGGTTTATAAGTCACACAGTACTTCATGTTTGATGGTGTCAGGTCTCTGTTGGAGGTTGTTACAGTAACACTTCACTCACAGGCTCCAGCACCACCACAGGGGATCCTTATTTGTCGACGTCATTTCCCGTCCAGCCTCCTCCTCCTCCTCCACTTCCAGAGCTGCGGGCTCTTGAGTCCAGCCTCCCTCCTTCTCCTTACACACACACACACACACGCACGCACGTACACGCACAGTGTATAATGCGTGTGGAGAAAGAAGATCTATTTTTTTCCAGGGCTGAGAAAGTGACAGAAACTCCCCGCAGCGAGCTGGAAGTGTTTCCTCTAACCTCGAGTTTCCGTCTTTACGCAGATTTACCAAGAGCCGAAGAACGACGGCGAGTGTCTGAACAACATAAAGGAGTTCCTGAAAGGCTGCTCATCATTCCGCGTCGAGGTAAGTCCACTCTGCGTGTTTGGACTCACGCACCGAGCCAACATGCGTGATATGAGGCGAAGAAACGCGTTTAAAGAGGAGGCAGCGGTACAATAAACAATGGGTCCATGGAGGAGGACGAGCCTGACACGGGGGAGGAGTGAATACGAGCCGAGAACAATCACCCATCGCCCGGCGTGCAGAGTGCGGCTTCTCCGTCCATATATACATGTTATAATAACGTTTTATTAACGTTATGCAGCATTAAATCTGTGTCTCACCGCTTGCACTCGTGTTTATCAGCGTTTGGTCATGTTTACGCGTCCCCAGCTTTGTCCTCGGGGTCGTGCATGGATGCATTGTCCACATTTGCCCCCCCCCCCCCTTTTTTTTTATAAATCAGTATATGTCTTTGCAGCTGAGCTCAGCACAGGAGCAGCTTATGTAAGCAGCTCCGGCCCTGCCATGGTAATTACAGTGTTATTACTGTTGTGAGGTGTACAGTCCAAACATGTCCTCTCAGTCAGGCACCTCGGCCCCTGCAGGCCCGTACATTCAGTGTGTTGTGGCTGGTTGAGGATTGAATACCTCCATAATCATGTGAAGCAAATGGAGGACAGCGTGCTGTTTAAGGCTGTGTGCGTGTTGGCCAGTGCATAGAAGGGTCATTGAACCAGCCCAGTTAGTTAGTGACAATACGACTCAGTGTTCGTCTCCCCGCTGAGTCTCCAGCCACCAACAAGAGGTGGAGATCGTCTGAGAGCCGGAGCGCTGTCATATGAAGTGTGTGGACAGTGTGTGGCTCTTTAGTCGCCACAGACAGCTGAAATACCAGAGAAGCTAAACACGCCATGCATTATGGTTTTATTGTTTGTTTTGACTCGATTCTGAGCGATAATCTGCAGATTTATTGGAAATAAACAGTAAAAAATCTGACGGTGTTGGACCTTCACCTTCGCTCAGATCTGTGAGCAGGGCTGGCTCTGACCCCCGGTGACTGTGGCTGCAGATCAGAGCTGTGGACAGACAGACTGACACATAGACGCTGTGCTGTTGCAGTCCTGATCTGCCTCTTTCAAACAGAGTTAAGCTGAACGTTTGGCCGTGTGCTCGTCTTCTGTTTGCATGTCTAGTGAGGACGTTGGATCTCATGTGGACGTCTCTCACACTTGTGCAGCTGCTGTTACTGACCTTTAACCCCTGATGTCTTTGACCGCAGGAAGTGATGATTAGAGTTCCCATGACCCCGCTGGTCCCTCAGGAATAGTAACCTTACTCTGTGTCTGTCCTGAGAATAATCACAGATCCATCTGTCCACTGATGGAGACGAGAATCAAGGCAAGAAAAGGCTGTTCACATATTTAACAAAGCTCAACATCCAGGATGCTGAAGCCAGACAAATGTTGCCTCTTTTGTTTGACGGGGTTCAAAATTGTTACTAGATAATTGATCAATCTTCTGAGCTCTGGTGTCTCTTCATGAAAGCAGTTTGGATTTGAATGAGGCCACATTCAGATACGATCAGGCGCTGCGGCCAATCACTGCAGAGTTGTGCGATGGTGTGTCTGTTTGTGTTGAACGTAACCGCCGTGAAACAACGCAGATTAACGGCTTCATCGAGGCCGGCGCTCGCTCACTCTCACTCACTGTCTACGTCTCCCCTCAAACCATCAGACACAAACCAAATTAAACTTCTTCGTGTTTCTATTCTGCAGAATAAATTTCAGTCAGAAGCTGCTTCATGAAATAAACAAAATGAGAACACGACAGGTCGAGAATCAGAATCAGAGCAGAGTTTAGTCTCAGGCTGACTGTGGAGGTTCGGTCCCGCTCTGAGCGTCTGGTTGGCGGCTGCAGCGTGACGTTGGGCTGCTTTTTTTGTTGCTTGAGTTGCTGCGTTGGATGTGAGCTTCAGTCTTGAAGTTTGAGTGTTTATCCACCAATGTCAGAGACTTTTTATTCATGATGCCACAATCTAAGCACCCTGAAGGTTTCACGTCCTTTTGCAGTCTGTGATTGGCTAATAAATGCAGCCATCTTCACCACACACTGATCGATAACTTGGTTGGGCCATGATCTTGCTTGTCTCTGGGTCTTTTTGCCCTCAGTCTGGTCTGCAGGAATTGAAACACCTCTTCAGTTTGATTGAGGTCAGGTGACTCATCATTTCGTTCCTTGTCTGCATGTTTAGGATCATCGCCTGTGTGTGGGATCCACAGAAGCATGTCTCAATATAATTCAGTATATTTAAAGCCTGATGTGTAACCGTATCACAGTAACAGCCTGCAGGTAAACACTCATTTCCTCGAGTGTGATAAGCGTGGAAACGACTCAGCACACTGAGAGCTCGCTGAGTCACAGAGGGGTGTTGCATTATTGTGTCAGCCCGCTCCGAGGGATCGTTACCTGACTGTGAGGCCGAGGCCTGCCGGACGTGTCGGAGCTTGTCGTGTTAGTCATGTTCATTATCTCTGTGCATGAATGTTTAATTTACATCACGCTTCACTGTGAAGACTGCTGCAGGTACAAATACTTTGAATACGCAGGAAGGGAAGTACAAATACTAAATGTTTGTGGTGAGCGAGGGAACGCTCATCCACGGCCGTTCCCTCGCTCCCTCAGGTCATATCTGCAATCAGAGCGGAAGATGAAAAGGGACTCGTATCTTACAGCCGCTCAGCCTCCATATAACTGAAGCGAGAGTAACTAATCACATGAAGCCATCACACAGGAAGCGAGAGGACAACGCCGCTCGTCAACAGAGATACAATCGCTCCCATTCATGCTAACCGAGAGGCTAGTGAGAGTCACACTGACAGTGATGCAGACTGCACTTTTAGACTTTTACTGCAGTTAGAGGATGAGCTCGGCGTGTTTCTTAAAGTCAGCAAATCCTGAAGCGTTCGTCTGTTTCTCAGTGACACTCGTGCCCTGTTCACGTTCTCATGGATGTTTAAACCTTCACTCCAGCGCAGCAGCAGCCTCGAGCTTGTTTGTCCCAAATGATGACGTAAATCCTAAAAAACTAATCACAGATATGTCGTTTCATTTTCCAAAGCAGCTTACAACAACAAAGTGCTGCACATGGTCTGAAACGTGTTTGATAGCTGGGCTCTTACAGCACGTGACACCAGAGGTTACTTAAATATAAACATGTCTGTCTCCAGACGCCGACACCTCCGACGACACGAGCAGCTGAAATCTGCAAAAATGTCTCTTAAAGTCAGGAACTGTCTAATTAAATGAGCTCAGCCATCTGACCAGACATCCGATGCCAACTTGCCATTTGGTACAAAAAAAAGGTTCAAACAGGAGTAAACTGTGTGTGTGGGTGTGTGTGTGGGTGTGTGTGTGTGTGTGTGTTTTGGGGACTATTTTCAGCTCATGCTCCAAAAATAGCAAATGCAGATATCATCTATGGAGCAGACAGTGGTGAAGAAACAGTTCATTACTGATCTTAGAACATTTTCTACATCTTCCTGGCATTGTTAAGGATTGAATGATTAGTTGACTAGTCAAATAAATAAGAGAGAGATGAATCAGTTGTTGTCCTCAGTTGGTGTCCTTCTGTTGGTGACATTCATTGATGGGATCTCAAGGCATAGCCGGGGTGAGGACAGTGTCCGGTTTGTGAGCCTCAGGATTGGATCTCTGCTTCTTTGCAGACGATGTGGTTCTGTCGAAGTCATCAGACCGTGACCTTCGGTTTGCACTGAGGCAGGAGGAGAGCGAGCACCTCCAAGTCTGAGGTTATGGTTCTCTGTAGGAAAATGCTGGAATGCTTCCTCCGGGTTCCCTGAGTAGTTTTGTTCATGAGTGATGGGAAAATGGAGCGTGAGATGGACCTGTGGTTTGGTGCAGCCTCTGCAGTACTGTAGACGTTGTACCGGGCCCAGAGGGAGCTGAGCCTGAAGGCAAAGCTCTCGATCTTCCAGTCCATCTACGTTCCAACCCTCACCTATAGTCATGAGCTTTGGGTAGTGACCGACAGGCTCCTTCCTTTGAGGTGTTCCAGTGACAACCAGCCTGATCCCGGGTAAGAGGAAGCAAATGGATGGATGATGAACCAATAATGAAAATAATCGTTAGTTGCAACTCTGGATTTTTGACCCGCCACCTGTTTGTGTATTTGTTGTTGTGACAGGACAAACTTGATATTAATAAGAGTTCTTGTTGTCTGTTCGTTGTGTGTATGTTTTACACTTTGGCTACACAGGAAATACTTTGTTGGTTTTGGTCTTTTCATGGGATTTGTTGGTGACAATAAAAGAGAATAGAATATAGCCGACCACATCGTGAAGTCTACAAGAGAACTTCTTCAGCGCTTCAGTCAGTATCTTTTGTAACACAAATAATTCAAGCAGTTTGTAGAGACGCAGTAAAGAGTGTCTGATTGTAGCTGCTGCAGATGTCTGCGTGTCTGCTGAGCTCGACTGTTCGCCGGCTCCTTCTGTCAAAGATAACGAGAGTTATCGATTGACTGCTCGGCGCTGTGGCCAAGTGATGACACAGTCCTGCTCTAAAAAGTGAAACACACTCGCTGATGACCGCTGACGCTCTCTCTCTCTCACCTCCAGCCGTTTGAGGCCAGCGACCTGCTGCTGGGACTGAACTTCTCAAAGGTGCTGAGCAGCCTGGTTGCTCTGAATAAAGTGACAGCAGGTTAGTCAACATACGTACAATGTGTGTGTGTGTGTGTGTGTGTGGGTGTGTGTGGGTGTTCTTTATGAAAGCCCAGCAGATAGTCATGAGTGTGTGGGTGCCGACTGAAGAAACGAGGTCTGCTGTATTTATGTTTCCTCTCTCTGTCCAGATATCGGCGTGGGCAGTGATTCAGTGTGTGCCCGGCACTCTTCAGCCCATCGCATCAAGTCGTTCGAGTCGCTGTCCTGTCAGGCTTCACTGGGCCGATCCTCCAAGCTGCTGCAGAACCAGTTTCGCAGTCTGGTAAGATGAACGCTCACTAACGGCACCGTGTGAAGATGGAAACATTAACCTACCTGTCAGTGCATACCACCTGTGTGAAGCCGTTCATGATCTGTGGTGACTGCGGCTGCAGATTTGACTCGTCGCTCGGCTCTGATCATTTCTGTCGTGTTTGGCTGCAGTGCAGACATTAACGGAAGCTGCTGTTTACACACGTGTCACACCTTCACTGTGTGCTCACACCTGTTTTTACCTCAACACACAGGTCAGTTTTGTAGAGGATTACAGCCTGAGCTCTGAATTTACTGTCAGAATCCATTTTTCACACGTGGCTCTAATCCACAATATAAATAGTCTGTACTCGCAGTCCAGAGAAGAGACTTTCCCTTCTGACTGTGTCGATGTAAACAGGGAGGATGAGGTGACACATAAGGACGCTGCCTCTGCATGGACACTGACACCTGAGCAGCACTGTCTGAGAAAACAATAATAAAACATGGAAATGAGACTGAAAATCAAGTTTAAGAGTTCCTTAATTGCACATAATCAGGAACAACCTGAGTTTCAAGATGACAAATCACGACTGCAGTATGACTTTACACTCTGTGTGGAGGCGTTTGACTGCTGTGTGATTGTACTTTGAAACTTTTGTTTGCAACACCGTGAACTCTTCCGAGTATGATGAAGCACGACGTGTAATTAATGTTTCCCAATCTTTGTTTCTCAATACGGATGAAGGGATTTCTGTCTCGTTGACGCTCGTCCTCCCGTTTTCCTTCGTTTTGTCAGGACATGTCGGAGAACAGCGGACAGCAGCTGCTCGTGAAGGCGCGCTTCAACTTCCAGCAGACCAACGAGGATGAGCTCACCTTCACCAAGGGTGACATCATCGGCGTGACTCGTCAGGAGGACGGCGGCTGGTGGGAGGGGACGCTCAGCGGCAGGACTGGGTGGTTCCCTAGCAACTACGTCCGAGAGATCAAAGGCTCCGGTAGGATGTTTCATTTCAACATGAACCTCCTCTGTGATGAAGGTTCGGGTCAGTTCATGTCTGATTCTGCTGCAGTTCAAGTAAAGAAAAGCACTGAATGAGCAGGTGTGTCTAAACTTTTGACTGGTGCTGGTTCATAAAACAACAGCACGGATGAGATAAATGAAACTGCGCAGTATTCTCAGTAAATCTCAGTGCACGATCTCACGATCTCAATCTCACGAGCAGTGTGTCGACGCTTCGTGCTGTAGATCTGCAGTAAAACGACGGCCTCTAAAATGATTTTTGTTCCAGCGTGTTGTTTGTTGTTATTACCAGCCGATATCATCTTTATGTTTATTATATTTCTAATTTCTGAATGTGGAAGTAGTAGCTTCAGTTTGAGTGATTCGTCTCTAAAAAGCACGTCAGTCTCTCATTGTGTGCTTCAGGATAATAGTAATGATTCATGCTTGAAGAGTTTGAGATGGTTTAATATTAGCCACTGCGGTCTGTTTGTATTTAATTTTTACTATTTCACACATACATCACGTCTCATTATCAGATATAGTTCTCGTAGATGAACGTATCAGGTGTCCTGATACATTTCTTTTCACCTCTGGTCACAGACAAACAAGTGTCCCCCAAGTCCGGCACCCTGAAGAGTCCACCTAAAGGCTTCGACACTTCTGCAATCAGCAAGACGTACTACAACCTGGTAAAGACACGACGCGTCTCACCTCTGTCTGTTCTCTCTCCACCAGCATCATGTTGAGATCTGATTAGTGTCCGCGTCTTTTCCCGTCATGTAAATTCTCTTGTTGGAAAGTGATTAATGGAGCATCAGGATCAAATCTTCGACTGCACTGACAAACTTTCTCTCTCTGCGCTGTGATACCCTTTAAAGTGTCCCTGCAGCTGAGGACAGGCGTGGTTTGTAAAATCATCACCACAGCACGATAAGCAAAGTGAACTTGGTGATGTCTGTTCGTGTGCTACACTCTAACCTGCTATGATAGGATGTAATATGCTTCATTGTCTCTTTATGCAGTGTTTGATCATCTGTATTGAACCCATAACTTGAATTTTGATCAGATGTACAGTCATTGACGTGTCATTGACAGATTAACTTAGAGAAAAACAGTTTGTGATGCAGCTCGTCAAATAAATCTGATCCTCTAATCTCTGAACTTTCCTCTTTGTTTTGTAGGTGCTGCAGAACATTTTAGAAACAGAGACTGAATATTCGAAGGACCTTCAGAGCCTCCTGACGAACTACCTGCGACCTCTTCAGAACATTGACAAGTACGACTCGAGACCAGAACCCGGTTACATCGTTACAGAACAGGAACCAGCATCAGTCAGAACCAGCCTGAGTTTAGAACCTTTAACGTTTCTTTTGTGTGTCACTGAATCGGCTCTTTGGTCTTCTCCTGCAGACTGAGCAGCTCCGACGTGGCTCTGATTCTGGGAAACCTCGAGGAGATCAGCACCTTCCAGCAGATGCTCGTCCAATCGTTGGAGGAGTGCACCAAGTTAGTCCCTCCCTGCACACACACACACACAGACACACACACACACACACACACACACACAGCACTGCAGCAACAGACACACTGCTTCATAATAAGCAGAGGGACATCTAGTGTTGGGTCAGCGGTACTACAGAGACAACAGACACATTTGAAGCATTTGATCATCTTCATCGTCTTTCTCTTCAGGCTTCCAGAGAACCAGCAAAGGGTGGGGGGCTTCTTCCTCAACCTCATGCCACAGATGAAGGCTCTTTATGCTGGTTACTGCTCCAACCACCCCTCTGCAGTCAATGTGCTCACGCAGCACGGGTATGTTCACACACCACGTTCAGTCATTTTAAGTGTTTCCATGCTGCAGTTCACACAGAACAGAGCGGCTTGTTCTAAAGCTGACGGGTGTATCAGCGGAGTTCAGCTGTGTTTTACAGGATTGTAACTTCCTGCTGTTTGCAGGTTGTGGCAGCTATCTTGGTTTGCCTCTCCAGACAGAAAGTGCGTGCTCTGCAGTCAGCGTTTCATTATTGACATGACTGCAGCTGAGGCAGTATTTGTTCTTCAGATACAGCTGAAGAAAAGACGCATGCAAAACCAAACCTGAGCGATCCAGAGATGGTCTGAGGATAATCAGACCCAAACAGACAGAACACCGACTCCGGCATGATGCAGCATTACTGCAGCAAAACACGTCGTTTTCTCCTGATCCTGATCTGATCTACTGACACCACAACAGATCAGGACTCTGCTCAGACCTGAATGAGCTGAACATTATATATGAGCTCTACGAGAGAGATGCTCTAAACAGCCCTAAAACTAGATGCACCTAATAGGTCCTGTGATAAATCATCATCATGATGAGGTTTCTGTTTACTTCCCCTACCTTCATTAAATCAGCGCCTCAGAAACGGTACATAATAACCTTCATGAAGTCAGGACTGCAGTAGTTTTAATTTTAGTGTTTGTCAGCACAGACTTCCTGTTTTTGGCACATGCTGTCAAAGTTTCTGACCTCCAGTCAGCTTCAGCAGAGTCAGGACGTTCAGTGTTTTTAAGCACATGGTCGCTCTCAGAGTAACGCTGCTGTCTGTCACGTTGGTAGATCATCAGATCAGCTCTCTCTCTCTCTCTCTCTCTCTCTCTCTCTCTCTCTCTCTCTCTCTTGCAGTGACGTGTTGGGGGAGTTTATGGAGGGCAGAGGTGCAGTCAGTCCGGGGATCCTCACCCTGACCACAGGCCTCAGTAAACCCTTCATGAGACTCGACAAATACCCAACTTTACTCAAAGAGCTGGAGAGGCACATGGAGGTGTGTGTGTGTGTTCAAACGTCTGTCTGCAGCAGCCGTGTTGTGTTGTGTGTTTACTGACCAACACGCTTCCTGTTTTGGTCTTTTCAGGAGAGTCATCCCGACCGACCCGACATTCAGAAGTGCATGGCGTCTTTCAAAAATCTGTCTGTAAGCTGATGTCACTTCCTCCTCTGACAGACGTCGATAGACTTGATATGAAATGAATTTAATCACCAGCAGGTCTTTAAACAGTCGTCTGTTTCCGTCGTGTCAGGCTCAGTGTCAGGAGGTGCGCAAGCGTAAAGAGCTGGAGCTGCAGATCCTCACCGAGTCCATCCGGCTGTGGGAGGGGGACGACATCAAGACCCTGGGCTCTGTGCTCTACATGAGCCAGGTCATAGTCCAGAGTCCTGGCTCAGAGGTACCAACACCAACTCCACCTGATATAAACTGCAGCCTTGCAGACTCTTTAGCACAGCGCTGAACATGAATCAACCCAGAAATCATTAGTTAGTCATACTTAGCAGGAAAGCCTGGACAGTACCATATTTCAGCTTTATTAATTCTCACAGTGATAATTATTTGTAATAGCTGAACTCTTAATTGTGTTAAGTGCAGCGAAACCTTCACTGTGTCAGAAGCTTTCGACAGAAGTGTCAGATGAATGTAATGAAGTTTAAACGTTTCAGATGACTCCTCTGTGGACGAGGCGACATCTTTCCTGACATTAGTCATCAGCCAGTCTCCACGTTTTATAGTGTAATTAAATACTGTGATGTAATTTGCATCAATTACTGCACGCGTTATTAAAAATGGGTCAGTTTATGTCAAAGATCCACAAAAATGATCTTTTTCTGTCTTTCCCCGTGCGTCAGGAGAAGAGTGAGCGTTACCTCATGCTCTTCCCTCACGTCCTCCTCATGCTGTCTGCCAGCCCGAGGATGAGCGGCTTCATATTCCAGGTCAGTAATAAACATTTGATCAGATCAGATCTTGTATTTCGTCTCGATTCTGACGTGATGATTTCCCTCTGCAGGGAAAATTACCTCTGGCCAGCATGACGGTGATCAAACTAGAAGACTGTGAAGCCCATAAAAACGCCTTTGAACTCAACGGTGTGTCCACGTGAGATGTGCTAGATGCCGAGTGCAGTTCATTTACTCATGCCTTCATACATTATCTCTGCCCCCCCACAGGCCCGATGTTTGACCGTCTCCAGGTGGTGTGCACCCACCAGCAGGACCTGCAGGACTGGGTGGAGCACCTGACCAGACAGATCAAACACACCGCAGCCACAGCGCCCAGCCACAAACCGCTCACTGTTCCCTGCCACACGGTCAGGAGCTAACCATGCTAACGGATGATTTTCTTTCAGTTCAGTTAGAAACACTGTGAATATGAACGTCCTCATGTGAACCGTAAAATCAGCCTGCTGGTTCACATCATGCCCAGCAGTCATTTATGACGAGCTGTGTCAGGTGAACTCATCTTATATCGTCCCCTTTTGTTTCGTTCCTCAGCTCCCATCTCATCCCCTCACCCCATCCCGGCACGCTGAGGGTAGAGCCATGACGGTGGCTCCCACCTACCACACCCTGCCTCACCCCTCCTCCCACGGGACGTCTCTTTCCAGCACCATGATGTGGGGCCCGCTGGAGCCACCCAACACCCCCAAACCCTGGAGCCTGAGCTGTCTGCGGCCTGCACCGCCTTTACGGCCCTCTGCAGCCCTCTGCTACAAGGAGGTGAGTGACGTGAAGTGTTTTTATGTTATTCATGTTGATTTAATTGTCATGCAATCGTCTCACCTTTGTCCACCCCTCCCTCATGTACAGGATCTTAGTAAAAGTCCTAAGAGTGTGAAGAAACTCCTTCCTAAACGCAAGCCTGAGAGGAAACAGTCTGAGGAGGAGTTTGCCTTGAGGAAGAGTAAGTCTGTTTTTTTCTCATATCAGAGGAACAGTTTGACATTTTGGGAAAGAGCTAGTCAGCGTTAGAGATTGAATTTAATGTGGGCTGCTGCAGGTAGACAGAGGAGCTCAGCTAACGTGAGCTTTTGGGTTGATTGAGGACCAGACCAGAGGTTTCACTGTGCAGGGTGGGAGGCCTGTTACAGTAATGGAGCCTGTATCAGGAGCTGGGCAGCATGTTGAGTCACATAAAAGCAGATTTTTGTGACATTGTGGTGTGCGAAGCAGCACAGCTGGGCGAGCTTTAGAGCGCTAAGCTAATCGTCTGCTGGCCGTAGAGAGTGGCATCGGTCACTGTTGGTAAGAAAACAAATCACAGGATGTCTGTTTAGTTTTGCACATGCTGTCATTTGTGCTCAGAGGTGTGAATTATTATTTCTCCTCCCTCCTCCTCTCGCTCAGGTACAGCTGCTCTGGAAGAAGACGCCCAGATCCTGAAAGTTATCGAGGCGTACTGCACCAGCGCCAAAACCAGGCAGACTCTGAACTCCAGTAAGAAAACACAAAGTCGTACTTGTACTGTACATGTGTGTGTGTGCACAGAAGAACAGAGGTTCATACTGCAGCTTGCTGCTGCACTCTGTGTCTTTCTTTAACACGATATTCTGAGCTGATCTTTCTAACAGTATCTTCTCCTCCTGTCTGTCTCTCCTCCACTCACTCACTTTTTCTGCTTTACCTCGAGTTCCTTCTTTATTTTTTATCTCTTTTCATCTAATTTTCCTCCATGTATTCATCCCATCCTGCACCTCTCATTGGTTTTTATGATTTGCCATCTGTTGCGTGTTGCATACTCTACCACCACCTTCTCCTTTTTACACCATCACCCGAACATTTCACCCTCCAAACGTGGTTCGCCCTCCGACCAGCCTGGCAGGGCACCGACCTGATGCACAACCACGTGCTGGCCGACGTGGACCGGTCCTGTATGGACTCGCCGGGCCGCCGTAGCAGCGTGTCACGGCCAGAGTTGTCCTCTGACCTCTCGGAGGACTCTGACTATGACTCCATCTGGACCACCCACAGTTACAGGATGGGTTCGGTGCCGCGTAAGAGCTGCATCTCTCACCAGAACTAAAGAACGTACAGCACTGCCACGCTGTACTGTAATGTAACGTACAGCGCGCTTACCTCTTTTACCTTCAATGTATTCGAATAAACTAGATTTTTTTAATTTATCTATTTATTTTCTATGATATATTTGTTCATTTTTTTGTTAACTTATTTGGTTTATTTATTTTTAGACTGTATGTTCGAAGATGTTTGAAGCATCTCCCTGTTGCCTTGCCACTTTTCCCTTTTCTGTGCCTCCTCTCTTCGTGTAGTTGTCATGCAGTAAGTGTTTGGTAATTCTCGTTAATTTATCTTGAATGTGACCACTCCTTCTTGTTTGACCATAAACGTGGCGGACTCTCTCAGCAGGGGGAGTAACAGCAGGGAGGTCAGAGTGGGAGGGACAAACCCGGGGAGGGAGAGATGGGGACTGAGCTTTTCCTGTCTGATATTCAGATGTAATTCAGGAACGAGTGTATTCTATTTACCATATACTACTTCTCTCCGGTATGTGTTTCTAGAGTATGTATGCTCAAATATAGCACAGATGCCATACACACACACACACACGCACACAGGTTCAGGCACATATGCCCCTGCTGCCTGATAATATAGCAGCATGCAAATCAAATATCCAAATTCCAAATACCATTTTATATCATTTCTGTTCTTATAATTTGGTTTTTATTCATGTTAAGCAGGATTAAATTGAACACAACACATGACCAAAAGTTACTAAACACTAAAACTTCTTGCTACATTTGATAGTTTGTAAAACACAGCTGATTATTTGACGTAGCTGCGACAGGAACAGATTACCACGTACGGTTCACTCCCAAAGTCGAGTTTTCTCCAGATGCACAAAAGTTAGTGGACTGAGGAGGATGAATATAAAGAGTCAGGTCACCCAAATTTCAAGAAAAACAACAACATATGTTCACGATAACTTCTTCTTCTTGTATCCGGCCGTGCTGACGGCAGACTCTTGACCACAATTGAAGTTTCTGGACTTGTTCTTGTGGTGGTCACAGCTTTGAAATATTAAACGTCTCTCCAGGATCCCAATTACTCTGGATAATCCAAAGACCTCACAGTCAACAGATTTAATTCAAACTGCTCCTGAAATTATCACTATGAAAGTTGAATAAGCACACATGTTGAAATGTTATTGCTTCCTGTGAGCACCACAAGTTAAAATCCAGAGACAGGTTTCTGCTGCCTCACTGGGCCTCTTATATATGATGTTGTTTTTGTTTTTTTGGTGAGCTGACTCTTTTTAAGTCATTGATTTGAATGGTTTACTGTACAGTGTAGTCCTCCTGAGCATCATCCTTTAAAGCCTGACCTACCATCCAGTAACGTTGCTGTCTGTCAGTGGTTCTACAGGGTTGCATTTACATTTAGCTTCAAGCCTCAAGTTGGTTAGTGTATTAACAAAAAAATAAAAAGATTCATTTAAACCAAGCATAGCATAAAAAATCTGTAAACAACAGCCTAACACAGCTACAGTCCTGCAAGACAAATCAAATGCCTTTGTTCACTGTCGTCTGCTTGTTAAAGGAATAGTTCCGTTTTGGAGAGAAGATTGATCTGGAGCCAGAAGCAGCTTAGCTTAGCTTAGCTTAGCTTAGCTTAGCATACAGACTGGAAGCATGGGCAAACAGCTATCCCGTCTCTCTCCAAATGTATTCTCCAAATCACTATTTAAATGAATTACAAGATATACTAATGTGTTTGTTGATGAGCTTTCAAAGTGCTCGCATGTTGATATCTTATTTATTTTTCTAACGTTTGGACAGAGCCAGGCTAGCTGTTTCCCCAGTTTTCAATCTTAATGCTAAGCTAGGCAAAACATGTCCCAGCTCCAGCTCTGCACTCAACACACAAACATGGAACTGATGCCGATTTTCTCAAGCAAATAAGTGTAGTCATGTTTCAGTCTTCCAGCTCCTCACTTAACACCCAGCTAGGCTAGCAATTCCAGTCTGTATGCTAAGCTAAGCTAAGCTAACCAGCTGTTAGCTTCATGTTTATGTACAGAAATGAGAGTGGTATCAATCTTCTCATCAGATGACGATAAGCCTATTTCCCCGCAAAAAAATGTTGAACTGCTCCTTTAAGATGGAGCCGGGCAATTTGAGCAGGTTAGCTTAAAAAACAACAATGCTAACACCTACGCTACAGCCTCATGAGCCAGACGCCGATGCGTTCGTGTTGCGTGTGGCTCGTGAGGTTCACCATGCTATCTCTTGCATTAATGACTATTTTTATGAAGAAGTATTTTTCCAGTATTGGTATTAAAAGTACAGGTTGGCTTAGAGTCTATCTCCTCTTATCACAGCAAGCAATGCGATTGACTTAAGGAATATATTGGTCCATGTTACAGTACCGATTCTTTATTGTATTCATTATTTTGTATACAGGCGTTTTGTTTTAATTAATTTATATTTTATCCTGTATGTCAATGTTTACAAAATGATCCCTGGAAGAATCATTTCTTTCTTTCTTTCTTTCTTTTTTTTTTTTTTTTTTTACATTTTTATTGGTCTGTATCAAAGTTTACACACTGAAAATTATAACATGAAGTGTTTGAATTATTTTGCACAATCATGTAACGGGCCAGTGGGGTTTTTGGGGGATAGTCTGTTAAATTCTGTACTTTTTTGTCGTCTACCTACAGTGTGTATGATATAGTCCTTAAAGGTAGACTTGAGTATTCAGTGTTACTGTAAAGTAAAAAGCTCATTCGTAGTGTAAAAAAAAAAAAGAAACAAGAGACGTGTTATACAGGAACATTTCTATGTGAACTGCTCATTCAACCTCAGAATACTGTCAGAGTGGACTTGAAATATAAGAGCACATAGTCTCCCTTTCTGTAAATACTAGTTGTCATGGAGCAAGAAAAAAAAATCCATTCTACCTTCTATGAGTATTTGAGCTAAGAATATCACTGTCCTTATATCATGTGCTATACTTTGTGACAGGTGTATTCTGTGGTTTAAGAAACTTAAAGTCAAACTGTGGGACAGGCAGGGCGAAGAGACCAACTGTCTTTGACCAACATTGTCCTCTGTGTGCTCTAATGCTGTATTCAGTTCACACATGTGACCATGTCTTATCTTAACAGCGCCGCCGTCAGTGTATTTGTTCTACACTGCTGAAGTGTGTTCAAGTCCCCAAAACGCTGTACTACAAGTTTTGAATAAATCTGTCATTTGGTAGACGCTGGCATTCTGGTGATTTGTTAGAACGGCAAATCTGATTTGTGTGTTTGTGATGTCTGAGTCCTCGTTCATTTCATATTGATGGATTTGTATGTTTTATCTCCACAGCCTCTCATTTCCTTTCACTTTCCTCTGGCTCTTGTCTGATATCTGCTCTGTGCATGACTAACACACTGCTACTATGTTCAGCCCTCTTCGATGCTCCAATAAAGAAGTTCAGACTGTGTTTTTTTTTTTTTACTGAAGATGCCTCGATACTGACTCACCTTAGTACAAGGTGAGACAGCCAAAGTGCCAAATGGTTGAGTGCTCTTTATGTTTTGAAACAGGGCCGCGAACAGAAACAGGGCTGCACGTGATCATCCCCGGTGAGAAGAAAGTCCTGGTGGAGGGTCCCAGTCGCAACGGACAAAGTGCAGCAGAAGAAAAGTAAGATAATAGATGCATATCTGTCCCGTATCACTGTCTTTACCTGGTGTTAAGACCAAAACCATCAGTGTGTTTGTGCACCTCTCTCCCATTCAATCTGTTCTGTAGAAAATACCCCAGAAACATAAAAATTAGATCAAGGGTGACACAAGACTATATATTGTGCTACATAGGAATGGAAACCCTCAAAAAGATCAGCTGAGCCAAAATGGCAGCAGGGGGCTTTAAAGCAGAGTCTCACAGTGCTGTATGAAGACCTGAACTTGGGCCTAAGAAGTCTTTATTCAGCCCTCCCATGGCACTGATAACTGTATAAAGGTGGGGGGCGATCCCCCTGCTACAGCCCTACGGACTGTCATTTTGGACCATTTGGAACTCCAGTAGTTTTGGATACAGTGTTGGATAAGAAGTCCAAATTTACACTTCAAATGTATCAATGTATTTGCAGGGCTGTTTCCAGCTGCAGATTAATACACGTGGTGCTCTAGTGAGGCGAGTCGACTTATGATACAGGATAATGTCACCAAACTGTACCAGGCTAATAGCTTCTACCACATTGATGGATTGGCAGCTGCAGTGTGACGTTGGGCCGCATTTTTCTAAAAGTTGGATCCAGTTCAACTTCTCCACTGCAGGTCGCTGCGTTTTTTGACGGACATCACTGAATAGACTCGCATCTTTTTAAGTGTGTCTTAAACCAGCACTCACAGGCTCTTATGTTTTAGCTGATGTAGTCGCTCCTCTTATCTCACGATCCATTCCTTATGTTAAGATGCATTGAACTTAAACTGTTCCAATGTATATATCGGTGTATGTGTGTTGTTTTAAACTTGGAAAAAATGTTAACCTGTCCTTTTAATAAGCGGTTACATGTTTGCATCACTGATATGTTGACCTGTAAATCTGATGTGTGTGTCAAAGGAGCCTGGTGGATGTGGTGTACGCCCTGAGGGATGAGGTCCAAGAGCTGAAACAGGTGAATCATCTTGATGATGTGATGTGGTAATGATACCTGATGATAAATCTACAACAACATGAATGACTGAATGATTGTTTGACCACACAGGATAACAAGAAGATGAAGCGGTCACTGGAGGAGGAGCAGAGAGCAAGGAAGGATCTGGAAAAAGTTGTGAGGAGAGTGTTGAAGAGCATCAATGACCCAACATGGGACGAGACAAACCTTTGAGAATGTTCTGCACCGTCTCCATTCCTGAAACACACATATGTGTGTAGACTCGCTTGCACTGTGTGTGCGAAATGCACACAATCACACACATAATTTAAGGTCGGTTGTGTGTGAGTGAGAGAACCAGAGTGAATCTGTACGCAGGTAGTTGTGTGTTTGCTCTAAGAGTTGTGTCTTTACTGCCCCTCTGTTGGAGTCACCAGGATGTGATGCTGAATGGACTTGACCATATATTCCACGGTAACATTCCTTAAACACTGAGCAAGACGGTGAGATTACACACAAACTCCTCGATGTCTTCATAATTTTCTTTGGCAGCGTTCAGAGTGGCTGGAAGACAAGTCGAGAGAACTCTCCTCCTTCTGTTTACAATCATTTGACAGTCCACTGTCCAACGGTACATCAACGCTACATCAATGGTACTTTAACGGTACTTTAACGGTACATCAACGGTACTTTAACGGTACATCAACGCTACATTAACGGTACTTTAACGGTGTCATTGGTCCCAGAGGCCTTGGACACGTCTGAACTTGAACTTCAGCCATTTCATAACCTCTCTTATGTTATTTAATTTTTTCATGAATTGATTTTGTTTGGCTTCTTTCCCTGACACATGCTTTGTGCCTGGAAGCTCATCTCTTGGGTCTGTTTTATTGTTTTGCCTTTTGTTTTTTGGTCTGGGTTATTGTTCGACCTCTTTGTGGTTTGACCTTCTTTCGAGGCATCCTAGGTAATTGTACAGATGTTGAACTTGTACTGTATGATGTAAATACTGCTAAAAGATGAGCCTTTGAAATAAATGTGGTTTTAGAAAAACTGACTGAGTTACTGCTGAATCTGTTCCAACACACACACTGAAACACTGAAAACACACAAGAGTACTGTTTGTTTCTTGGGCATTTCTTGTGCACTGCACTCGATGGAAATCTGGAGGTGGCAAGATCAGTAGTGGGCATACACTTTCAAATCACCGGGTCAGCAGGTCAATCTGGCCATTAAAAACACAACACAAATGTAGACGAGCAGTGATTTCAAATCTGACCAGTGTCACAGTTTATGGCCTTACTGTGAACAAGACATGTCAGCAGTTCACCCAAAGAGTTATTTGTGCTTCTCAGTTTATTTGAAGTATTTTTTAGAGCTCTGAAGATGTGAAAGTATGCAGCAAAATGAAAGGTAAACTAAAATACTTTGTGGATGGTATTTTTATGATGACTTCCATCCATCATGGGACCCATTTTTTGTCTAAGTGCCACTATTATGACAAATGTTAAATAGGCTACAGCAGCATCAGCAGACCCAGTTTACACAGGAGGCAGGAAAATTTTTAATAAGAAATGTATTTAACTGTTACTGATTTATGAATTGAACTGGTTCAGCCTCACATTATGAGAATAAACTGAATTTACAAAATGGAAGGTCGGCCCTTTAACAATAAAATAATTCAAACTTGATAAAGTTCTACTTACAAATAAATCTGTTGAAATGTTTTTTAAATTGTTTTTAATTTAATCTAATATTTTTAAGTACTTAATCTGTTTATGACAAAACAAAATGTTTACATTTATGTTTGGATATGATACAGTTTGTTAAATTACCCACAATTTAAAGTTAATTCATATAAATTTCCATAATTTCCATGGAGTTTCTAATTTGGAATATTTCCAAAATTCCTCAGCTTGTTGTACCACGAAAAGTTTCCGGAAATTTACCAGAATTTACAGGAAACTTTCCGCCAGTTTGCAAACCTATGTTTTACAAAGGTTATGTGCTGATACTAAAAACTAAAATGTTAACTTAATGTTTCTTTTTTTTTTCTCTTTCAGGACCTAACGTTCGTTTTTACGCAGTAGGTTGTAAAGTAGATCCGGCCGAAAAACTCCAACATTGTTACTCCGCCCACATATCAGCTTACCGCAACAACAAACCAAACGCACCTTCGAAAAAAGGCGGGCTAGTTAACTATTTCCGGCCGCCATCTTGCCGCAGCCGTTTGTTAGCTAACTGCTGTCTCCACACTCCATTAATTATGTTAACTGTCATTGTTTGTTCAGTATAAAGTGGAAAAAGAAGAATCAGTGTTGGATACTAACACCAGAGGAATACACTGGGACGTCGGGGAAACCGCTTCGCTTCACCGAGCTGCTCATGCAGGTACTGTCCAGTTCTGTTGTTGTAAATGGACTGACCTGAGCCTGCGTCTACAGTCTGCACTGCTGTACTCATGGTTATCTGCTGTGTTATCTAGTTTTGACAATAACAGAGCTAACATTTAATATTTCAATATTTGTATATTTGGATGTTTCTGGACCTAATTTGAGTCCAATGTTCACTCAACTTTCCAGTCTGTTTTGATCCACGTCAGTTCATATAAGATATCCTAGAATATATTGCCCTAAGCTGCTAAATGCACAGTTGTTTACTGCGTGGTCTGCTTGATGTTGGGTTGGTAGTGGACGGTTGGTTTATCGGGTCTTTAACCAGTTTGATCAGAGCACATCAACAGTGGAGCTGTGGGACTAAAACATGGAGCTGAAAGAAGCTAAAATGCTACACATCATCATTTGTTCCTTTTCTTTATCTTAAAATATTGATTAAGATATTGTTTATTAAGATTATTATTTATTTTGATATTGATTATCTGTTGCTGCATTCAGATTTATTATTTATTAGATTTATTTTGCAGTCTGAGGTGCCCAACAGTGGGCGGTCCTGATGGTGGTGGCCACTGTGCGGCCCTGGGACTGCCCATTGTTCTGACGGTCCATTATTCCCAAACGCCGTCCAAAAAGTGTCCCATTGGACCAGAGGCCGTTTGTTTGACAGCCTGTTATCCTGAAAACAAAAGCCCAGCACTCCGAAGCTTTCGCTTTTTGGGGAAAATACTCGCTCTCCCTGGAGTTTTGGACGTGCAGGAAAGTCAGGTGACAGTGTGATGACTTTCGTCGTCATGGTAACAGTAAGAAACACATGATTAACGTTGTGAAATGGTTGCAGTTTGGTTAGGTTTATGTAGGTTCTGTATGTCAGTGTGTGTTTTCAGAACAATGGGCATGTAGAGGTTTGTTTTTGGAATAACGGGCCGGCTCTCTTGGTCCAATGGGACATTTTTTTCGGACCATCGGGGCTTCAGAATAATGGACCATCTGAACAATGGCACGGCACCGTGCGGCCTACACATCACATGCTCCACATCATGACTCGTATTTAAGATGGTTTTGTTGTGGAAGTTATTATTTCAGCCCCTGACATGCTACACTTGGTGTGCTTGCAGGGACGGACGTGTTTGGAGCCTGGGTGGGTGTCCAATATAATCTTTGTACAACTTGCTGCTTGCTTGGGGTCAATACAGGGTCACTGCAAGTTAAAGCTGTACTGCATGTACTGTACATCGCTCTGTTGCTGTCTCTTTTTGGCCCCAGTATCTGAGTGAGTCTCAAGCTTTTGTCGAGTCTTTGCGGAGGATAGTGCACGCTTTCTTTTCCATGAGTTGACAATGAAAATGACACATAGTGGCGTTTTGAACTGAACAAAAAGCTGCACAAAAGTGTAGAAAATAGGTCCGTATGGCAATGATATTGATTGCATCTTGTCATTGACCCTCACAAAAAAAATCACTCATGCTTACGGGTGTGTGTGTATGTTTGTGTGTGCTCCACATCTTTGTGAAAGGACCGGCCTATTGAAATCTTTTGTGCACCCTGATAATCACGACAAGCTTTGTGTGTGTGTGTGTGTGTGTGTGTGTGTGTGTGTGTGTGTGTGTGTTGGATGAATAAGCCCAGATGTCAACCTTTTCATTGTGACTCTCACCTTGTCCACTCATTAGTAATGAAAACAGTTGCCTTTTGTTTCACGTTGAATATTCCTTCATAGGAACAAAAGGCGTGATTCGCATTCATCCCCCCGTGAAGCAGATCTCAAACAGATAGAGCCCCAGCCAGCGCTGACCTTGTTGGCCTGACTCTCTTAACATTGTCGGGCTGGCCGATTGCCACTCAGCCCCCTAATGATGAACCAGACCAGTGAAAAGAGCCGCCGCCTCGCTGCTGGATCTCTTAGCTGATGTGCTCTCCAGGTGGAGGTACACGAGCACACTTTGCTGTGAAACTTTGGACAAACCTGAGAGCCTTCCTCTTCCTGTCAAGTGTCTGCTGGGTGAGAAACTTGTGAACTGAAGAGGCAGACATGTATTATCAGGGTTCTGACCTGCCCCAGCCCCTCTTCACTCTCTCTCTCTCTCTCTGCCTTCTTTCTTCGTACACGGGATGGAGTGACAGCTTGTCACTGTGGGTTCCTCCACAATACGGCTCAGACCCCCGCGACTATTGTGGAGCTCAGAAAAAGCATCAAGGTCTTCCTCTCTCTTCCGTTCACTCTTTTCTCTCTCTTTTCAAAGCAGAGAATCAATCAGCTGTACACACACACACACACACACACACACACACACACACACACACATACATACACACGACTCACTTCTTTTCCCTTCCATCTGTCTATTCAGCAGCCAGTGATCATTTAGACTTGACATGTATTGTGAAAAACTGAGCTGCTCTGCCTCTTTCTTCTTCTCTTTCTTTCACTCCCTTTCTCTTTCAACTGTCTGTCATTAATGTCCAGGTTCTTACAATGTACGAACAGAGGAGAAGAAGAAAGCGAAGAGTGAGGGATGAATTGATGGATGGGAGGATAAGCACTCAGTGTCCTTTCTTTAAAGATTTGTTATTGTACAGTACTGTCTCCCAGTCATTTTTGGTTGGTGTTTCAGTCTGAAAGCCCGTCCACGTGCTCTTTTGTATGGGAAAGCAATAAGGCCCCATTGAATGAAGCTGAATGGACCTGCCATCCTTAGGGGCTGAGGCCTGAGGACTCCTATTCTTTAGCCCCCAATCTAATTGGAGCTGAAATGAAATGGAGGTTTCTTATGAAAATAGGCTTTGTTTGGCCGCAAGGCTGGTAATTCATAAACAATAAGCAGGGCTCCATTGTGTAGATAATAATATATTCATGCTGCTGGAGATGGGGAGAAGGCAAAGCGAAGGCTGAGGATATATAAGGAGGATAGACGGAGACAGGGATGGAGAGTGGAGGGATAAGAGGAAGGGGAGGAGGAAGACTAGGGGCTAATAGCAAATAGTGTGTCAAAGAAAATTGGTAATGGTTGGGTAGAGGCAGGGGATGTATTAGAGGAAGTGAAAGGACTAAGAGTGGGTAGGAGTGGAAAGTGAGTGGGAGTAGGGGGTGAAAATGATGGGAAGAGGAGAGACAGACAGATAGAGAGGATAAGAATGACGCGACGAGGGAGGCAAATGGTTTGGAGTACCTCCCGAGCCTACAGGTGACTGCTTTGGGAAGGAGGCAAGTGAGTGAGAGCATCGCCAAAATGGAACAGGTTGCACGGTGTGGAGTTGAGAGTGGTGGTGGTGGTGGTGGTGGAGCTGATGGAGTGGATTGGTCAAGTGCAGAGATAGAGTAGAGCAAATGTGTAACAGGCAAAGGGGGGGAAGAGGAGAGAGGAGGGGAGACCGGTGTGTCTGCGGCGGCGGCGGTATAAAAACTGACAGGAGTGCTTTCAGCGCCCGGAGACACGATGGGTGGCTGAGAACAAACAGGTGAGCTCTGATGCCACGCTCCTGAAGCAGACTTTGATCCTCTGTAGGTCAGAGCTGCTTCTCTGAGGTGATCTTCAGCTCACTTCTCAAAAAGTGAGTTTCTCTGCTCGACATTCTCAAACAGCAGGACCAGAGACGAGCTCTGTGGACTGATGGACTGACTGAGGGAGGACTCTGCTTCCTGTATCAGCTGTTACAGTTCACGATACAGGCTTGGGGAGTGATTCTTACAAAACTGTAGGACTGGAGGAGGCACCCATTCCTCTGGATTGAACCTTTTTAAACTCGTCTGATTTGATTTCAAAGAGATAGAAACTGATGGTGAGTAAATCTCTTTTTGATGGACTTGAACTTGAGTGTGTCAGGAGTGTGTGTGCATGCTCCTGCACAGACAGGAGAGGATTCAGTCTGCATGTGCGCACACACTGTGGAGGGAAAAGATACGAAAATCAAGCGTGATGTCAAGTGTGAAAGTAATCCACGACCATCGCCGGCTCAAAGTTATCCTGTTAGCTGTCTGTGCAGTGAAGGAGTCACTGAGGTGTGCAGAGTGTGGAAGGCTTTAGATGATGATGGGGAGCATTTACCAAGAGTGCAGTTGTACCTGTAATACTGTAAACTGTGTGTGTGAAGCCTCACTGTGAATGTGAATAACTTATTATATAATAAGTCGTGGTGTTACAGGAGAGTTTGATAACTTTGTATTTCTCTTTAAGCTTCTGTTTATTCAAACGTTCTTTTAATGTTCCTTAAACAGCTTTATGTTCTGCACGGATGAAAGAAAAATCAGGAAATGCTTCTTTTTGTTGTTACATGGGGGGATCGGCCAAGAGGTGGTGGTATTTACTTAGATCTGTGTGTGTGTGCGTGTGAGTGAGATCATTAGGCACCTGACACTGATGTTCCAGGTCGAGCCACTAGATGTCAGTATTTATCAAGATATGAAGCTGCAGCCGCTCTCCTGTCGTCTCCAACGTTAAACCACAATCAGCACCAAGCTGAAGGTGTGTGCTGATATTCACACTTTACTCGCCCGTTCATGCAAATGATTATAGATCCCAACAGTGTGCAGGTGTAAGTTTAATTTTACGGTGACACGCAGCAGATCAGTTATTATTGTGTTGTTTTAAATATTTGAAACGTTGCTCTGCATTTGTGTTTTATCTTGCACTGTAAAATTAAATATGTTGTTGCACGTCACGGTGAAGGTTGTGTGTTCTTATAGTTACTCCTGCCACGAGATGGCAATCATACATAATCAAAATCCTCTCAGCTGTCTGTGTCTGTGTGTGTGTGTGTGTGTGTGTGTGTGTGTGTGTGTGTGTGTGTGCTGCTGTTCACCTGCTTTTGCATTTAACAAGTTTTTTATATTAGTGCTTTGGGTTTGTTTGACTCTGTCCTCTGTGTGTGCGTGTGTGTGTGTGTGTGTGTGTTTTCATGAACCTGCAGCATGAAGTGAGAATCTGTGTGAGCGGAGCTGGACGCGTCCCTGCTGGAGGTCCTTGTTTGTTTTGTTTATTTGCACGCGGCAAAGTGGTTGCTGGCGGCGCCGGTCACTACAAGTGGCTGGCATTCGGCGCCTGGTAATCAGGCTGCGGGCAAACTGGGTGGCAGCGCTCCGAATGGTTTCTGCTGGAGATTATCCCAAAATTATCCACGAATTATCCCCGAGAATTACGCCATTCCAGTTAGGGCCTCGTCCATTGATGGCGACTGGGAAGAGGGAGAGACTGTTGGACGAAGAAGTGTGTGTGTGTGTGTGTGTGTGTGTTGTCAGGGGGAGATTTGGATGGAGCAGCGCTGGTGTCTGTGTCATAGAGCGTGTGTGTGTGTGCTCTGTAATGATTCTGGCAGTGTTGGTACATTGGGGTAATGGAGCATGTTAATCCACATCAAACAGCTATTAGCAGCAGATTTTACTCATAAAAGTCACTAGTTGGAGTCAGAGCAAGGACACGGAATTTACACACGTGTAGCAACATCAGAACTGTTTTATTCTGATTCATTTATTTCTTTATTGTGCTGCTTTGTTTTAGTTGTGCCAAAAAGAAACCGTCGTGCAACGTGAGTCTGGCATCCAGCCCTCGAACTAAACTGCCCTCAAATCCTGAAAATCTGCAACAAACTGCTGCGTAAATGTTGTGCATGTCAACATTATCACGAGAGGTGTTTATCCCCAGAGCTGCACGCCATTTTTTTTCATGCAATTCGGAGCATTGTATTAAACGTGTGTGTGTGTGTGTGTGTGTGTGTCTGCTGTCACTGCACATTGTGCTGTCATTAAAGTCCAGGGTAGATAGGAGGGGACTAGTTGCACTGCCTGTGTGTGTGCGGCTGCTGCTGGAGCCCCCCCAGGAGATGAATAGTGCTGGTGAACCTCTCTGGCGATAAGTGTTCGGTAAACGGGTCAGTGGATTGTCCTCCGAGGCTCAATCTGAGCTATTTTCCCTGCCTGAGAATACAAATACAAATTATCCTTCGTATTCATCCCCATAAACAGACCACCAGCGGCGCAGGCTCCACGTAGTTTGTTGTGGCCTTGTTTCGCGTGCTCGGTTTTCTTGTGCTTTCGGCTGAACATGTGAACCGTAGTATGAGGATAACGTGTGTGCTTCTGCTCCTCAGCCGCTCAACAACAAAGTCCAAACAGAAAGAACAACCACTGAAGGTGAGAAAACAATTAATGCAGAGCGAGATCACAATGAAACACACACCAGCATTGAAGAAGAAGAGCGAGCAGAGGCTGAGGTGGTGAAAGGTTAAGTATTTTTTATTCTGTTTTTTTGGATGCTGTACTTCCTGCAGGGCCTTGTTCCTTTGACCCGCTGGTTAGAGGAGGGAGGTGGAAAAATGGGGAGAGAGGGAAGGAGGGAGAAAAGGCTAAAGCTGCATGTCAGGTTTTAAGGTTAGAGGTGGAGGAACTAAAACGGGGTGGAGTATTTGCCTCTAGCTGATGGGGAACAATTGGGGACACACAAGGAGGCGTGCATACACACACTGCAACCGTGAACAAAAATGGACATTCTCACACACACACACTTAGAACTACTATCCCAGCGGGCTATGAACTTCAGTGCAGTTGTTGCCATGGCGATACACTGAGTCGCTGACCCCCCGACTCCATTTTTCCTGCCGCTTGGCTATTGAAAGAGATGATTGACAAGTGTCCAAATGTCAGCCGACCCAGCCGGCCACACAGATATGGAGGGGTGGAGGTGGTGGGGGGTGCAGCCATTTTATGTTGCTTTCACTCACAGGGAGGAAGGTGTGTGTGTGTGTGTGTGTGTGTGTGTGTGTGTGTGTGTGTGTGTGTGTGTGTGTGTGTGTGTGTGTGTGCATATATGCATACATTGAGTGTCTGTTTAGGCTGCATATGTACTTAAATAGCACAAGAAACTGTATCTAGCATTACAGCTACACACTGAACAAACAAAGCAACACATACACACACACTGTACTCACATGCACACACACACTGTACTCTCTCTCTCACACACACACACAAAGAAAGCTCCCACATAAAGCCCCTTTTGAATGCGAGACAGGGTCGTATATTTGGTTTGTCTTTTGAGCTGCACTGATAACCCGTTCACTGAAAGTCTGGGTTGGTCGCTGGCTATTGAGTGTGTGTTTTTTCTTTTGTAGTGTTTTGTGCTCCGCTGTGCGGTGTGCATATTTATGTGAGCCCTGATGGACAGAATCTGCACTTACTCATACATCACATGCAATAAACAGTAGTTTACACGCAGCAGTGCGCCTCACACAAACCGTTGCATGTTGTCTAAGAAATCACTTTTGCTCGGTTCTTTTTCCCGCCTGTACCTCGGTGTGTTTTGTACACTTGTGTGCACACACACACACACACACACACACACACTCTCTCTCTCTTCCTTTCTCACCGTTTCATTGTCTGCAGGCTTGAAGGGATCGGTGTTATCTTGATCACCCACAGCAACACATTAACCTCTCCTCTCTTATCTCTACACTGGTCATTAGTGCCAAAACCCTTAACGTCCTATTGACAAGGGCCACCGAACTCTGCATCCGTGTGTGTGTGTGTGTGTGTGTGTGCGTTGAGTTATCGTAGGTGACATGTGGTTGAGATCTGCTGAGTTGGTGATCTGACCCGATAACATTATTAGCCTGTGGTGTGTGTGTGTGTGTGTGTGAGAGAGAGAGAAAGGGGAGAATGCTGTAATAATTCTTAAACTGAACTGTTGATTTTTAGTTCATTTCTGTCGAGTTTTTGATGCACTCACTTGATAAAATGACATAATTTCTGCTGAATGCAGAGCATATTTAAAATGAGGCGTGAGTTCCACTCCCCTCCTCCCCGTAGGAACACGTAACAATTCAAAAACTAGTCGTTGGTTTTGCGCCGAGGCCGTTGAAGGGGAAATTAAAAATGTACTTCCTGTCTTTAATGCGGCGGTATTGGTGTCGAACGGGTTACTCCATTTGCTGCTGATGGAGCATTACGCCTCGGCTCAAGTCAAACAGCTGTCAGCAGCGAGTGTATCGCAAATTAAATCAAGTCGGTGATATCATGTCTTGACACGCAGCAATCAAATCACTCGCAGCTATAACATTAGCACCTGCTTTAAAGACTCCGTGTGCATCCGAGTAAAATATCTGTTCACATAAATCCATAATTTGACTGGAGTCTGTGGAGTTAAAAATTCAGAGTATGCGCAGACATATGAACGTTCAGACTGTAAAACAACATTTCTGGTCATACATGTCACGTAGACGTTTAGTTTTGAGTTAAATGTGTGCTGCTGTTTGTCGCTAAATGCAGTACTTATCTGTCTGTCTGTCTGTCTGTGTTCTGTCTCCTCCTGGCCCTCTGTGTGTGTTAGTGGGGTTGACAATCTAACAGGTTAAAAGAATAATTGCAGCTCTATTTACCCCAAACAGCCTCTCTTCTGCACATAATTACATCCACACACACACACTCATGTGCACAGACACACACTATCACATACTGAGGCACACTCAGAGAGAGAGAGAGAGAGTGAGAGAGTCCCTGCACTAATATTTAGGTAGTAACAGTCATGTGTTTGAGTGAACCCTCCTCTTGTCCTCCTCTTCAACGCAAAGCACTGTTAACCACCGAGCACTCACCGAGAGAGGAATACACCCCGCGCTGACCGCGCTCGTCGTGGTTGTGCTTTGTGTGTGTGTGCAATATGGTGTGTATGTGTGTGTGTGTGTGAAAATATTATGACAATACCATCCTCCAAGGTGAGCGGCTCTATAGTCCGTATATATGTATGTTTGTAATTTCTGCAAATACTGCAACTAAAAGGAGTTTATGATTGATTTAATTTTATTTTGGATTAATCAGTTGAGAGTTTATAAATAAAATTTAGAAAAATGACAAATTAATTCAAAATTTTCTCATTAAAGGTTCAAAAATATTCAGTTTACAGTCACGTGAAACTAAAATAAACACCGGCGCTCATACAACAGCACACTCTTTGGTTTTTACAATTAATTTATTGCTTATATTAATTTTTTTTTTGACTCATTTTAAAAATATAAAAAAAATAAAACGTGTGTGTGTCTTTCAGGAAGTAAAAGCAGGTTATTTATTAGCTTTATTAGGTTGTTGTGATGATTTTGGTAGCATACTGCCTTGTAATTTCTGCTAAATCTAAATCTCTAAATCTCTCTCTATATATAAATATATACACTATCTCTGTGTGTATATATTTATATTTAGGTTTTTATGTTTAGTAAAGCACACAGCAGGAGGAAGGTTATTTTCCACCATCACTCACCTCTCTGTCAGTCTGTGCACTCTAGATATTAAAGTGTAAATATGTAATATAAGTTGAGTAGATGTTGATCAGAGTGGAACATATTTATTTGGACTCTTCAGGTGTCGTGTCCGTGTCCGGTGTGTATCCGGGTGTTCAGGTGTGTGTTTTATGTCTTCAGCCTGCTGCTCAGCGGTGCAGTGCCCGTCCTCGGACATTGGTGGCACTGCTGCTGCATTGTGATTAACGAGCGCCGCACAGCTCCACCGTGGACCCACTCACGGCCCCGGCATTACATTAAAAGACATTATCTAAATACTCAACAAAGTGAAATTGAATTTAGGACCCCCTTCCCTCCCCACACACACACACACACACACACACACACACACACACACACACCCTTGTGCTGGTTCAACTGGCCCGCTCTAGGATCCCATTCTCTCCTTATTGTTGGAGTGAATCAAGCAGCATCCTCTGCTCCTCATCCACTCTCAAATTGAATCAGCCTCAATTTGACCTTTTTATGTACCCGAATCTGCTACAGATGTACAGTATGTGGATGCAAGCAGCGTCTGCCGTGTGTGTGTGTGTGTGTGTGTGTGTGTGTGTGTGTGTGCCCATATGTGCCCCCGTGTCAGCTTGCATTGCTTACAGTGAAGTGGGGAAACAGCATCTCCCTATTTGCTGCAGAATAGACCAATTAGTGTTTAGCAACAGAGCAGGAACCCATGTGAATGTGTCATTGATTAGCAGGATTTGGCTAATCATCACATCTCATAAACTCACCCCGCTAATGTCAGCTGGATCTCCTACAGTACGCCTCCTTCTCCCCTCCTCGCTCAATCTATCCCTCCATCTCCTTCTCCTTTTCTTTTCAGCTCCCTCTTCCCGTCTGTCTTTCCGCACTCGTCTCTTTGCCCATCTGTCTCCGTCTGTCTTCTCTCCCTTCCTTCCCCTTCTCGATTTTTCTTCCTTCCTCTCCTCTTCTTGGAGGGTTTACAGTAGAAGGAGCTGAGCGGATGCTGACTTCTCCTCCTCGTGCATCAGGAAGGAGAACAAGAGTCTGCATTGTTGCTCATCTATAAAGGCAATATATCCTTTTTATTTTATAAAAGCAGCTTTTAGTGTTTCTCACTTTTCTTAAGAAAGAAAATGCCTCACGTGGTCACTTTCACTTCCAGACACCTGAAACTGTTTAATTGTTTAGCAGCCTTCTTTCACTGAAGCCTCTCCTTTGAATTTTGTCATTTTAGGTCAGAACAGTGAGAAAAGATAGAAAAAAACTAAAGCTGGTGTCCGTGAAGTGTCAACGTAGAATATGTGACCTTGGCATCAGACAAAACAACTCATAAAATACATTTATGAGCTTAAATGTGTTTTATATTTTATATTAACAAAATCTCAGAACATTTCAAATATATATATATATATATATATATATATATATATATATATATATATATATAACTATTTTATCCATTATTAATTAGAGCAGCTTATTTTCCTGATGAATCATTTCACTTTTGTTAATGTCCAAAAATAGGATGCACAGCCTTTCTACGCTGTCTTTAACCTCGTTATGTATAATATAATATCAACTTTAAGAACACGTAGGACAAACGTAACAGACGCAGCACAGTGTAGAAGCTTAGATAATGAATCCAATATCAAAATCAACTCAAATATTTAGAGAGAAAAAATCAATGTGGCAGTACTGACCATGCAGTGTGATTTTGTATTTAATAACTGAATAACTGATGTTATTTTTAATAAATCTTTATGTATCTAAGCACTTCCTCACATATTTATTATGTCGGACGTGATCCGGACAGGAAGAACGAGTTCCCCTCGACTCATTTCATCTCTCTGCGTTTGAATAAGAATAAATTAAATTAGTGCTTCTGGAGTTTTGAATGTTGTGTAATAGGTATTAGTTATCATATTAATTAGCATCTGTTTGACACAGTATGGTGGCCAGCTGGGCTGCATGAAGGAGTCTGTGTGTGTGTGTGTGTGTGTGTGTGTGTGTGAGTGTGTGTGTGTGTGTGTGAGGTTGCAGGGGGGGAAACTGGCAGCGTTTGATTTGTTGTGTTGCTAATGTGACACTGATTATACAGGTCAGAGTAAAACAAAGCGGTGAGACGCTGCAATGCTAATACAGATGCTGTGATAACAGGGTTGTCATCACACACACACACACACACACACTCACACACACATATAGATATACCTTCATGTGAACGTATACACATGTACCTATACGCATCTACATGTGCGTGTTCTTGTGTCCTTCATGCAAAGACACACACACACACACACATTCACAGGTCATGGAAAAACATCTCACAATGACTTTGGTTTGAACAAACCACATGACGGCTTTGTGTGTGTGTGTGTGTGTGTGTGTGTGTGTGTGTGTGTGAGAGGTAGACTGTTGCCATGGAGAGAAGAGGTTAGTGAATTTGACCTATGCTATCATGTTAGCTTTGGTCCCGCAGCTGTAATTTCAAATGAGAGGAAAAAAATATGTGTTTCTCACTGAATTGATTTATCCCTATGTTTATGAGTAGATAAGTGCAGTGATGCTTAGATGGAGGGTTATTTTCATGGGGTGACTCTTTTGTGTCTATTGTGTTTATCTAGGCCACTGTTGATGTAGGGAGTACTGTAGCTCTTTTTATTTCTTTGTGTTTGTGTGTGTGTTTTCTGTATGTGCGCCTGCCATTTGTTTGTGTGTGTGTGTGTGTGTGTGTGCCAATCTCCACCACCGCCACCGCTGCAGGTACGGCAAAGGCATGGGAGACATTGTGGTTTATGAAGAGCGGTGCGTGATCAGACGGCAGTAATGAAATCAATCACAATAGGATGGAAAAAAAAACTAAGTGACTAAATAACATGAAGTGTTGTTTGTTCTGATTCAGTCACCATGTAACCCGTCCTTTTATTTCAAACTGAGTCTGTCTTGTGGCCTTGATGCAGCTGCAATAAAATGAAATCTTCTTCCTACCTGCAGCATCGGCCAGTTTTACATTATTCGACTCGATGTGTGTGTGTTTGTGTGGAACATATGGTTGATGACAAGAGAGCAAATAGCCGGGCCGAGATACGGTCGCCCTGTCTGGATTTTGGGGTAATTTGCCGGAGGAAGGAGGAGGGTGTGAATGTCGGGTCGAGATGGGCGGGGACGTGTCAATCATGTGTTTGACAGGGCCTCGTATAGGTTGTCATGTCGCCCGGCAGCCGAAGGCAGAGACACCACAGAACCGGGGGGGCCTAGCAGGGGTCACACCCGTCTGTGCCCCTAAAACGGTCCCCCCACCTCCTCCTCGACAGCACCGGGTGCAGATAGGCGAGAGGCGTTTGCTCCCGGGGAGGTCAGCCACAGGGGTGATCCAATTCTCTGTGTTTGGGCGTCGGGGAGATTGCGTGCTCACCTCTGTCAACCCCTCCACATACAGGTCAGCAAAAAATAAGATGGAGACTCACAACAGCGAGGAGAGAGAGTATAACCTGTATGTATAATTCACCAAACAAGGTTGTGCCTCCTCCATCTTCTCTCCAGTCGTCCGTACAGGTAACGTCCACGACGGCAGTGTTCCTCTTAGCTCTCAGTTGACCGTTAAAGGCCCCAGAGGAGATACCGAGGGGGTGACTTTGCTCCTTCTGTATTCATTGTTTCCTTTTTCCTCTCTTCATATACCCGTTATCTCTCTGTACTTCTCTTTTACTGTGTATTCTCAAATTGTGTTTCAACTTTCCTCCTCAGGGACACTTCTCACCTTGTTCCCATACGCTGAGGATGTCGGCCCCGTGTGGCCCCGTCCTTATTGGACTATAATACAAATCAATCAAGCCCCGTCAGGTTCTTTTTGTCTTACCTTCAGTAATGTAAACAAAAAGTGGACCGGTGGAGGTCAAGGTTTGTGCAGTTGTGATCAGTGTGTGTTGTTGTTGTTGTTGAATGGCTTGTGTCCACGCTGTACCTGCTAAAGGACACAGAGGAGGAGGAAGTCCTTCAACTAGTGTCGATTATCGTAGCAGAGTATGTGTCACGTAACATCTTTAGTTATAAACGTGAGGACAGCCTGTTCCTGTGTGTGTGTGTGTGTGCGCGTGTGTGTGTGTGTGTGTGTGTCCAGCGGGAACTACCATCTGGTAGTGAAGGCCAGTAAACCGTTAGAGCCATGCTGCCTTACCCTTGTCAGTGGCAGCTGTGTGTGTGTGTGTGTGTGTGTGTGTGTGTGTGTGTGTGTGTGTGTGTGTGTGTGTGTTGAACATGTATGTGAATGCACAACACTGTCTGTGTGTGTGTTTACTAATTACGACTGTCGTGGGTGTCACAATCCGATCAGACCAGTAACGGCCATCATGTGTTGACATGTAGTCTGATACGTCCTGCCTCCTGTGGCTCTGCAGCAGTGAACCACTGACTAAAACAAGAGGCCGTACATCAGAGCTCAGCTTCTCTATAGCATGAGCAACACTTATCAGCTCAGCTGTTTGTGTATATATATGTGTTTTAATTAAAAATGATTTAATCCACCTTAAAAATTAAAGTTTGTCGGAATCTATAGTGGAGACGCCTCTGCAAGGAACCTTTTACCTGTTCAACAGGTTATAGCGGCGATTAGTTAAAGCCGTGTGTACTTCAGGTTCCTTTGTTGGAGGAAAAAATCAGATTAATAAGCATAAAAAGGTTCTAAAAGTGCTGCAGTTGTAACTTAAAGAACTTTTTTATTCTTTCTTTTTTTGGCATTAAGTTTTCAAAGAACTTTAAACAGCGCAAAAAGGTTCTCCAGAGAATTCAAAGTAAAGTGGTTCTTCATCGTGATGCTACGGGGGAACCTTTGTCGGTTCTGGAAGGAACCTTTTACCTATTGGTTCTTCAAAGAACCAGTTGCTGCAGGGTCGACTTAAAGAAAAAGCACCAAAATTGTAAGGCTGCACAAGATTATCGATTTCATTTTTTCTTAATCTAATGATAAATTCTTGATTAGTCGATGAATAGTTTGCTGTATAAAATGTAAGACGCTCGTGACAAAGGAACCTTCCAACGACAACAAACCTGCAAATGAAGAATGTCTGAAGAATCACAGAAACAGTCAGCTGAATTTCTGAAGCTGAGATGAATGGAAGTCCTTCTATGATTTCGTCTCAGTAAAAATCAATTTGGAGACGTAGACCACGTCTTTATTTTGCCGTCGTGAGCGGGGACACTTTTGCAAGCGTTCCCTGAAGCGATATGAGCCCATGTTTATTTGTTGTCCTCCGGGTTTGAGTTTCTCGACGACGCTCTTAACCATATTGCCATGGACATCCAGCTCTCCAGTGTCAGAGCTTCAGCGAACACGCTGCAAAGGAAGACTCAAGGATGTCCCTGCTCTGCGAACATGACCACAATAGTGGAGCTTAAAATAAATAAAGCAGCAAGGTTTAACTGGTTTACCTCAAACCGGGTTCAGAATGTTCAGCAGGGCTTAAACACACCAAATGGAAGGCGAGGTTTAGGCAGTTTAGGCAACCCTGACCTCTGACTGCATGTTTTTTATGTTGGTGTACTAAATGACACTCATCGCAAGTAGATTGGGATTTAAATGTTTATATTAATGCAGTGATATTAAGAGTTAATCACATTTATTTCACAATCCTAGCTTGTTCCTAGTTTGAGGTATCTGCCAACTAACTCGCCAAGTGTCTCTTCCCCTCGTCGTCCCCTTCATCTCTTGTTCATTCTCCCCCTCCTCCACCTCCTCCTCCTCCTCCGCCAGGCCCCCTTCACTCCAATCCCAAGGGCAAGCCAAAGCCTGACAGCTTTGTTTGTGTTCTCCACTAAGTGATTTTTAATCAACTGGTCTGCATGAGTCCTCCCAAAGGGGCCGGAGCAGCAGAGGCTGTGAGAGATTGAGCTCAGGGGCTGGTGGATGGCTGGCTGGAGATAGTGGAGGTGAGAGGAGCAAAAGACTAGGTCCACAGTCAGCTGGCTAATTTTTGAAAATGCTGTTTATGCGTCCACACTCTGCCCGTACTAAAACAATAAGAAAAATCTGAAGGTGAACCTTCGTTCTGCCCTGTCGATCATCATGAAACTCATGATTTAACTGTTATTCACACATTTCTCTCCTGCCCACTTATTGTATGTAGACGTGGCTGTATGCAGCGAGCTATACACACTTTGAATGAAGGCTGAAGACAGCAGATTGCCTTTGAGATTTATTTACTATGTAATTAGACAACAAATTCAAAAGTGATTTCCAGATACCAGAAACATGAATTAAACCAAAGGAAAAGGTACCGTACAAATATTTTAATAGAGAAGAGAATTAGACTGACAAAAGTTCAGATGAGCTGTTTGATGAGTGACATTGGCCAGTTGATCCACTGTAGGCTGTGTCTTATTTACTGTGTAGTTCACTGTGTGTACCCTTTACCATTTTATGTGAGTGTAAACGTATGCACGAGCACGGGTTCATAACCTTTTTGACCTTGGGGCCCAACTTCCCAAGTACTAAGTGGCCTGGGCCCATTAAAATATGAACACGGTACTGGTTTAACTAATGGATCTCACTCTTAGTTTGTTTTGTATTCAACAACTAAATCAAATCCACGTTTTAACAAGCAAAAACATTTTTCAAATAAATGACATTTATTTATTATGTGTATGTTTTTTGTACCAGGCTGTAAACATGTTTATTTCTGCTGTGAAGTTGGACATTTGAACATGGGGACTTATGGAGACTGACTCACTTCTGGATCCAGCCTCAAGTGGACGATAGAGGAACTGCAGTTTTTGACACTTCCACATTGGCTTCGTTTCCCAGCCACGGAGGTTGCCGCTCGGTTCAGACAGTGAAAGTGAAGCAACCCGGCATCTGTGATGGTATAAAGGGTGTGTTACTGCCCGTGGCATGGCTAACTTGGCACCATCAACGATGAAAACTACATACAGCAATATTAACCGGGATCCAGGCGACGTCTTCCTCAGGGCGTCCCTGCTTATTTCAGCAAGATGGTGCCAAGCCAAACAGTGTACAGCGCAGGTGACAGTGAAGGCCGGTGGACCAACAGGTGGTTAGTTCTGTATAGTTCTGTATTTCTAACGTGGTACCAATACTGACAGTTAGCATTGGACCATGACATTATATAGACTGACTGTGTGATAACTATCCGTTTAATATCTCTGCTTGTATCGGGCCATTGTTGGAGAAATCACTGATTTGATGTGTCAGGCTGAAAACACACATTTACATCTGGTTACATTTCCACAAAATTGAGTATGTCACATGACTGCATGTGATATAAAATTACATCCACCATGATAGACGATTTTATCCACATTACCGTCCCCTTGTCACAGTCGTGAAAATGTCACTTTAAAGTGTATTATGTGGAGATTTCCCCGTCACTCAGCTGACATTTCAAACCATGTGGTAACGGCGTAACGTTGAAGGGCGTGTGTGCTGATGGATTGTCTGGCGACTGTCAAGTGGAGGCGTCGAGTCTATGATGCTACTTATTAGGAGATGGGATTAGTCTACAGATTATTGCTGTTATTATTTCTGCAGTAATCCACAGACAGAGCGGCGACAGAGATCCTCACCTTATCAAAACAAGCAGCCATCAAATGCATCCACTCTCCATATAGAAACAGATACATGCAGCATAATGCGTACAGCCCTCACACACACACACACACACAGCTCTGCATCACGGAGGGTTTATGTGAATAAAAGTGTGACGAGTCGAAGGATGTATAGCTGTCATTTAAGGCCGGCTCTGTTTGCTTTACGGCTACCACAGTGTGTCATATAAAGCACTTAAAGTTCAGGTGTATAAATATCATGTTACAAGCCCTGGAGCAGGACAGAGAGTACATAAAGCAAAGGGAGGAATGACAACACTTACTGTCTCTTAGCGGATGAATCAGTCAGCCCACACACGGAGTGAAGGAGAAGGAGGCCATGAGTCGAGGTCTCTATTCACTGTTTTAACTCTTCTGATTTCATTTAATCTACCTGAACAAGTCAAGGTCTTGGGAGGGCATGGAGGGAGGGCGGGTGGGGTAGGTGGAGGGTGGAGGGGGTACTCTGAAGACCTGTACTTGTGCTTTTTCCATTGTTAAACAACCTTCAGGGAGAGAGGTAGCCACTAATATTACCAATCAGGCCCTCGTACTGAAGGTTGAGACTAGAAATGACGGGGCGGCGGCATCCGTTAAAAAATAAATAATTCCATCCTCACATCACGGCTTTGAAATAAGAAAACGTGACAAACTTTGAACTTTTATTTGAACATTTTATTATTTTATATCACTTAAAATTAAGTTTGTAAGATAGAGCTGTCAAGTGATCTAATTAATTATAGGCTAAAAACGTCACACATTTTTTCTCTGAAAAGCACTCAAACATATTCAAACATATTTCAAATCAAACTGAGTTTGGTAGATGAATAAATCAATGAATAACAGACATTATAAACATTAAAGGTCAATATGTTAATATGAGCATCTCAGGACAAACCTCAACCTGACCACAGAGCTACCGTCTTAGGTCAAACTTAAGTTACCTGCCTGTCCTCTACACCGACACTGACCATCAGTCATCAGTAGACTTCATCACTTTGAACGGCTGGTCGAGGTCGAGTGTGGCTGCTAACGCTGCTAACGGTGTTGTGCTTCTCATCCGCCTCCATCATGTTTATGAAGCAGGTGTGGGCGGAGGCGGCACCAGCAGGTACCACGCAGCCTGATTCTTCTTCTGTTATTTAATGGCGGACAGCAACGAGTGCTTAAGGAGCATTACCGCCACTTACTGTGCTGGAGAGTGGACACAGACGATTAATCTGCGGTACTTTTTTCTATAATTAATCATCAAAATTAACACGTTAACTTGACAGCCCTAATAAAAATTAAGAAATTAGTAAAAAATAGGATAAATAATAATAATAATAATAATAATAATAATAATAGGCAGAGGAGCAGATATCCATAGATGGTGGCTAAGCAATATTATCTCTTCCCAACCGCCTGTCACATCATCTCACTCCGGATACGTTAAATCCGTCATTGGCTCCATCATGTAAACGCTGTTCAGTCTTTGGTTGGTGATTTTACGTCCCTCCACTTCACCGTCTTCATTTTCTTTGCTATGAGTTCATATATCGCTGACCTGCGTCATGTAGGACTTTGGGTACGGCTCCTGGCTTCTTTTTTAATATTGTTGAATTATTGGACAGTTTACGCCAACGTGCCACACGTGCCAAACTTTTACCTTCTCTCTGTGACCAGATTAGTTCAGCAATCACATTTGGACCGGGCTCAGACAGAAACGAGGTTGGTCTTCCTCCTCTTTGGTTCAACTTTCGCACCAACACGCGGCAGCACAGGATGTAGTGAATGCATTCAGCATCCTATACGCAGCACACACACACAGTCACTCAGCTGTTTGCTATCCCGAGCGTCTGGTCTCTTTCCCTCTTTCTGCTGTGCAGAAGCAGCTGCGGAGGAGCAGAGATAACTCTTAACTTTGTTTTGACACTTTTGATTAAGGACCATTGAAGGAACACCTGTATGGCGGGAGGGAACAATGCGCCGAGCCCGTAGAGAGATTGATTTTGTGCATTAGAGAAGCAGCCTTTGTCTAAAGCCACGAGGCCCTTTGTTATGCTAACCAGCCGTGGAAGATTTCCAATTCAATTTCACCTGAACGCTGGTCAGCAGCACGCTCCATTGTATGGCGTCCCTCGGGCCCCAGCGGGCCCCCCCACCACCGCTGCCACTGCTGCCTCTCCCCTGTCGTCTCTCAAACTGCAATTTAGCCGCTGAGGAGGGTGCGTGTGTGTGTGTGTGTGTGTGTGTGTGGTGGCGGCCTAGATTGACAGCCGACTGGATACTCTTGCCATAATATTCGCTGCATCCTGTCCTTGTGTGTGCAGCGGGCCGCGGAGAGGATCACAGTGAAATGAGATGATATTAATTATCCTAATCCTGATAGCTCTCTCTGGAACTCTGCTTCCACTCATCTGTCTCAGGAGAGGACTTGGATGGTCAGACAGAGAGAATGTCAGAGAAATGAATTGAAAGCCGGCAAATTCAGTAGAGAATACTTCAACAAAAACACTGCTCAGTGAATCAGGTAGACTCGCTGTTCTGTCTCACTTTGGCTTTTCTTTGCAGGATTTCACGGTCACGTAATCGTCCTTTAATTTCTAATATTCCATCCATCTTTTAAGTGTTAATTTTTTTGCCCCATTAAATTTAGAAAATTAAAATAAAAACACAAAATATCCAATTCATCTTTCAGAATCAGAAAACGACATTATTGGCCAGGTGCGTATACACAGACAGGTATAGACATAAGGACAGTTTAAAGCTGCAGGGTGTAGAGTTTAGTTGCATCTACTGGTGTAATCGCTGCATTGCAATCTCCTCACATCACCTTCACAGCACAGTAGTTTAGTCTGTAGAAACACAGCGTTTCAACATGGTGGCCTCCACAGAAGAGGACCCGCTCCCTCTGAAGATATAATAATTTTTAAGTAACAAAAATAAAAAAATAAATCTTATTTTCAGGTGATTATACATGCATGAAAACATAGTTATGAATATTATATTTCTGTTTATCTTATTCTGAAAATAAAGGCCCCAAATCTTACACACTGCACGTGACAAAAACATACAAACAACTACATATATGTGCATAAATATAGATATGTGTATCTGTCCATAGACATTTCACAGTAACATTTGTATACTGGATAAAGGATGATGGAATAAGTCTGGTTGTGTTCTGTGTGTGAGGCAGGTGGATGTGACATACATATCTATGCACAGCTGATTTACAGGGTAATATCACACATAGAATAATGTTATTGTCACTGTGTGTTCTGCAGTTTTATTTGCCTTTTTCAGACTTTGCAACTTTCTTCTCTTCACATCCGCACGCCTGCTCGCAGCGTTTTCAAATTATTTATATATTGCCAAAAAAAATGTTTCCTGATAAAACTAAAGGGGCAGCCTCTTTTTTTTCTTTTTTTTTTAATTGAATATCTCAGCCAAAGAGCACATGATAATTGAACCAGAGGGAGAAAGGCACGCTGCATGAATAGGCCTGTATTACACAGAGATTTGTATTAAGATGGAGTCTCTACAGCGATGGAATAACACAATGCTCGGCTGCGAGCGTTTACCGCGATACGTGCATTAAGAGAAACTTCTTAACTCGCTCATTATGCTTGATGATTGTATTATTTTAGTGGTGTCACACTCCACTAGGCTGGATTTGATAACATGACTCTCTGAGCTCGCAGTCATTAATTAGTTTTTTTTTTTCTGCCGAGTGAAATGCAACTTAAAGTCCTTTTTCAAGTTTGACTTGACGCGTCTGCGCGCGGCCATACATGCAGACGTCTCCTGGTTTTTGTTTGTTCTCTATTCGAGTGCATTGTACGCTCTCCTGTGCAAAATTTCTTTATAATAAGCATTCATCTTACACAGTTTATTGCACCGCGTTTAGAATTAATTGATTTGTCGTCTATCTGTGCGTTTGCATGCTTGTTTTCGATTCTGATAGCTCTTTGTTCCGTAATGCGGCACATCAACACGAATGTGCGCGCAGAAAAAGGCCTAATCCTGGCCTGAAGTGGAGGTACAGTATATTTAGAGTGCTTTTGATTGTGAAGGTTGTTATTATTGAATTTGAGTGACGATCACGCTCGTTTGATCACGAATCAATGCCTCGCTGTTCGCCGTCGTAGCGATGTGCTCGAGGGGACGTAGAAATTGTTTCATGGGGCATTTTTTTGCGCTCTTTGAGAGAGAGAGGGGCGCTTGTTTTCTCTCTTGAGCTCACCCTGTAGCCTGATGAGACCCCTGCAGGCGCCCCCAAACACACACACACACACACACACACACACACACACACACACACACACTCACATCCTGAAACCACTGCACCAGACAACGTGAAGTGAGGAGAATAGCTGTTTACCCCTTGTGCCTGAGGTATCAGTGCCAGCATAGAGTGGCACATCTTCCCCCTCCCGCAGCCCTTCAATAGGCTTGTGAAGTGTGAAGTATATTTTTGTTCTCGTGTTTTTATACCAATTTTAATTCCACAGCTGCATATCTGAGAAGCAGGATTTCCTTGGTTGGCTTCCCAGATTTTTCTTTCTCTCCATCTTTGCTATTTCCCTCCCTTATATCCTCCCTCCCTCCTTCACCCACCCCGTCTCCTTCTCCTACCCCTACAATCCCTAACCTCCACCACCACCACCACCACCACCACCCCCTTCCGTTGCCTGGGGGCTGATTATTTTAGTGGAAATACCGCCATCGTGTATCGCTGCCAGATTCTGCCAGCCCAAGCCTCTGCCACCCCGCCCCTCCCTCCCTCCCCGCCCGCCCCCATACCCACATCCCTCCACTTAGAATAACCAATCTGATGATGTGACAGTTTCTTTCTCCCCGTAGAAAATCTGCCTCTAACCCTTTTCTTTCTCTCCCTCTCTCTCTCTCTCTCTCTCTCTCTCTCTCTTTTGCGTTTTTGGATTCCAGCGTTGTTTGACATGTTATGGAAGGGTTTCAGCTTCCCACCTCCGCAATCCTCATTCTATCCCAGGGAAGCGGTTGGCATGGGAATCTAATACTTGGCAAAGAGAGGGCAAGGAAGGAGGTGGTGACGGAGGGGAGGGGGTGATATTTAAAACAAAAACACACTTTCTGTGTGTGTGTTTTCATCTCCAGCAACGAATCTGATTTAAACTTTGACTCCGCTGCAGTTTGAACTTCACACAAACTTCAAAAAAAAGTCCGACGACAGATGGCTTCTCTGTCTCTGAGGTGCATGCGTTCATCTGTTTGGTTATGTGTCACGTAACTATGCCAGTGGTCTCTTTCGGCGCCCTTTAGGTCGATGGTCATCAGTTGCCATGGCGCTGGCAGGAAGGATGAAATCAGGTCCGGTTACAAAGCTTTGATGAGAGAGAGAGAGACATGAAAGCCTCTTTCTTCACCGAGACACCGAGACCAAACCGTAAGAGTCGTAACTCCGTCAGAGCCGTGAAGCCTCGGCCTCGACACACACACACACACACACACACACAGATTCCAAATGAACCTTTAAAAATTTCCCGTGCGACGATGGTCGGTCAGGAGGAAATTTGTTCGTCATCATCTGTCATCAGCTTCATTGTCATGTAATCATTTAGTTAGAATTTTCCAATTATGATTCACTTCTGTTGGTTTTAAGTTATTTTAGGCGCAGGGTAAGCCTGAAAGAGGTTAATCAACGCTCTCTTGTTACATTGTCTCAGTTAACGTATTGCCCAAAAGTGCTCTCCCCCCTCTCTCCTCACCCTCTCTCTCCTCTCTCTCTCTGTCTGTTTTTCACAATAGCTCAGCCTTGGTGGGATCTGGCTGCCTACAGATAACTGCAGTCTTTGTGCAACCCATTTTGAGCAGATACATACTGTAACCATTATTTATTTGTCCATTCTGATCATTTACATGCATCCGTCCATAAACTGATATGTTTATTCGCTCACAAATGTTGCATTGTTTGTAAAAATAGTGGTAATGTAATCTTGTAGCAATCAACGGCTCGCTCGTGTCCAATCTGCAACATGCAAATGTGTCCACATATGTGCTGCTCTGCTGGCCTATATTAGCATGTATGGGTGGAGAGGAGATGGGTGTAGATAGCTCCCGTCTTACGCCGGTGTTTGTTTATCAATGCGCGGCTCCTCCTCGGCATGCAGAAGGAGCCTCGGCGGCCCCCAGTGTGAGCTCGAGCAGGCAGAGCTGTCATTGTTTAACGCCTCCCCTGATTAGTTTACTCTCGCCTGATTAGAAATTAATTAAAATGATGACACAGATCCCAGCAGAAGAGAGGGAGGAGGAGGTGGAGGAAAGGGGGGGAGGAGGTGAAAAGAGGGTTAGTGGTTTGTTGGTGACGTCCACTGGGGAAGGGGTGATGTTAAGTCAGGGAGCTTTTAGCACACGAGTGTGCAGCGGGGAGGGGATTTGGTGTGGAGAGTGTGGCAGGCATGAGGGGTAAGTGTTTTGGGGCAGCAGAGGGTGGGGGTGGCGTGCAGGGAGTGGTGCTCTGGTGGTGGGTGGTGGTGGTGGTGGTGGTGGTGGGGGGGGGGGGCAAACGTGGCTTAATGAGTGACTCTTGTCGCAATCAGAACATCGTTTGCTCATGCATTCTAATGAGCTGGATGTTGCAGTGGAGATCGGTTCACGCTCTAATTTATTCAATATATTTTGTGTATTCACCCTGTTTATTTAATAACAGGGAGCGTGCACATTAATCAACATCTCAGCCATCATCACATCAGCGCAAATATTTTTCTCTCTGCCTCTGTTCATGCCCGGGTCAAGTCACAGCTCCTTCTCAGGACCCAAACACCGAGCCGGCTATCTGCTTCTTTATTAGTTATTGCATCTGCAGACGTGCTGTGGTGGTGAGTGTCGCCGTGCGAGTCAGAACAAAAGCTCTGAGTATTACATCGAGGCCCCGATAACATCGCGCTTGAGCAAATATCGGCATCGCTGTAAACATTTTGAGTGCCTAGCCGAGGCTTACATGTCACCCACGGATGAGCCTGTAATTCTTCACCCAGAGGAGTCCCGCCCACCGTCATCCCGTCACACAGCGTCTCTCCCTCTCTCTGTCTTCCTCCTTCGTCGTCGCCTCAGCGACGGTCAAAAGTTTATCCTTCTTAGCAACCAACTTTTGATCTTCAGTGTCAACTTTTCCTTTTTTTTTTTTGCTCTCGCCACGATCACTCCGTCGCACTCGCTCTTCTTTCCTCCCTCCTTCTCTTCCCCCTTATCCATGTCATAATGTAATCAAAGGGTTGAAAAAGGTAGCGCATGAGGCTATGGGTGCATTTGTGTGTGTGTGTGTCTGTGTGTGTGAGGGGAGGCTAGTGGGTTTCCCATAGCGATGAGGGCCCGTGGTTTCTCCTGGTAACCTAATTGGCATGTGTTTCCTGGCAGGTCTCATTGTGGCCTCTCCTAATCACTGTCCCCAGCCCTAACAAGAGCGACCTACAGTACAGCGGCTGCGCTGAAGGAGCGCGTCTTTTGTTGTTTTATTTCTTTCTCTTTTTCTTCCTCTTGTCTGTCCTCATCCCCCCTCGTCCTAACAGAGGGACTCGTTGAGACGGCCTGATTACCACAGTCGGATCCCGAAATACGTGTGTGTGTGTGTGTGTGTGTGTGTGTGAGTGCGCGTGCACAAACACATGCTTGTGTATATGAATGAGCTCGGCCCGCTATAAAACCAGTTGGTTTATCGAGGCAGACTCCTGCCCAACTGAGCATGTAAACCCTAATTGGGAAATGCTTTAAATAATTTCTAATTAGTACAAGTGTGGTAATAATTGGCTGGGTAATCTGAGGATTAATTAGCGGTGTTGTGTGTATGCATGTGAGTGAGTGACTGTGAATGAGTGTGTGTGTGTGTGCTCGGTGAGCACGTGTGTGTGTGTGTGTGTCAGGCCTGGATGGCCGGTTGAATAGACCCCAGGTTCTGCAGCTTGCTAATGGAATCCTGCCCACTCAAGGAGGTCTGTGGAGGAGGGAGGCCAAGACAGAAGCAGCTTTGTTGGCCAAGTTGTACTGTGGGTGGCCCCCTCCCCTGCATCCATCCACCCCCTCTCTTATGACCCCCACCTTATTTAACAGCTAACCTCCCCCCCCACCACCACGCTGCTCTCATCTTCTTTCTTTGGCTAAATGACACGTTTTATTTTCTTTGACCCAATATGCTCCCGAGCCCGGCCCCCCCCCTCTTTCTCTCTCTCTTTCCCTGTTTTTACCTCCACGTATTCTTCTGCCACTTTCTCCTCCATCCAGTCATGTTCACCCTCCTTCTACCCACCTCCACATCTCCCTCTTCTCCATCTTCCTGTGGAGGAGAGGAGAGGAGAGGGCGAGCTAGCGCCGGGCTCTTGAGTTGTGTACTTCCACCTGGTCTACCCTCTAATTACTGCATCCTTTCTTTTGAGGAAAAAAATGGAGGAGAAAAAAAGAGAAGGAAATGAAGAGCAAGAAGAGTACAACCACTTGTTGCTCCAGGCATTGCTTTTATAACACTCCTTTTTGAATTGGCGTCATTGAGCAACAAGAACATAAGCCTTTATGGATTCATCGGATTAGGAATTTATATTTCCCAAAGAGCTTTTTCTTTTTCTTTTCTTTTTTTTTTTTTTTGCTCCGTATCACGTAGGATCTCATTGTCATCCTTATTTCCCCCTCTATTAAGTCTCCACTCACAACCTATTGGAAGTTTTTCCATCTACCTTTATCTCAGCGTTCACATTGTAAATCACTCTCCATCCCACTCCATCACCTCCTGCCTCCTCCTCCTCCTCCCTCCTCCTCCCTCCTCCCTCCTGTGTGACAGATGGCTGTCAAGGCCGCACAAACCGGAAAAGCGGTAAGCAAGTAAACAAACAAGCCGGGATCAATATGGGAGACTAATTGAACAATGACACAAATAATTTTGTCGCAGCCGGCTCTTTAGTCATTTGTCGGTCCGCATGGCTGTCGCCAAGACTGAACAGGCGAGGCCGCTTTGATGCCACTGCAGCTGCTGCAGCGCTCACAAATAATGTTGTTACAGTCAAGCCAATTTATACATATTAATATCTTATAGATGTGCACCAAAGGTTGAATATATTCATAAATAAGGAATGTTTAGTTTAGTTTTTTTTCCCCTTCCCCTCGGTTTGTTAGTTTTTTTTCCCCCAGTGTGAAGTATTAAGCAAATACTCTCTGCCACCTCACCCACTCCTTTAAAACATGTAGGAAAAACTCTGGTTAAAAAGCAAACAGTCATATATAGATCAGAGTTTAGTTTGTCTGCTCTGGGCTACTGTAGAAAACAGCCCAACATGGCCGACTCCATGGAAGAGGACCTGCTCTCACTGTAGACATTTTAAGACAACAGCAGCCTGAGATTTCTTTCCAAACACAAAAGACTTTGACCTGTATATCACTGAAATGTGGAGTTAGAGCTTCAAACAGTTTTCAGGATTTTGTGGGCGGTCCTTAAAGGGCGGCTCGATGACACGCTGAGGCCACCCTGAGCAGAGAGACAGAGATGAATTCATCTCAGCTCAGAGTGTTTCAAAGTTAGTCAGGTCATTTTCTGAAGGTTCAAAATGGAGAATTCATTTTTACCTGATTTTAACACCTAATTTCATAAACGTGTTATTTTTAATGATTCAATTTTGGCTGGCAGGTTAATAAAACTTTCTTCTTTGGTCTGACACACTCAGAACAGATATTTATTCTTAGACTTTAAATACTCCTAAATCTTACACACTGGACCTTTAACTGCTAAAGATATCTGCATCTTCTTCCTCCTCGCCTGCTTTATTGCGTTTCTGTGACTGATAACACACAGATTTAGCTAATGGTGCTTAAAGGTGCTTATCACTTCCTCGCTAATCTGGTTAGAGAGATACATGTACAAAAGGTTGTGGATTTATTACGGCAGAACCTCCCTCCAATGCTAACACGGCTCGCACACGTGTTTTTTACAGTGGGTGAAGTGATGTATACTCAAACCATGAGGCTAGTCCGGGGTGCCTGGCCCATTCTCTGACATTTACTGGGCTGGTACAAGGACGTACCCTTTCCCTTCCCCTCCCATCCCTCCCATTCCTCCCAGTTAATCAGACTGGTGTGAAAAGGAGGCTGATAAGCCCATTGTCTGGCTGACAATGTCTTGGTGATAGGCCCGTAGTGGCCAACTGGATGGTGCTCTCTCCCCTTCTCCTCCTGCATCAACTCATCCCATATTTCCTTGCCCTGAGCCCCTCTGTCCTCACCCCTCCTCTGTCCTCACCCCTTCTTCACCCCTTTTCTTAAAACTCTCTTACCCCCCTTCGCCTTTGCCATGCCCGCTCCTCTCCCTCCCTGCAGGCCTCCTTGCCGTCCCTCCCTGACCCTTCTCCTCTCTCCCCCTCTCTGCTCACCCTTTCCTCTCCTCCATTGAGCGGTGCAGAGCCACCAGAGGGAACTCATTAGTGCACTGCTCCCAGGTTAATTGGCTGGCTCAAAGAAAAGGAGCGAGAAAGAAGAAATGAATGAGAAGAACACCCACTCTGTCCAGGGAGAAAAGGGAATCGACCTGTGTGTTTCTCACGCTGGCAGCTCCTCTAAACAGTGATGCAGCTGCTGTCAGGCCAGATGTGATCCTCTCCCGCTGATTAGTGCAGCGCTCCTGCTAACTGTGCATGCAGAGGGGGCGAGGCCTTGGCCTCTATTGTTGGATTTATCTACCATGAAACTATGTAACAAATCTGTAAGGCGCCCCATGTGACAGGTTCATATTTCTCTAAGAAAGGAAAAACGATAACATCAAGCTGAATTGAAAGTGTTATCCGTTGCCTATCTGGATGAGTCTATGCAAGAGATGGCGGCTGTGCACGTCCATGCGTGCACATATCCACGAGAGACTCACCACAGTGTGCACGGCACAGCACGGCACGGCACGGCCCTCCATGTCCTGAGAAACAGAGGGAAATGACTCTTGAGGGAGTGTGTTGAGGAGTGGTGCTTGTGACAATGCCAGGAGTGTGTGAGTGGTGCTCTGGAGTGCTGTCCACTCTTTAATTAACCACACCGCTTCCTGTCACCTCGGGCAACTGGCACATGACGGCGAGAGGGCGACCGGCCTCACAATGTCAAAACAGTAACAAATAAATCAAAAGATTACGACACGCTCACTTTGAGGCCGGAGCAAATGGCCGTGGCAAATATGTCAAATCAGACACATTCCTAAATATTTAAATAATTTAGTTTTATATTACAGCTAGCTAGGAACGACTGAATTATCACCCCAACACCAACAGCTCTTGTTCAAGACGATATTTTCTTCTGCAAAGCTGCAGGATAGTTGTTGTCAGAGGGACAGTTGTGGAGTTGGAGGCAGACTCGAGGTTATCTTGTTGGCAGTGAAAGTATAAAGAATGAACAGAGCCTGAGTGACGTCACCTGTTGGTTTCTGATGCGCCGTGCACTGCTTCTTCTGCCACCTCTAAATATCGGCAAAGACGTGGATCATCAGCGGACCTGAGGCGGGCTGAATGATGCCTGGTTCCTCAAACAAACCATCTGTAACGACACCCACCTGTCAATCAAAGCGTCCACGCTCTTAATCCTGCATAACTTTAAGCCTTAATATAATGTGAACAGGTGAGTTGTATATAAATTCACCCTCAGTACAGTTGTCATGAACGGGGAAATTAGCTATAGAGACCAAAACTGTACCAGGCTGTAAACATGTTTATTTCTGCTGTGAAGTTTTTAACATGGGGACTTATGGAGACTGACTCACTTCTGGAACCAGCCTCAGGTGGACGTTTGAGGAACTGCAGTTTTTGACACTTCCACAGTGTCTTTGTTTCCCAGCCATGGAGGATGCCACTTGGCATTTATTTATAGTACGTCCAGGAAATCTGAAAAGCAACAATCAAAACAAATCAAATTAACAGCACCAGGACGCCTGTATGCTGTCTGACCTCTCTGAATGCTGCACCTGGATCAGACCATCCTCACTACATCATTACTTACTTTACTTTACTCCCAGGGTACCAAACACGATTCACGAAACATAAATTGAATTTTTTAACAGGTAAGACAGCACAGACTAATGATGTCACAGCAAAATGTGCAATGAAACAATAAAAGTAAGTGGAAAAAAAACATTTGATTGTCGTTATTGTCACATCTCAAAGATACATAACGCTGAACACAAACAGACCCACATCTGTGTTATCAGAGGGAACAAATTCACAGTTAATGGAAATAACAGTAAACTTATGTTGGAGGTTGGTGGGAGGGTTCAGTTCAGCTTTCTGAGATCAGGAGGACGTTCTTGAGTAGCAAAGCAGCACAAAAACTTGAAGACACAATGAGATAATCAGACAGCTGGAGACGTTAAAGGTGCAGCTACAGTGTTGTGATAAAAGTGTGACAGTGTGGTGACAGAGCAGGTTGATGTCACGTTGAAGTTGAACCTGTTGCACCTGATTTCCGAACAGAATCATCCAGATTTATCGATTGCTGCTTCGCACACACCAGCCACTCAGCGAGGAGCTCAGGAACAATCGAACCAACAACCCTACGCTGAGCTGCACGCCGGGCTACTAATATGTACATGACACGTTATTGAAGGAGGTCCTGTGAGGGCGAACGTTACGGAGGTATTCTGCGCAGAGAGCAGGAGGACACGGGAGGAGTAACGGATAAACAACGAGTCTTCCTTTCTCTCCGCTCTCTCTTTCTGCTGAGATGATAACAGGATCAGTGGTTCGCTGGGCTTCAGCCAGCACAGGGATCATATTCATATGAGAGGGGTTGAGACTCTCTCCAGATTGGCTGCTGCACCTGACAGAGTCGGAGGAGGTGGGGGTGGATTAGGAGTCGGGATAGCAACAGCGCTACAGTCACAAGCTCATCTCTTTAGCCGTCTTCACTTCTCCTCTGGATCTGCCTCGGTTTGTTGGACATCGCTCCTTGAAACCACCCTCCCCTCCCCTTCATCCATCCCTCTCTCCTCCACCTCCTCCTCCTCCTTCTTCTCCTCCTCCACCTCCTCCTGCTACCAACACACACACACACTCACACACACTAACCTCCCCCCTTGTCTTTTCAGCTGGGAGAGAGAAAGCAAAAAGCAAGACAGGGGGGCACTGCATAGATTCGCTGCCATTGTGTGTCAATCATTCTGTGTGTGTGTGTCTGTGTGTGTGTGTGTGTGTGTGTGTGTGTGTGTGTGTGTGTGTGTGTGTGTGTGTGTGTGTGTGTGTGTGTGTGTGTGAGCCCTTGCCTCCAGTGATTAGCTCTGTCAATGCTGGGCTCTTGCTGCTTACAGAATAATACAGTAAGGCCTTGAGGAGCAGGAGGGTGAGAAGAGGAAGGTGGTCTGCCTATAGGCCTGCCGGCTCAGCGGTCAATGGTTTCTGTTATTGTGTGTGTGTGTGTGTGTGTGTGTGTGTGTGTGTGAGAGAGAGAGAGAGAGAGAGAGAGGGAGAGAGAGACTGTTTGCTCATCCGTCTTCTGGACTATCTGTTTGTGTGGGAGAGTGTATTTTTGGAGGTGAATTCAAGCTGAGTTACTTGGTTTTGTTAGACGACGCATGAAATAAGAGGTCTGCTCCCCTCCTCTCCCTCCGTCTCCTCACACACACACACACAGACGCACAAACGCACACACCTTTTTGCTCATGTCATAAGTGGGTGTGCAGAGTATCGCCTTGAGCTGCAGATGAACATGAAATAAACACAAACTCGGGTAGTGACAGTTTTAAATCGGCTTTAGATCACTATGAAAGGTAAAGGATTAGGATGCTTTTTCCAGTCCCGAGGAGATAGGACGCAGTCTTGGAGGAGAGCCCACTCCTCTCCTCTCCTCTCAGCCCACTGTGGGCCGGGTGTCTATCTTCTAATCTTCTAAAGCACTCTCACACCATTTGCATGTAGAATGGCCTACATACTTCACGTATACGCCCGTCTATACAGGCTATGATTAAAAAAACATCTTTTACACAATGATGGAAGAATAAATACAGTCATCACTTCCAGCCTGTGTTTGTTGGATTATTACCTCAAATTTTCCACGTGATATTTTATGAATAATTATTATTTTTATGTTTCATAGGTTTAAAATATTTTAAAATGTGTCTAATTTATTATTTTACAAAAAGCACTTTGATTTTTCTGATCTCACGATTTTTCATTAAAAAATAATTTCTGTAAATTTAGATTCAGATTTTAAATAAAATAAACTTTAATTATTTAATTGATTTTAATTGTTTATTTAATATTTTTGTCGTAATTCTGATTATATATTGTCTCGTGTCTTTTGATTACCGGACGGTTTTGTCAGCTTTTTTTTTCCCGGGATTTTATTTGTCCTCGTGATGCTTTTCTCTCACTTTCACGGAGGGAAACTCGCAACAAAATCAAATTAAATTTTCTATTGAAAATGTTGCTCTTGTTATTCAGATGCTTGCTTTGGAGGTCTTTTGTGTGAATCTAATTATTCTCCACTATCAGGACGGTCCACAGGGTAATTAGTCACTTCTCACCAAAAGTCCTCCCTGCATCCTCAGATTCTTATCACCATAACTCTGACATTTTAAAAGAGACATTCTCTCTCTTTTTATTATTCCTTCGCCTTCGCTTATTTTATTTATTTATTTATTATTTTTTTAAACCATTTTGGTGATCCACTGTGCGCGCAAGCAGACACATCTTTACGCAAAACGCGCCTGCCCTTCAATTGTGTCGTGTTGGAGGAGAGAGGAGAAAAAAATCGACGTTGTCGCTGCCTGTGCTGTGTGGACCCTGTTTTTTTTTTTTTTGCGTCGTGCCAGTCAGAGCCGTAAATGGCGCACGGAGGTTTTTTTTGGGGGGGGGGGGGGGGGAGCGGATGAATAAGGTGCTCTGAGGTCCGGCCGCGGCGAGAGGAGAGGAGAGGAGAGGTCCACTGTTCAGCAACCTTGCACGGCTCTCAGTGCAACTGCAAACACTCCTGCACTTGGATAAATTGGTAAATTTGAGTGGCTGTAATTGTCTCCACAGTGTCTCTTACAGCAGAAAGGAGAAAATAATAAAGTATAACCTTGAAAATCACAAAACTAAAAATAAGAAAATCAATATTAAAAAATCTCCTATAGGAGTATTAAAGGAATATTTGAACAGGCCTCTCCTCCATCCTCAGTGAAATATGTATTTCTGCTTCAAACCTGTTTACTGATATTTAATTGCCGTAAATCGGCCTCTGATTGTTGCACAGCATGACGTGATTTTTATTTTTTTATTTTTGTGTCTGCGAGCATTTATTTTAGTTTTGCTCCACGTGTTTCCCTCTGTTATTTTTTTTTTCAAGAGCATTTTTATTTTAAAAAGGTAAAAAGCTGAGTGTGGACTAATAATGGCTCTGTGGAGTTGGTGATTAGGCACGATCACCCCCACCTATAACTCCACCACTGCTCCACCCTCACCACCGCTCCTCTGAGCAGTTTAAAAGACTACTTTTTAAAAATCAGAAAATCGGTTTATTGTTTTTCATTTTACATTTTTGAAGTATAAATGTAAATTTTCACTCGGTGGTGTTTTAACATGCTGCACACCATCTTTGCTCCGTCATACTCATTTCTGCCACCTGTAGGCTGTGACCTTTCAGCCAACAGGGGAAGTGTGCCCCTCCGTAAAAAATGCCTGAAATATTTATGTGCATGAAATCTGTGAAACAGCTCAAACATGAGTCATGTCCATTAAATAATAATAGATAATAATAAAAACAGACAGTGAGGCAGCGAAAACGCGACGGGCGGCGGTCGGTCAGATCAGCAGATCGTTGCTCAGGGCTCGATCGCACTGACAGCTGGAGCAGTGATGACTTATCACTAATTAAGATGGGACGATAACACCAGGAGTGTGTGTGTGTGTGTGTGTGTGTGTGTGTGTGATGCAGCAGAAGTTTTGCATGTCTCTTGTGTGAGCCTGCAATTTATTTGTGGTTTTCTGGCAAATGTTGATAAAATGTGATTTTTATTTTTTTTCCGGTGGTTTTAGAAAGAGAGGATGGTGTGTGTGTGTGTGTGTGTGTGTGTGTGTGTGTGTGTGTGTGTGTGTGTGTGTGTGTGGATGTGTGTGTTAGAGGAGGAGGAGGAGGGTGTTTTCTAATCAGAGTCACTGTCGTTTTGTTGTCACCTGCTCCCAGACAGACAAAGTGGCATTTCCTGACTGTTCCCATCCCCGTCTGAGTTATCTGACACCCAAAAATACGGCTACGGGGGGAAGCAGGGAGACGAGGCACACCACAGCCTTATCCCGGTAAGGAGATGGCTTCTTATCAGATCAGGCTAGGAAGTTTATTTTATGGAGTAAATCTGTATAGAGGGGATAAAGAAATGACACATCCCTTGCGGACACAAAGGGAGAAGGAGATTAGTCCTCCAGCAGCATATATGGCTTTAGTTCAACCTGACAGGCAGCGGATTGAAAGGTCATGAAATAATAATCCCCCTATTCTTCTGCTCTAATCCTACGAGGGTGTGTTTCACTATGGGAACGTATAGGCTGAGGCTATGTGCTGCAGGGTGGATGTTCATTTAGTGTTGTCACTGTATTTAGATAGGCATCCAACACTGATTTAAATTAATTAGACTAATTATGATTGAAGAGGGATTTTTTTCTGATGAATGTCAGCGCCAGCACCGTCTGTCTCTGATGTTCTGCTTTATGTTTGTACATATGCTGGAGGTGATTCTCTGTTTTTATCACACATGTTGGAGGTTAAAGGGACATTACAGCAAAAAATCTCCAATCATCAGGAGAGTTTGTCCTCCACACACACACACACACACACACAGAGCAAGCATCAGGTGTGATGCAAACACATGCATGCACAAGAGAAATGGGGTAGATTATGCCATTTAGGAAAGTGTGATCTAGCTGTGTGTGTGTGAGTGTGTGTGTGCGTGGGCATGTGTTATGTGTTTGGAGTGTGGTGGGTAGAGAGGTGAAGGGAGGGAGGAGAGGGAGGCTGATAATCAAGCATCGAAAATGAGAGAGAGAAATTCAATGCAAACTAATGTGTTCCACACAATTACTCGATTAATAATTCTTATTCCATTACAGTGCCATGGAGACTCAGAGAAAGAAAGGGAGAGAAAGATGGTGGGAGAGAGAGATTTTCAGAAACAGGGACGGAGACGAGAGAGAGAGGAGGGGGGAGAGGGGGGAGAGGGGGGAGGAGGCGGGAGAGGAGAGGGAGAAAGAGCACATCAGGCTAAGAGATCTGCAGTGGCTGTATATTTCCCAATGCCTAGTTAAGGCTGCAAGGCAGGGGTCAGGAAACTTAATTATAGCGTAAGTGGATAGAAACTGCAGAATGATAAAGAGAAACATGCAGACAGATTGGAATGGCAAGGACAGGTTTAATACTATTTTCTCCTGTCTGCCTCCCTCCCACAATACAAGCCAGACCTGCAATCACACGAGGAAACAGCCCGTGTACCCCCGCCTGACAATAACACTAATGCATATCAAAATTACATACTCAACAACAGCAAAGCTGTTCTGCATGCCCACTATTACTTTCCAATTTTGCGAGTTCAAGAAAATACATATCCCGTGTAACGGTCATATCAGAGGAACTTATTTCCATGCTTGAGATAAGCCTTCACCTGTGGTTGAACAGCAGTTATTAAACCACGATGGACCGCATGAATAAATAATGTTTTTTAATTTTTAGGTCTGCAATTAATTCTTCTCTTTATTTATTTTGCTTAATATCTTAAGGTCCAGATTTCTACTTGGATTTTAAATCAGCGTGGGCCTTCCGTCCAGTGTGCGAGCTCTGCAATCTATTTGCACTGTATAAGATTTGCATATCTGCAGCTCATGAAGCAAGGCTTTAATTTCCTCCTGCTGGGAGATAAACATCACCTTGTTGGAGCAGATGGGCGGAGGCAGGATGGGGTCAATGAAGAAGGAGCAGGACAATGCCACTGGTTCAGACACTGAACGGCCAGAAGTAATAAAATTGTGCAATTTCCATACGGGCCAATTCTTTTTTTTCTGATAAATTATGATCAAATGTGATATAAAGAGATGTTGCAAAATACTATGAGGGGGAGAACGGTTGGATGAGGAGGTGTGAATAATAATCAGTTTGTTACATACGGATACACAGTTTGTGCTGTTTACTGACTGTATTTGTATACCATCATCTTCATACATGAGACTGTTCAAAAGTTTGGACTGGTCAAAGAAACTGGAAGCTTAGCAGTAAAATCTGTGTTCAATAATGATTGGAGGAGCCAGAAGTGTGTGTAGCTTGGCGTATTAGATCACTAATATTTACAGTACTTGGCTCAGGTGTTGTGATGGTGTGGTTTCACCTTCTTTTACCTGTTTATTTGTAGGCGGGATTCAGACAAAGAGGGTGAGTAGAGCTTGAATATTATATTCAGTGTACATAATTCTGTTGACAGTCGTTTAGTTTCGTCTCGTGTAGTTTCGTCTCGTACAGTAGTTTGTTATAGTTTCGTCTCGTGTAGTTTCGTCTCGTACAGTAGTTTGTTATAGTTTCGTCTCGTGTAGTTTAGTTGTTTGTTGTTCCTGTGTTTAATAAAACGTGTCTGACGTGACGTGGATCTTTGATTTGAACGTGTCACAGTAAGAGCCTGCGAAGCCTCTCAGCGACAGTTTTTCATTAATTCATCATCACTTTTGTTGATGTTTTAATCATCTTGCATTAATCGTCTTTTAGTGTTGAAACTATTCCACCTGTAAATAATACCTCAGGTGTAATAAATGGTCTGTATTAAAGGAAAGAGAAACATCAATATAAGGCGATTCCAAACTTTTGAACGTTAATGTATATTGTCTATATTGAATATAATTAATACTCTCCGGAGAGCTAGATTCTATTTCTTGCTACTGTTGGCATATTGTACTGATCACACCATGAGAGGTGCCATATTCTATGAATTAGAGTGTCAACTAAGCACCTTTCTTATGACAATATTAGACACAATGGAAATGATTAATTAGCTTCACATAGATGGAGTTAAATCAGCGTCTGAGCTGGAATTCGGTCCACATGTAAAGACGTAAATTGGACGTAAGGTTAGACAAAGTGAACTTTTCTTCATTTATTTAACTTTAACTCTCAGGATGATGCTTTGTGGGAGCTCGCACATTGTTGTACACCGTTTGTATTAGAAGGGGGAGACGGGGATAGCAAGAATAGTTTTTTGAATACAGAGCAGCTCATGCGGGAGTTATGTAAACCTCTTGTTATTTGGATGTAGGAACCTTGTAATTAAAGCACTTCTACAGGGGATGGTTCCGCTTTCTGCCTCGTGGAGAGCCGGGGCTAGGCTGGAGGTTACAGAGGGTTAGAGGGGGGTGGATGAGGTGGAGAGAAGAAACACTCCCGTCTTTTATTAGCTCCCATTATCTTCTATTTATTTATTTATCAAAGACACCAATGCAAATCAGGATCCCAAGTCATGGATCCCGTTAATGACACAGACGAGAGTAATTAATTAAAAGCAGATGCACATACACACATTATACATGTGCAAACCCTCGTGTGACAAGTTCATCTTATTTTCAAAGACGCCACACTGTCGAGTAAAGCGAGGAGAGAGAGAGAGAGAGAGAGAGAGAGAGAGAGAGAGAGAGGAAAAAGGCAAGAAATCTGCATCACAGTGTTAATTTAATCAGACTTCAGTAATACCTCTTCTTCTCCTCTCTCCCCGGGCAGCTCGCGGGTTTCTCTGCTAGCTTGAGGAGAAGATGAAGGGAGCTTTCAGCCTCTTAGAAGATGAGGGTTAAAGAACGGAGAGATTAAGGAAGTGAGAGGGCGACTGAAAAGAGGGCTGGGGGGATTATGTCATCGACAATTGATGTGCTCTCTTAATGTACCTTTAAACATGTGCCACTGGGGCCTGCTTTTATAATGTCTATTCACTCATGGGAAGAGAGGCGGAGGGGGGGGTTAAAGTATTAACCCAGAAATACTTTGCAACATACGTGTGGCTCGTGTATTGAGATGAGTAGTTATCAGGGTTTATGTCACTTTGATATGTATACGGCGTGTGGAGAGATCGTCTCTGTCAAAGGCAGTCTTCCCATACACTGCCATGCATTGTACTGATCTCCATATCAAAAAAGGAGATCCTTTATCGAACGATCATACAGACAAAATGTGTCTTTATTCCACGTCTTCAGCTCCAATGAAAATGTTCCCGCAATCTAGTCCAACTTGGACTATGAGCAAAGGATTTATTAAATTGACTGATTCTCCTCTAACCGCCGAATGAATTGTCTCTCAAATTGCTGCTTGTCTCAACAAAATGACAGCGTCGAGTGTGTGTGGAAGATCTGCAGATCTTATCCATAAGAATGTTATGGGGTTAAGTGTGTGTATGTGTGTGTGTGTGCACGTGCACTTGTCTGAGCGTCTGTAGTGTGTGCAACCATTCGATTAAATCCACAGCTATCACTAACCGGATTAGCTGAGTGGACAGCAGAAGTCTATCATTGCTTATTGATTTCCTCTGATTCCCATCAGCCCATCAGGGCAGGACATTCTGTGAGCGGCCCCCTCCTCCGGTGGGAATCGCCGCCGACGGGGGTTAACGTATCCGAGAGGCTTCAGAAGCAAGGCACCCATCTTTCTGTGTCAGGGAAAGTCAAATAAGTCAAAGCTATCAGGGGCAACAGATGCTCCCATCTCCGCTTCCTTACAGTTTGACTGCATCTCGAGTGATACAGTCAGGCGTCAGTCTAATCAATGAGTCACTAAGACAGTAAACAAGTGAGTCTGTCCTGACGCTGCAGAGGACGAGGCTGTACTTTCTCTCCTGTGGTTCATTTATTTGGACAAATTAAACAATGAAATCATTTTCTCTGACCTTTGCCCTTCTGTCTGATCAGTATGTTCCTCACAGTGTCTGTGTTATATGTTTGTATGTGTCTGAAGCGTCTGAGGCTCCGTCATAGTTTACATGGTCAAAGATATATCAGGAGCCTTTTGCAATGCACAAATGCAATATGTGACAACTCGATTTCTGACCAGGTCTGTGCCTGGTTGCTCAAATAAGCCATCTGTAACGACACCCACCTGTCAATCAAAGCGTCCACGCTCTTAATCCTGCATAACTTTAAGCCTTAATATAATGTGAACAGGTGAGTTGTATATAAATTCACCCTCAGTACAGTTGTCATGAACGGGGAAATTAGCTATAGAGACCAAAACTGTTTTTTGTACCAGGCTGTAAACATGTTTATTTCTGCTGTGAAGTTGGACATTTGAACATGGGGACTTATGGAGACTGACTCACTTCTGCAGCCAGCCTCAAGTGGACGTTTGAGGAACTGCAGCTTGTGGCTTCACTTCCCACTAATGGACATTTTCAGTTCACTTCCAAGAATATCTTGGTATAAGCTTCCCTGACATCTGCGAGTGTATCCTGTTTGTACAACTAAAGACTGTGAATCAATCACTGTGTACAGAGAACTCTGCTTCAGCTGTCAATATGTGTTTTGTGGAAAAGAGCAGGACTGCCAGCAACAAACTGGATCCCAGAGTAACAAGCAACAAGCTGGTTGTGCATCTCACCAATACTAGTACAAAATGGCAAGAACAGTCTGTATTTTTGTGCAACAAAAATGAATTTCCTCTTTAAATCTGATAAAACAGACAAACGAGAGACTCTCCTGATACTGAAAAGCCACAGGCAGATTGAGTCAAACCCAAAAGGTCAAAAACAAGTGGCGACGAGGTTGCACTGACAGCGTTGTTTGTCCAAAAGATTTCGTACGGCACATTAAAGCTCATGTTAATTGCGACAGTCTTCCTCTGTCACAAATGACTGCGCCATTGTTTCCTTCTTTCAAGGATAACAAGAAGAAGTGACGGGGCGCAGAGGGATCGAGGGCGTAGAGCATCTGCTGAGAGAGAGAGATACTAACGGAGGATAATAATCTAGGGGAAGCTGTCAGGAGCTCACCCTCGATGGCTCGGGTGTCAAAGGCTAAAAGAGGACCACGGAAATTTGTGAAATTAATAATAGTGTTTGTGAAAGGGTGAAAAAGACATGTACCTCTGGATGCAGCTGTGACAGGGCCAGAAGAATTAGTCCAATTAAAAGTGGTAATTGCTTTGCTAATTTCTCCTATTAATTTCTCAGACTGTACTGAAGGAGTGGGAGCATAATAGGTGAAATGTTTTTAACCCTTCGTTGCCTTGATTCCTTCTCTCACCTCGTCCTCGCTAATGTCTGCGCGCCCTGCTCGTGTTTTAATAGCTCTTCATGCACTCACCTCTGATTTCTCCTGAGCTTCAGAAATGTCTTTGTCTTTTCGCTTTTCTCTGCTTTGGATTCTCAAATATTCTTTTTCATACTGACAGTTTGCTAGAAATGTTAATTGCCACACAGATAATAGTTTATTTAGATCGTGGTTTAACAGGTTTATTGTTCACCATGAGGACAAAATAATAACATATAATATCACCAGTGCATTTTATTTCTCCACATATTTTACTATGATGATACGATGATAATGACATATATTTTTTGGAAACGGCGTTAGCGTAGCTTAGCATAAAGACTGGAAACGGGGAAACAGCTAGCCTGGCTCTGTCCGAATGTAGCAAAATTAGCCTACCTGCACGTCTGATGCTCACTAATTAACATGTTTTATCCAAACAGCAACTTCCGTGGCTGTGAAGTGAAGCCACAAACTGCAGTTCCTCTAACGTCCACTTGAGGCTGGCTCCAGTCACAGACTGAGTGCTGAAATGAGGCTAAACAAAAGCTAACAGGGATAACTAATTGTTTCATATATTGCACCAATCAAATTAAGAGAAATGTTGACGGATCAAGGATTTAAATTATATTGATTTCTTCCCAAATTTCAAACATTTCATTTTTAAGACGTCATCTTTGCAGATCAGCTTTGACCTCAGTAGAAGCTCACACAGCTTTAACGCATAGAGGACAGCAGTGTGTCCTTTTCCTCATTAATCATTCGATCATTGTGTCGTGCCTGGACATTACAGAGAGGAGGATTTCCCTCAGAATGCCGTCTCGTCTGATTTGATTAGAGCCTCGTACATGTGTCAAAAAACTCCGGGAACAAATGAACCGTCTCCCCCGCTGGAGCCAACAAGGTGGTCAGCCACGTAATTTGTTCCCGTCTAGCTCCAAGTGTGTAGTGTAGGCAGTCCATTGAATTCCCATCCGTCATGGTTAGTTACACGCTTGTCAGCTGCTCTCCCACTGCCCAGCGGTCTAGCCATCACCCCTGACCTGGAAGCATTATATCTAAATCACATTACATGGCCTGTGTTCTTTATTTCCCTTTTGAAGTCAGCGGAGTGAGACATCTGTCCAGCCCTGTTTGAGTTTACTTCCCACTCAGCCGCCACATCTTAATTAGCTGATCTGATTTTCTGTGTGTGTGCGTGTGTGTGTTTGTACTGTGTGCATCTATGTTTGTGTCGGCAGATAGGGGTTTGTCTGTGGGTTGAGGGTGATTGACAGGCTGATGGGAAGATAATATGCTGAGAGCGACAACCAAAAGGACCTGGAATTCATTCATTGTGACGATAATGAATCTGAGAGAAAATCCTTGTGTTTGTTCATTAGCCATTGAGGCTAGATGGCATGGCCTTCCAGGCTCTGTCAGCCACAGATGTCCCTCACTGAAGGATTCTGCAGCACCTGAGTCCTTCCTGGCTAATAAGCTTGTAATTAGCACAGCGGTAAGAGCTGCATGGCCCTGAGACGAGCTCCTCCATTTAAAAGAAAAAGAAAGAAAAGACGGAAATCTAAACATTTCTACTTGTTTTTTAAAGGCTCAGTCTGCAAACTTTTTAAATCATTACTTTTTTATTACCGTAGAATGAGTCCACAGAAACGTACTCTGACTTTGATGATGGCTCACTGTACATACTGCCGTGTCTCCTTTCACGTCCTCTGACATAGTTTTGACTAAACAGCAGAAGCAGGAAGGTGGAAAAGTCGATATAAATTTTTAGCTCTGTGAAAGACGGAGGAGTGTTTGAGGTGGAGGTGGAAGAAAAGGCTCGTGTCTCTCCAACATTCAAGGCCGCGGCCCTGAACCTGCAGCAAGAGACATCGCGATAAAATAGTCTCATTTATACCTTGGTAGAAAACTAATTAGCCTAGCAGGACTCAACCTCTACCGCCTCTCCACGCTACAGTCTGTGACGGTGTGTAGTGCTCAAGGTGTGCTGTGACTGCATTACAATGATTCTACATGGCAACACTAAGACATTTGTGTTATTCAGGCCATTAGCCTCAAGAATTAGACAGCTATGTTGCCGGTTAGATTTTGTTCAGAAAGTCAAAATGTGACACTTAATAAAAGATCACTGATATGCTCGTTTTTTTTTTTTTTTTAAAGTGAGCTGAGCTCTGTCAGCGCCTGGTCCAAATGGTAAACATAATTAGAGTCAACATTTTCAGTTTCTGCAGTAACTGACGGGAATAAATAGAAATACTGAGCCACAGTATCTTTACATTCACAACAACGAAGGCTGAATCAGCTTTAAGTGGCATCTCATGCTGTTCTCATTTTTATTGTACATACCCAGAATGAATGAAATTCACAGTAACTAACTGGCAGCTGTTGTCATGTAACTCTACAGTACATTGTAGGTTACTGTATTTTTCTACGGTACATTGTTGGTTACTGTAAATTTCACAGTAACTCTATAATCACTGTAGTTTTTTGACTGGATACATGGACTGTGAAATGGTTTACAGTATTTTACTGGCACAAATTTACAGTGTAAACTCTCCACAGCATCTATTTTAATAAACATAGCAAAGTGAACAGAGTTTTATCTCGCGCTAACATTCACTGCCCCGGAGAACCTGTGGAAAAATATCAGGGAGCAACTGAAGGCAGGATCAGGATGCTGTAAAGGTGAAAGTTAAATGAAGCAGACCTTTAGAGGAAGAAGCTGCTGGTGATGGTCAGGTTGAATTTTTCACTTTGCTTGTTGTCAGTTGTCGTTTTCCACACTGATGCTCTTCAGGTAGCACACCTTCAGTGTGACACAGTCAGGTAGCTGTTCCTCTCAGGTGTTTTAATTTGACTTTTTCTTGTAATATTCACGTGTTCGAAGGAGGCTGGCATGTGTTGGATCCCGTACAGAAGGACATATAATCGTCAGTTGACAAAAGACAGATTTTACACAACATGAATCGACCTAGATGCCGCTGGCTTCGAGTGATTTTATTTATTTTATTGTGACATTGATTGCATCACAGCTAAATTGACTGCCGCCTGCTGTTCACATGGGTTGAGCATGGCAGGGCACAGCATAGAGAACAGAGTAAAACTGAGTCAACACGTCTAAACCTCATCATTCGTTTTGAACTACTGCACCTAAGAAAATTACCCACAAGTACATTTTTAACTCCCCCTCGCCTCACTTCGATGTTTGGGCTTCACAGTTTGACACTTGAAGCCTGTTTTCACATTCACCTGCTGAGGATGGTGAAAGTTTCTCTGACCTCACCTTAAGTCTGAGTCCAACGTGTCTGCATACATGTAACATCCACACCTGCAGTTCCTCTTCTCGTCCACCTGAGGCTGGCTCCAGAAGTGAGAAAAGGGTTGTCGCTGGTGTTTCCTCACAGGTCGAGCTCTGATTTGTGCCGGTCAGCCTTCAGCAGCAGCATCACATCACCTCTGATCAGAGAAATAAATGTCCCCACCTGTACTAGAGCCTGACGGATAACTCAGATCAAGTCTACATAAGTCAGTAAAGAAGCAGTGTACTGCAGCATGTTGCACTTAAAATGACCGGCTGCATGTAAATGTGAATTTTACAGTAACATGTTGCTTCCTCTCAGTAACCTGGTTTCTCGTGTGCATGTAAACATGTTCACTGTGAGCGTGCACAATCACTCTCTAATACAGTGCAGTGAATTGGATTTGGAAGAAACATAGACTGGAATTCGCAAACAAAAAACGAGTAAACAAAGCCTAAACTTCTGTCATGTAACTCAAATGTCTATCACCATGCAACACTCAGTTTTAGAGAAACGCCATCCAGCGTCACGCTGTGGTCAAACTGCTCCACAGTCAGTCTGAGATATCACTGATCCAGGTTCAGTCCATGGTCCAAACTATGATACTCTCGCTCTATTGTGACTTTGTTTATTTCAGTCTATGCTGTAAATCAGGGACACCAAGAAGTTTCTTTTGGTTTGTTTGTTTGTTTCAGACAGCAGTGGTCGAGGGACATAGACAGTGAATGGGGAGAGGGAGCTAATAAAACATTTCTGATTGCAGCATCAACCTGTAGTTACAGTTACAGTCTTTATCGATCGATTGGTGTCGATCTCACACCCAGAAAACTGAACTAATAAAAACTAGATTCCATTTTTTATTTCTTTCGGGCTAAAATTTATAAAGCGAGTTTGATGTCGGGAGTTTTAATCTGTGACTTTGCATTCACGCTTCACACTCTCCATCGGCGATTACTGCTAAAATTAAACTTTCCAATTATTAGTTATGAGCTGCAGCTGTGTTTACCCCGCCAAGTCACTGTGAAGCGGGTCTGTCCACGTCCAAGTCGGACAGCTAGCCAGGGACGTAATTAACATCTCTGCTAATTCACTGCTGTTAACAGCTCAAACTGCAGCAGCATGTTAGCATTCATGAGCACAGAACATGTTGGTGTATTCACACTTCTGTTACTTTTACCATGTTTGTATGTTGTGTCGTCACCTCAGAATATGTTGACCAGCTGAGGTTGAACTTGATTACGTCAGTGTTTAAGCTGTTTGCACTGCAGCTGGTTTGAACCCATCCCAACCTAAACAAACCTGAAGAGTCTTCTAAAACTCTAAAATCTCAGATTTTAGATCAAAACATGAAATAAAATCACTTTAAAAACGTAAACATTTGACTCTGATTGGGAATTCTTTCCTTTGTTCTAATCATTAACATTTAAATTAAATAATTAAATATATTTTTGAAAAAACGGATGAAAAAGACAGACGTGCCCGGTGGGGTTTGAGGTTTCATCATCGTGATTAATAACGCAAAGTGTCGGCAGGAAACATCATATGAACAGCTGTCTCTTTGTGAACTGTCGCTCCGTGATAACGTGACCTGACCTCCCATCAAACTATGACACACGTCAACATAAGCATACATCGTTTTTATCTTATCTTACATATAAACTTTCCCTCAATTGCTTGAATTTATTGGATTAGCTCAAATTAGACGATCGTAACAATGATTGGTTGCTTGATATTGTCAGTGTCTGTATCTGTGTATGTTCATAAATGGAATCCATCTCTTATTCTCTGTTTACAAAAAAAGAGTGTCCGTATATCCTCCACTCACAGCTGTACACACACTCCGCTTTTAGATCCGTCTATTGTGGCGTTCTCGGTCCAAGGCCGCGTTCCATTCAGGCTGTGCTCTCAGAGCTCACATCCAAACCTCTGCTGCCTTCAATTAGCATTTAACTCATGAGTGTCAGTCAGCCTCTCCTTGTTCGCCAAAGTAGCCGAGAATTCAATTTCTGCACGTCTTTCCAATCATCTCCACCCCCTCTGTCCTCCACCTCTGTCCTCCACCTCTGTCCTCTCCCTCTGTCCTCTCCCTCTGTCCTCCCCTCTGTCCTCCACCTCTGTCCTCTCCCTCTGTCCTCTCCCTCTGTCCTCCACCTCTGTCCTCCACCTCCTCCTGTCTTTCCTGTGTTGTCTGTTTGTATTCAGATTTACTCATTAAGCAAATAATAAAAACAGATTAAGATAATTAACGGTTCATTTTTCTGTCATCTTAAACACGCTTCAGCCTGCCGCGTCTGAGTCCATCACTGGATAAAACAAATGAAACGATTCATCGATGAGTCGATCAGCTGAAAATTGATCTATGAATCGTTTGGTTCATTTTTTTCAAGCAGTTATGTGAAACATTTCTTTCTTTCCTACGGGAAGATTTGATGTGTTTTATAAACAAAATGATTGATCCATTGATCAAGAAGATTTCAACTTGAGATTTAATTGTTTAATAAAAATAATTAATTTGATGGTTTATCTGCTTAATGGACACAAACTTTAAAGTTTTTGCTTGTTTCATGTTTGATTTGACTCACACAAATTCTTCTCACTTTTTTTAGAATTATTTTTGTGCATTTCACCTCTATTGGCAGATCTGGCCTTAAAAATATCAACATGATGATATTAATGACGATGATGTGTCTGTAAGACATCAGATCGTGATGACTGCCTTCTTCAGATTGACAAAATATTCAGTTTAGGATGATGTAACGCTCCGAAAAGCAGCAAATCTTCACATCAGAGAAGCTGGAAACATTCAAATATTGATGATTAATTAATTAATGCATTGATCAATTAATAGGTCTGCTCACCCGACTCATCCCGACATGGCTGCGACTCGTTCTGTTCATTCACAGCGACGCAAACGTACGATATGATCGATCAGTGTCTCGTCTCGCAGTTCAGTCAGCTGATGGACTGGAAGGTGTTTGTGGGGCGCTGTAGCTCATCATGCTGTCAGACCTCTCACATCACTGAAGGTTTCTCCTGAAGCCCACAGACCTTCTACAGAGTGCAGACACACAGCGACACACAGCAGACAGCGTTCTGTCTTTTCTGGCCACGTGTCTCTCAGCCTCCATATGTGCATCAGTGCTGTCATGTGACCAGTTATTTAAGACATCAGTTTGTAACGCTCGCTTCCAGTTTAATCAACAAATGTTCTTTTTTTTTAATTGCACTTCAACAGTGAAAACATCGTGAGCGGTCCAAAGTTCTCTGAACATCTGCGTTCACTTTGCAAGGCCGCGCTGCATACGTGCGTGACACACGAGCACACACACCGGTCCATCCATCCGTATATCCAAGGGTCTCCTGCGACCTTCCTCCCAACAAGGCCAAGGGACATTCATACTGATTTATTCAAAGGGATGGTACTCATTCAATTTTCTCCATATTCATAAGCGTGTTTCGCACCCCCCGCTCTCGTTTTCCTTTTCAGCTTTAAATTAAAGGTACAGGAACGAGCCAGGCCTTTCATCTAGGGCTGGGGGTGGAGGGTGGAGGGCTGTTGGAGGAAGGCAAAGCCGTGTGTGTGTGTGTTGGGTGTGTGTTGGATAAGGGAGGGAAGGTAGTGGTGAGGCTCTCTCCACTCTGTATTTATTAGCCCCCTCTCTCTCTCTCTCTCCCTCCCTCTCTCTCCCCTTTGCCCGCTCCCCTCCACCCCTCCACCCCTCCACCCAACGACACCTGGCGAAAAATGATTCATTAATTCAAAAAGCAGCATTTTTGAAAGCCGTATTTCAAAGGCTTCGACAGGAAAGAGAGAGGAGCTAAGTGGGGTAGGGTGAGCTGGGAGAGCTGAGCGAACAGGAGGAGGAGGAGGAGGAGGAGGAGGAGGAGGAGGCGGATGAGGAGGAGGAGGAGAGGGCAGAGGAAGGCAGAGCCAAGGTGTTTGAAGGGGCAGAGTACACTTCAAGTTTCTGTCACGCCAAAGATCAAGCTTAAAGGAGGGGAAGGTGGAGGAAGAGGGGGGGCGATGGAAAGCATGTGTGAGGAGGTGACTGCAGATTTAGTGGATCTCTGTGCAGGTGGTGTTATTTAGCAACAACATTCAAGACAACAGTGTGATTAGATTACGTTAGAGGTTAGTGTTCTCCTCTCTGTCTGCAAACGGTCAGTCAAACAACTCAGAGAAAAGATCTAAAATATTCATATTTCAAACATGATGCTTCTTTGATTCTCCTCCTTTAAAATAAAACATCATGAAGCCAGATCGAAGTTCTCCAAAAATTTACCTGAGGAAGCCAAAAATCCGTCAGGGAGAACGTGCTGTGGACAGACGAGACTAAAGCAACATGGAGCTTTTTGATAAAGAACACGGCCGCTATGGCCAAACATGCTGGAGGTTCTCTGATGTTTCAGGTACTGGATGTCTTGACTGTGTGCACGGCGTTGTGAAAGCTGAAGACTACCAAAGAATTCTGGGGCCCAGCGTCACAAATCTGGGTCTCCGTCAGAGGTACATGGGTCTTACAGCAGGACAGTGACCCAAAGACAAAGGGTCAGAGGTCCAGATATAAACCGCACAGAGTTCCTGTGGAGAGATCTCAGAACAGTGTTTGAGAGAAGGAGCCCATCAAATCTGAAAGATCTGGATCAGATGGCAAAAGAAGAGTGGTCCAAAACTCCAGTACAGAAACTCACTGATGTTTGCAGGTTACAATTTTGTTTGGAGTTTTTTGTGTCGTTCTGATGCAAACAAAAGAAATATACATTAAATTACTGAAACATTTGTAATTGCATCATTTTTTGTGGAGAATAAGTTTGTGACAATATTTTTGTCTGTATATGTGGTGACAGTTTTAGATGCACACATGTACGTTTGCAGTAGATCAATGGATGTGTACGGCGTCGACACTTCTCATTAAACACCTGTTGGCTAAATCAAAAGATTCTTCCAAGTCACTGTGGCTACAACGCGTCTACTAACACACACACATTTCTACACACGAGCGGTAAACACCAACGGCAGGATCATGTGTCGGCCACTCCCAGTCCAGCTGAATCTTTCATACGGCTGCAGATGATGTGGTTAATTATAGATGGCAGGACAAGTCGGGATCCTTAGCCTCAATTAGACGAGGCCACGGAGGTTACTGACCTGCACAACGACTGTCAGTGCCTATTACACACTACACATGGCCAGTGACAGCGAGAGGGGGCCGCAGGGTGGAGGGCAGGGCCGGGTTACAAAAGGGTTACTACTGTATTCTTTTCTTTCCCGGCAAAAAGCGACATAGACGCGCGCGCGCACACACACACACACACACACACACACACACACACACACACACACACACACACACACACACACACACACACACACACACACACAAAATCAGGAAACCCACAAATGAAAACACACAGTTGTTTCAAGCAGGCTGATTTGTAATCAGTGGAATTAATGACATTATTATCTTATTACTGTTGTCTGATTGTGTGTGTGTGTGTGTGTGTGTGTGTGTCACAGCTTTATCCTCAGTCTAAACATGGTGAAGTTGTGTCGTCATTAGTTTTCATTCAGGTCAACTCAGAGACTCTTGCTCTACTGTAAGTATTAAGTGATAAACTCAGATCTTATTTGATCATTTAGCCGTTATTTCTTTTAATTATGGTGACGTCAGATTTTACAGGTTAATTTCCACTTGAGGCTGGTTCCAGAAGTGAGTCAGTCTCCATAAGTCCCCATGTTCAAATGTCCAACTTCACAGCAGAAATAAACATGTTTACAGCCTGGTACAAAAAACAGTTTTGGTCTCTATAGCTAATTTCCCCGTTCATGACAACTGTACTGAGGGTGAATTTATATACAACTCACCTGTTCACATTATATTAAGGCTTAAAGTTATGCAGGATTAAGAGCGTGGACACTTTGATTGACAGGTGGGTGCCGCGTCATTCGGCCCGTAGATGATCCACGTCTTTGTTGATTTCTAGATGAAGAGGCAGGACTGCCAAGTTCCTGTGCAATGAGGGGAAATTACTGACATTATGGGCGCTCACATTTAGTTTCACCTCCACATGAAGAAGTTTAGATAACCTGGATAAACTGTGTCCCTCCTGATGACGCTCTAATTAAAGGTAAACCGGCTCATTCTACACACTACTAACAAAACACCTGAAGCTCTCACTGCATAGCCTTTGTTTTGCTGAGTCATCGTTGGTTGTGCTTTCTAACAATCTGGAGCTAGAAAGCTAGAAGCCTCTGCGTCGCCCACAGCTCGGGACACAGCGTTGATATTTGCCGTGTTTTTCTCACGGAGGTAGCTGTTGGTGTAGTATATCCCATTCCCAGGGTGTCTCCCATAGTCGTGCTGTCTCTGGGAACAAAACCGGGCAAATAGCCCTGAAATCTATCATATAATGATCCAGGCCTAATGACTACGGCTTCAGGAATAGGACGGACCTTCAGTTAATCACTGCCGTCTACCTTAAACTCTGTAATGGCGTCCTCTTGGGAAAGTTTCTGTGCAAACATATTTCCCTCAAACGGAGGTTGTGTGTTCACCGTGCGCACACTCAGTTTCAATTTCTTGATCAAAACTCCAGTTCAAGCCACTGCCTCGCACATCCAGCCTGCTCCCCATCCCCCTCCTCCTCTCTCCCTGCCGCCTTACCTGTACTCACCTGTGTCTGTCTGTGCAGGTGAGTGAGAGCCAAGCCCCCTTTGGGACCTGCTGATTAGGGTATTAAAAATAAATGGGCTCAGTTTAGGGGGGGTTTGGTGGCACGGTGGTATATATTTCTGTTAATTTTTCTCCCCCCTCACCTGCACCACCTCCCCTCCTCTCTCCCTCTCTCCTATGTAGTGACTGATCTGGCAGAATATGATAGCACGGGCTGTCACGGCAATAATTAGGCCTATTTTCCGTGAGGTCATCTTACAGGGACGCTGGGCGGCTGTGGTTCACACACAGGGTGCTCTCTGTGCTGCTCCCGCCCCAGAGCCCCCCAGGATATGATCGTCCACACAGGGGCAACAAAGAATCACTCCGCAAGCAAATGAACGAAACATAAAACACCTACAATCTGATATGGAGCGCGCTTTCCCAACGCTTTATACGCTGGGAGAGTTTTTACCTCGCTGGGCTTTCACAGCTCCGAATCAAACGGCCTTTTATTAAACTGTGTCCAGTCTAAAATATTAAACAAGATCTGAAGGAGGATTAAGTTGTCAAGGGAGTTACCTGCGATGAGTTTCAAAGGGAGAGCCCCGATTTTTTTGTTTGTTTTCGTGCACCAAAGTCGAGTAATTAAACGCGGAACGTGAAAGTCTGACTAAAACCTTAAAAGTGCGAGGTAGGCACGAGGGTATTCGCTAATGGTTCTGCTACCAGAAAGCCAACGGTGCCAAGTCAGAGCGCAACATATTTCAGCTCCATTCAAAAACACTCCCCGGTTGGGTCAACAGCTGCAGGCTAGAATTAGAAATCAATTATTCAGCTTCGACAAGCTCATTAAGTCTTTGAATAGGATTTTCTGTTCTGAGTCTGCCTGCTCATTTCTCCTAGCTTGCAGTTTCTAATTAGTATTTCTTTTCTCTTTAAAGTTTGATGGGAGTTTGGGTAAAAAAAAAAAAAAAAAAAAAAAACGTGGGCACTGACTTAACGCTCGCTACAGGCCTGCTGGTTCCTCTGAACAGTATCATTATCTGGAGAAGAGGCTGTATCGGTACATTGGGAGACCACTAAGGTTGTTTGCTTTCAGTTTGGGCACCGTCTAATGACTGGGAGTCATCAGGCTAAATTAGGCATTAATAATCAAAGGAGTGTAATCTGGGTAAATTAAGCATTAATAATCAAAGGATGACTGGAAATTATCACACACACAGTAAATGAAGCGGCACTAATCAGCAGGAAGAAAGAGGGCACGGGGCCGACAAAGTATTTTGAGACAGAAAATGGAAGGATGTGTTACGAGAGGACGCATTTATAATCAGGCTCCACCACCACCACCACCACCCCGCCCGGGCTGGAGATGGACTACTCTGTGCTAAAATTATTAATGTTGTCATAGAAACTTCCATCCGCCCCACTCCATGGCATCCTTCAAGTGAAGCCAGACGTAAGCTTGCATTTCATAATGTCGCCTACTGTTGCCTACATCACCTACAGTGCAAGGAGGCTTATTAGCAAACCCATTCCATCCCTCCTCTCTCCTCTCTCCTCCTCTCTCCCCACCCTGCCTCCTCCCTCCCTCCCTCTCTCCCTCTCTCTTCTCTCTCCCTCTCTTCCTCTCCTCTCCACATTGTGTCTGTCTATCTGATCCCGTGGCCTTTTGTTGCGCTATGAAAGGCCTGATGCCACACTCATTATTTTCTCCTTTATCTCTCTCCCCACTGCTCTGATTAGAACAGTCGCCCCTGACAGACGCCCTCAGCCAGCTCCTATCCATTACAGTGTGTGTGTGTGTGTGTGTGTGTGTGTGTGTGTGTGAAACAGACAGACATGAAGCTACCTTCCTATATAAATCATAAGTGTTTTAAGCACAGTAAACGTCTGTGTTATAAAGGAATATAGGAAAACAGATATTGCATAAAGGGCACAAAATGAGGCACATTTTGATCTATTTAAGGTTTTTTTGTGAAGTAAAATTACACACTGCCGCACATGCACATGATACACACTCTTGTACTCACACACACACACACCCATTCACACGCCATGGGAAAACTGACTTGCTCAAGCCAAGTTTTCTGTTTTTGGGCTTTTGTGTTTCAAAGTTGGAAAGCTCTGAACTCTGAAACCAGAAATCCATTTCTCTGCTCGTTACCTGTGCGAGCATATATGTGGACAAATGCACCTTTACATCACTTCCTGTTTCAGTGAAACCACGTCAACACAAGTACACCACACTGTAAAAACACAAACAAACAAAAAAAACTGTTGATTTTACAGTGAAAAACTGCCAAACCATTGACAGTAAAAGACCGTAAATATACCATGTGAAGTATGACTGTGTTTTACTGTATACAGAAATACACTTCAAAACCTTTATTTATACTGCATTTAAGGAGATTTATACATAATAGTGTAGTATTTTATATTAGACACTGTTGATTAAACAGTAAAACACTGTCATATTTAATGGCATATTTAGTCTCTTGTTGTTTTTCACCCTAAAATCTACAGACACTTTAAAATTTGGAGTAAAATGCCAACGATAAATGTACTAATATAACAGTACTAATATCCTATTACTGTAATAGCACAAGTATGTCGCATTTTAAAAAAAGGGGGGAAAAATAATAGATTTACAGTGAAAAACTGCCAAACAATGACAGTAAAAGACCGTAAAATGTGTCATGAAGTATGACTGTGTTTTCCTGTATACAGTAAGACACTGCTGTACTTAAAAACCTTTATTTTGCATCATTTTAAGGAAATTTATACATAATTGGGTAGTATTTTATATTAGAGACTTATACAGTAAAATACTGTAATATTTAATAACACATTTAGTCTCTAGTCGTTTTTCACTGTAAAATCTACAGACATTTTAAAATATGGAATAAAACGCCAACCTTCATCGTGAAATCAGCAGTACTAACATCCTATTACGGTAATATTAGAAAGGTTATGTCGTATTTATTACGGTAAAATTCTGTTAACCAACAGCTGTTTTTTTGCTCTGAGCTAACAGAAGCTAACGTTGGTCTTCTGTTATTTCGCTGCTGATTTGGAGGATCTCTCCACAGCCGCTTTAAACGAGGACGTTCACATCGTGACACTGTGATATTAGATGTCACATATAAGTGTGCAGAGAAAGCAGCAGGCAGCATTTAATACATCAGTCGCTAATCTCCAATAAGCTGTTTATAGTTAAAGATTTAATTTATGCATAAATCAGTCACACTGAATTATGGGAAACACTTTTAAATATTTACAGATACACGTAAAAAAAAAAAAAAAAAAACGACAAAAAGCCTTTTCACACATATATTATTTCCGAGCGAGCAGTCTGAATATGTCATTTGCTTTTAAATTGCATTATCATGCAAAATGAAGCAGAAATTTGATGAAACTCAGATGGATTCACCTGAGTTAATGGAATATGGGTTTAAGAGGGAACTAATTATCCCAGTTTAAGCGGGCAGAGAATGTATTTCTCTGGAAAGGGCCTGATTCTGAATGTAAACATTAATGGCCTCCTTGATTAGCATAAGAATCGTGTGTTATTGTCCTGCTTCACTCTGCGTCCTATTGGATATGCATCTGTGCTGCACACACACACACACACACACACACACACACACACACACACACACACAGACCACGAGCTTTAATACACTTATTACCTGCCTTATCTACTAATGATGCCATTTCTGTCTTTATTGTTTTGCTAATCCATAAAATTCATTTCTCCAATCAAATTACAGTTTTAAGGCCCAATAACATTACTGCAGAGTCCAAAACAAACAGGAGGAAGCTCCAACTGTTGAGGTAAAGGACACAAGACCGTGCCATTGTTCTGTTCTTCTTCTTCTTTGGTGCTTTCAGGAAGTGTTACACCTGAGGAAGAGGAAGTTGAAGTGTAAACAAAAGAGGAAATAGAGGAAAAGACGAGGAGGTAAAAAGGAAAGATGGATTCATGGGACCCAGGTGAAGAGTTAAATTAAGAAAAGGAGGCGATGAGGAGAGTTAAAGGGCAGGTGAGGAGGGGAGGCTTTGACTTGGGGGGCCTCCCGGGGACGATGACCTTATTTCAAATTCTGGATGAGGGACTACGGTTAGGCAACTGAGGAGCCCCCCCGTCCCCCCCGAAATGTCTTAAACACACACACACACTTACACACACTCAAACGCACTTTCAAGGCTAAGTTCAGGAATAGAGAGCCGCCACCCCCCTCCCCCCTCCCCCCGAAGTCCTGCAGCTCCCTCAAAGGCCAGGCTGCCGCCATTGTCGTTAGTCAAGCTACATAATAGGTTACAGTGTACAATATACCTCCAAGGTCAGCTCTGCATCCTTGGTGGAACGGTAGCAAGCGACCAACTAAATCCTTCTTTAACTACGAAGAGACGTCTTCTGCATGAGGCCGATTCACTCAGCATGTCCCCGATGCATGTGGACGTCCTGCATGTGCCGTATGAGACTGTCTGCATGCACAGTGACTACACTGAGGTGACCAGAGTTAAATACAGCTCACCATTACGCTGAATTAGTGCGAGCCCTGAGCGTGTGTCCAGACGACTCCGTGATTTTGTTTTGGTTTGTTTGGTTGTTTTCACGTTTGTTTCTTTCACTCATATTTAGCTTGTGGCCTTCATTTACGGGGGAACGTATCACGTGAAGTGTCATGACGTGTTGACATGTGTCCAGACATGTCAAGTTTTAAGATATTTTTTTGGCCTTTTAAAGCTTTTTATCGTACAGTCACAGCCAAAGAGTGGCAGGAATGTGGAGAGAGAGAGATCCGGAATGACAGGCAGCAAATGGCTGCAGGTCGGATTTGAACTCTGGGCCGCTGCAGCTCTACCAACTGAGCCAAACAACACCCCGTATCTGGTCATGTTTCAAAATCTCTCAGACTCTGATAATCAATAAAATGTTTGTTTATTCAGTCTTTCTGTGCGACCTGGTAGAAACTGTTTGACGGACAGATCAGGTCTGTAACCCGGTGTTTGGGGCCCACTGGTTTCTAAAATGTGTGTAAGGTTAATGCGTGGACGGATGTGTGCTGATTGTTTGTTGTTCTGTACATTATACTCATGTATAATTTCCCCTTGATTAAAGCAGCTGTCTGCACAGTCTGTCTGTACGAACTCTGCTTCAAGAAAAAGAAACTCACCTGTCGTCCTGCTTTTGTTGAGTTCATCTGGCGTTCTTTGATCGTGACCTGAGGGTGTCAAACCGGCAGCAACACGTGTGGAATAAAGAACAACTTCCTAAAACTGCTCAGAAAAAAAAAACGTGCAGACTCCATCTGCTGATGAAGGTCATGTGACCAGACCGAACTCTCCAGGGACGCTTCTGAATGAGTGTTGTGGTGAGACTGTTTTCTCAGATGACTTATTAGTGGTCGAGTGTAAACCGCACAGCCACTGTTAGTGTGTTGATGCCACGCGTGTACCAGGCTGTGAACATGTTTATTTCTGTGTTGGACATTTGAACATGGGGACTTATGGAGACTGACTTACTTCTGGAGCCAGCCTCAAGTGGATGTTTGAGGAACTGCAGTTTGTGGATTTGTGCATGGTGTTATGTATACCTCATCCACACTTAAATAAGGAAATTATTAAATATATATCGTGAACAAAATCAAATAAACATTAAAGTTACCCAGACTTGGATTCTTCCGTGACACGGAGGCAGCGAGGAGAACTTTCTCTCTCTCTTCAAGGCTCGGCTCGGACGTCGTTTTTCCTGTCATCCACCTTCCTTTACCTCTTTACCTCCGTCGCTCTCTTTTCTGCTACAGCCGCCGCAATTTGGTGTTGAAGTGTAAAAACATGCATCACTAGCTGAATGGAGCGCGGAGTGCATCAGTGCTAACGAGGTCTACGGTGGCCAAAGTGGTAAACGAGGAATCCGTCTGGCTCCCTTTCCTTCGTTCCTCCCTCGCAGCCTTCAGACTTCCTTAATTCTGATCTGTGTTTTTTTTTTTTTGTCTTGTCACTCTGGATGTTTGGACAATGTCCAACATGACAGATTTTTTGCTGTCATCAAAGAAAGGTTTTCCATTAATGGGCGCTGACCTTGTCTGACTACTGTACTTAAAAAAAACGTCTCTGCTGCTTGGTGCACTTTCCTCCTAATCACTCTCCTCACTCCTTGACCCTCCTCCACTCCCCCTCCGCCACCGCCGCCTCCCCCAACTTTTCCATTTCACCTCCTCTCCACACCATAATCTGATTTTTTCCTTTTTTTCCTCCTCGTCCATAAATTTTCTGCTCCTCTCACCTTACAAGAACCCCCCTCTGTTGTTTGTGGGGGCTTGCCTGATAGCCATTAGTGTTACACCCTATTACATCAGTAATGACTGACTGTGAGCTCTAATTAGAGATGTGTTAGGGAGAGCTGACTTGCCTCCCCCTCCTCCCCTCGCCTCACCTCCCCTCGCCTCCTCCTTCCTGCTTTTTTTTTCCGCAGAGTTGTTACTGTGACTCCATCGCCGTGGCGACACCATTAGCACAGCACCTCTAAGAGTTGCAACTCCTGACTGTTAAAACCATTACGTTCATTACAGACCAATCGGGGGGGAGGGAGAGGGGGTGTTATGGCTAATTGATAAGCTGAACAATGCATAAAATCTTGTCTCTAATTGCCCTGCGGGAAAAGGAGAAAGTGCCCCTGGAGAAAGAGACAGTGAGAGAATGAAAGACAGAGCGAGTGTGGGGAAGCGACCGATGTGCTAATTTCAGAAATCTGATATTTTTCCACTCGAATAATTTTGCCATCTTCCGATATGTCTTCATCCAAACATGCTGTAGATTTCTCGAATAATGGGATGTTTCTTCTGGGTTTGTCATCTGTGATAAGATGATTATCTGAAAGGTCTGTGGCACATTGTGAAGAGAGTCTCGCCTTCTCTGCTGGAGTAGGTAATCCCGGGTAATAGCATTATGGACATAGTGTTTTCCTAAAGCCTGTGATTATCCACTGCTGTTTGCTGAGGGATTGACATTGGCCTCCCTGGTCTCTCTCTCTCTCTCTCTCTCTCTCTCTCCTTACTCTCTTTCTCACTTGTCCGTGTTATCCTGGCTCTGACTCACCACTCCATCAAGCCCTTATACGCTCTTCTCTTACAATTCCACCCGAGAAGAAGCAGAAGATGAAAATAGAGCACATGGAGCAACAAAAGAACAAATTGCTTGGAAGACAAGAGTGCCCCAGATTTGAATGGCATGTTATGTTCTCTCTCACACACACTTTGAGTTTGTCAGTGTCGGGGTTAGCTTCCTGCTCTGAGGGATGGCCATAAAACATGTTGGTAATAATCCAGATTATAACTTTAAATATTCACCGGATCTCAGTTAACCTCTTCCACATGAGGCCTATTTTTCCCGCCTCCTGCCCGAAATGACTTACCAAAATAAATGGAGCACTACAAGGGCTGTTTGTATAACCTCAGTCTCAAAAGAAAGCTAAGACATGTGAGATTATTACAGAAATGTCAGAATCATGATATGTGTTACTGTGTCAGAGTGAAGTCACCTGGAACTCGGAGGCAAATGGACATGCTCATCCAGAGGCTTTAGCTGAGTTTCTGTTCGTCATTTTGGTATGCTACGTGTTAGGAGCAGACGCATTGATCGTCTGTACTGTGCACGCATCTCACACTGCCCTCTGTAAGAGGTTAAAGGTCCAGTGTGTAGGATTTAGTGACACCTAGCTGTGAAGTTGCAGCTCGCGACCGAATGAATACACTCCGGCGCCTCCCAAGCACGACGTAAGAAGAGCTCAGGCTGCCAAACTGACCTGAAAAAAGCAAAAGTCCATATTTATATCAGAGTTATGTTTGTCTGCTCCAGGCTACTGTAGAAAAATGGCAGACTCTGTGGAAGAGGACCCGCTCTCACTGCAAATATGAAGAGCTCAAAAACACAGATATACTCAGGTTATTATACACTCATGAAAACAAACTAATAAATCTCCCTCAGTCTTCAGCAGTGGGTCAGAAAATGTGCAAACGAATTTAATGAATAAAAACATCAAATGTGAGTATTAATAATGATCCAACACTACATGAAGTTTATCACGGGTTAAGTGCTTTCATGCTGCGTTCATGTCCTGATGAGCTGAACACAGTTTCTTCATCTTCATCTCGGATCACGTGCAGTTTTCATTCAGCCTCGTAGTTCTTCAGTTTGTCTCCACAGAAATGTGAAATGGGCTAATTACAGACGTGTGATGTGAGACCTGCGGCAGCATCAACCCTTCAACTTTTTCTGACGTGTGTGTTGTTGCTGCTCGCTCTGAAGCTTTTTGAGTGTCGTGTTTGTGCACTGCACAGAGAGAGAATATATGAAGTGAGCTGAAGACCTCTGCTTTTAGCCGATTGGCTCACTTTTCCCTTCAGCGCTTTTAGGCCTGAACCTGACCTCATCTCTCTCTCTCCGTCTCTCTCTCTCTCTCTCTAGTTTTTCCCACTCTTAATACATTTCAACATCGCCTTTTACTTAGCCTCACCACTTTATGTCAATCTCGTGTATTTATGTACCTTTATGTGTAGTACTCGTGCGATGCAGTACATCTTGCAGAGTGACACAGTAAATCTTGGTTGTAAAGGTTGTTTTAATCTCCAGCGAGGCAGCAAGTAAATAAAAGTGTTGTTTAACTACCATTCAAGAAAGATCATAAGAGTTTATGCCAGGGGATAATTCTGCTGGTGTTATGTTGAACCCAGAGCTGTCCCTCTGTCTGTCCCTGCACAACAATGACGGATCACTGGTGTCTGATTTGTTCGGAAACAATGGAAGGCTGAGGAAATTACTTTTATAGGAGCCACAAATTTTTTCACCTTGGCTCCACCAGTAAGCAGATGGATGTGTGAAGCAGCAGCAGCGGAGCAAAAGCTGCCAGCTACATCAGCTACAAGTCAGGGAGGCTGTCGGTGCTCTGGCAGCCGTGAAGCCACGACGACGCTGCAACAGGCAGGCGGAGAGGGAAGGAGGGAGGGAGACGCCCGAGGCAGGGCTCCACCAACCGACCGACCTCCTGTGAGACAAACGGGACATGTGAGAGAGTGTGTGTGTGTGCGTGTGTGTGTCTGAAACAGATGCTGACAGTGCTGTGTCTCAAAACTGTGAAACTGTGTGTAAATAAGAGCCCAGCTACTGTGTGTGTGTGTGTGTGTGTGTGTGTGTGTAGCTGTCTGAGCCACATGCTTGCAAGCTGTGCAGCTTCATATGAACTAAATCTAATTGGACGCTTTGGACTTCACAGTGTGAAGTAATATTTGGTGATTTGAGGATCACATTTTTGGACACAGTGAATGTCCAAAGTCAATAACACACACACACACACACACACACACACACACACACACTCCCTCTCTCTCTTTGCATCCTCCTCTGTTCCCGGATCAGTAATGGGACTCAGTATCCAGGAGGAGGCGATGGATGGATGGTGGGTTTAGCGGGGCGGCTCCTCCTCGAGTCCTCGCCCCTCCTCCCCGAATGCGGCACAGCTGCCTTTCAGAAAAGCCGCCGCTCCAGCTCCAGCTCCAGCTCCAGCCCATTCATCCATCCTGGAGAGAGCCATGAAAAAAAAGTGGCTATTTATTAGAATACTTGTTTTGTATTGTTCCCTGGCCACACAAAAGACGCTTCATTATGTTAGAAGCAGGCCCCCCTCTTCCCGCACACACACACACACACACACACACACACACACACACACACACACCACACAGAAACAATAAGTTGGAATTGTCTTTTTTTTAGAGTGTGTAATAAATGTCATATTTTCTTGTCTCTGCCCCTCAGTGTGTGTTGAAGTGGTGGCGGTGGTGGTGGTGGTGGTGGTGGGTTTGGGCACCGGGCATCATGGATGGCCTTGGCACTGCGAGCGGGCAGATTGTGGTGGGACTATAACGGTCTTACATGGAGATTTGGAGGGTTTAGGACGGCTTTAGGACAAATCTGCAACACTTTGGTCTGGAGTAGAGGGAACCAGGGGAACATGCGTAAGTTTGACAATTCTGCAAGGCGGTTTTTACACAACCTGCAGCTGCACTCTTAACCTATATTTGTGTGCGTAAATTCTGTGTGTGTGTGAGCGTGAAGTGAATTATTGCTGGATTTTTTCAGGGCAGGGTGAAGTTTTATTTTAATCTCCCTGATTGCGCATACACACTGAAGTACGAGTCCTCACTGGGAGCCCCGCTCTGCAGATAATGTGTTTTTCTAGCTGCAGGCTGCCGTTTTATTTTTGGGGGTGTTTCTGCTGCACGGGGCGCGCGCAGAGCTCCGTGGCTTCACCGTGCTGCTGCTGCTGCTGCTACCAGTTGCTTTTCTAACCGACTCAGTTTAATTTTCTCAAGAGACATTATCGGCTGCTGATCTGCTGCGGGGACTGAGTGCTTATCATCCGTAAAATGCGCTGCATGCCTCTGACACATGGAAGTGTTTATGAAAAAAGGGTTTCACGCGGCTTGGTACATGATTCTCTCCGTGTGTTTTTACTTTTCAGGGGGCGGGGGTGGGTGGGTGGGTGTGTGAGGTGGAGGCTGGTGGAAGTGAAAGTGGCGCTGATCTTTTTTTTTTTTTTTTTTTTTGGTAGCTCAACAAACAATGACTTTCTCTTGCTTAGCCCAGTTTGTGTGCAGGCAGGTCATCAGCAGGTGACCCCCTCTCATCGCCACAGACTAGAGGCACTAGTCCACGCGTGGAAAGTGTTGTTCTGGTTTAAGACCCGCAGATTAAAGCGGGATAACCTGGACACGATCGTGCGTAAAGGTGACTTTGCGCGGCACAATGAGCCGCTAAAGTGTTTATTATTACTTCACACCCCTTCTCTTATTTCTTTATGTATTTATGCAGTTGTGGGTGTTTGGGGACGGTTAGGCTAACTGCTTTGACCCTTGCACCCCCTCCACCCTCCACTCCTCTCACTCGGACGCGCACCATCGTCGCGCATCCTATTGCAGAGGCTGCAGCACAAAGGAGGTTTGTTAAAAGCGGAGTCTGATGGGGGATGACGGAGTGTAAACGGGGGGCAGAGGGTGCACCGGGGGTCCCGGTGTCACTGTATGAAGGCTAATCCTCTACAAGCTTAAATCCACTCAGCAAACAACAACAATCCTGATACAACGAGGCTTTAATTATTTTCATCAGATTGTTTGATTTTAACGTCACCGCTGCACATTTAGAATTCATAATGAATTTATACAGATATTAAAGTGTGGATTTATTCTTTAAAACACTCAGCAGACTGAAGCCAGCTGCGTAAATTTCATCCAACAATTCTATAAAACAATATTTTAGTTTTGTTTTATTAATAAAATTTAAATTCTCACTTTTAAATTCTAAAATATTTTCATGTATTTCCATGGAGACAGTTTCTGTTTGTTTGTTTGTGTTCTGGTGTGATGATGCCTTCACTGGCACTCACGGTCCCAGAGAGCTCTCCTCCTCTTCCTCCTCCTCCTCCTCCTCCTCCTCCTCCTCCTCCGGGGTGTCATCATCGTGTTGTGGCCTGAAGCCACATGGCGGCCACCCGCATGGAACCACTGGAAGCGTTTCTTATTGACCACATTTGTGATATCCTGTTAACCCCATTACGCAAAAAAAAAAAAAAAAAAAAAGGATCACGCACCGAGTGATCACGCTCCCTCAGGCCTCTAAACACACACACGCACACGCACACACACACACACACATACACACACACACACACACACACACAGATATATCAAGCTACGCTCCAATTAAAATATATTTAAAAAAAACAGCAAAGAACGATAGAATGATTAAATCGTTAGTCTCGCCGCGGGAAGTGGTATTTCGTTTTCCCTTTCAATTAGAGGTTGATTGGGCTTTTCAAGGGAGGTCAGCTGTGAAATCTGAATTATATATGCGCGGACCTGAACACACAGAGACCCGTTTCCCCTCCTCTCCTCTGCTGGATCGCAAACTGAGGGGTTACTTCATTTGGGATGTTTAATAAAGGACATAAAAATGGATCAGACACATACTAAAACATGACAGTTTACACGTGGCCTGTCTTTTCATCTTCAGCTGCACACACAGACACACACAGACATGATCAGGACTCTTTCAGCACCGCCAGCAGACGGCGATAACGCCGCTTTGCCTCGCAAATTTCACGTCATTATGTGGCCATCCATCCTCAGGGGGCTTCTCCTCTTACACCAACAGTCGTGTGTGTGTGTGTGTGTGTGTGTGTGTTTTAAACCAAATCTTCCACATCATCATCTTCTGCAGTGAGTGTGTGTAATTACTCTATCTGACACCTGCTATTATTACACACCTTAATTACACACCCGCAGGTGGGAGAGAAATGGATTTTTCTGAGGCGCTGTTGGTTTACGCGTTAAGTCGTCTCACAGTCAAAGTGTAATTCCAGTGCACGAGCACAGAGTTGGGCTCAGGCCTCCAGGGCGCACGAGTGAATTAGAGAATAATATTAAAGACAGGAGGAAGAGTTCAGACGGAGGGAACATACATTTGAAACCAATGAAAGTTCTTCTGCGTAAAAATGATTTTTCATCATTTTTTTTACGCAGAAGAACTTTTGAAGTCTGAGAATTTAAAATCTGTTTGACATGATTTCAAAAATCAGCATCCATGTCCGTGTTTTCAAAAAAAGAATCTGTAGAGACGTTTGACTCATCGTAATCACAGTCTGCACCCACCTTTTGGCCGCTAACAAATCTTAGTTATTTTTGTTTCTGAGAGCGTGTTTGGAAATTTCAAATGCCTTGTGCTATTTGTGGGATTGGCCCTCCTTTTTCTGCCTCCTCCTTCTCCTCCTCCTCCTCCTCCTCCTCCTCCGGTGTGTTCTTCCTCTATGGTCCTCTAGTCACCTGACCAAACGCCATGCAAATCATTCCGCTGCTAGAGCCTCATTGGCCGCTTGTGGCTCTTTTAACCGCTGTCAGTGCGCATCATATGGCCGCCGCTTTAACCAACTTCTCAACTCCGACAGGGAAAGTGGCTCAAATGCGCATTCTATCACAGTGGATGTGAAGCAGCCCGGGCGGAGACAGGCTGAAATTCTGGTTGGAGAACATTTTATTTCCCTTTTCGGATTAATTTTCATCTCGTTTATGATTCATTCGGGGTTAGAATATTAATTTTGTTACCCGCTCCATCCTGTGCGCGCCTGATCTTGTGCGCGCCTTGACCTATCTTGAAATAGACTTTTTTTTTTCTCTGTTGGTGGCGAAGTTTAAAACCAGGTGAATGTATAGCATGATGATGGAAACTGACCTCCATTCCCCCGGCCCCCAAACGAACACTACCACGGGGCAAACGGGGCCGAACAGCGGGTCCAAAGCAAATCAAGAGCGGGTGAAAAGACCGATGAACGCGTTCATGGTGTGGTCCCGTGGGCAGCGGAGGAAGATGGCACAGGAGAACCCCAAAATGCACAACTCTGAGATCAGCAAGCGGCTGGGCGCCGAGTGGAAGGTGATGTCCGAGGCAGAGAAGCGCCCTTTCATCGACGAGGCGAAACGGTTGCGAGCCATGCACATGAAGGAGCATCCGGATTACAAGTACCGGCCAAGACGGAAGACCAAGACGCTGCTGAAAAAGGACAAATATTCCCTGGCCGGTGGACTGCTTTCTGGGCCCAGTGGGGGCGGTGGAGTTGGTTTGGGGGTTGGAATGAGTTCATCCGGGGTTGGGCAGAGGTTAGAGAGCCCCGGGGGGCACGGAGGCTCCGCCAGCTCCGGCTACGCGCACATGAACGGCTGGGCGAACGGTGCGTACTCGGGGCAGGTGGCTGCAGCCGCGGCGGCCGCGGCTATGATGCAGGAGGCTCAGCTAGCCTACAGCCAGCACCCGGGGAGCGGAGCGCACCACCACCACCACTCACACCACCATCACTCACACAACCCGCAGCCGATGCACCGCTACGACATGACAGCCCTGCAGTACAGCCCCATCTCAAACTCTCAGAGCTACATGAACGCTTCTCCATCCGGCTACGGCGGGATCACCTACACACAGCACCAGGGCTCCGGCGTCTCCTCCTCAGCTGCCATGGGGACGTTAGGGTCGCTGGTGAAGTCGGAGCCGAGTGTAAGCCCTCCCGTCAGCAGCACACACTCACGGGGTCCTTGCCCCGGAGACTTGAGAGAGATGATAAGCATGTATTTACCGACCGGAGAGCCGGGGGACCCGTCAATGCAAAGTAGACTCCATGCCTTGCCGCAGCATTACCAGAGCGCCACGGCTGGAGTGAACGGGACGGTCCCTCTAACACACATTTAGAACTCACAGAATAATTGAAACCTGCAAACGAACACATAACCAAATATTTACCTCTTTTCTAAATAACCCCGAGAAGTCCCGAGAACTACCTGCATTTTGTACAGAATGTTTATGATATTGTAAATGAAGGGTAAATAACATATTCATCTCGGCCTTTCTTTCTTTTTTGGAATAGCCTCCAGTGGAATTATATAACGAATATGATGCTGATGAGATATTTGGTTATTGTGCTGCACCATCTTTTTGTCCATTACTTCACAGTCTTAGTTGAGGGTTGCGCCAGGTTCACATGGAGGGGGTTCACAATTGTCTCATAATTTTTTTGGGGTGGGTGGGTGGGTGGAGGAGGAGGGGGGTGGAGGGGTGGGTGTGGGTGGTGTTATCTGTAAGTTATTGAAAAATGAGATAACGTGTCATAATCTTTAAAAGAAAAGTGCTTTAAAAGATGTGGGAAACATTCTTTAAAACATTTGTGTTCATTTGCAGAAAAGCCTGTGTCTTCATCTTTTTATTGTAACACTCTAATTATTGTAAAATTGTGAATAATTTTAATATTTCAAAGGATGACGGGCGAACTGCTGTTGTAATTTTAAAGTGCTTTTCTGCGGGTTGAAAAGCTCTGAACATTGCAATGAAAGAAAGAATTGAATAAATTTCACAAGATGTTGCTTTGATTCTTAAGACGACGTTTCTTAGATTGATTATTTCCTCTCAGTGTTCCTACCTGAAGCGATGAGACACATGATTATGATCAGAAACATAAAACAGTGTTTAAATTCACCTGTTTAAATTCTGACACCGCTGCTTGGAGCTTCTTCTTTTTTTTTAATAGTCTGATTGTTTGTGCGTAATTGTGCGTAAAAGCTTCAGTCTGCAGGCCAACGAGGGGAAACCATTTTGTCAGGATGATGTTGTTGTTTATGGCTGATGATAAATGTTTTTATAAATTATAGATAATATATATATATATAAATTTAGGTGGCGTGCAGGCCAAAGTATATCCAAGTATAATTTTTAATATTTAAAGTGTGATGGCTCACATCCTCCTGACACATAAATATGATTCGTGTTTTTTGTATTTTCTCCAAACAAACAAAAAAACAAAATATCATAAAGAGTCCGTGAAGGCCTCACATGACAAACCACCTGTTAGTGTTATGAACGGAGCGTCCTCATTCATTCACGGATATAAGACATTTTCATTTTTACCTTTAATATATTTTATTTCTCGCTAAATGAATGTAAAGTTATTAATTTCTACTTGTAACAAATTTCTCCTCGTTTAATTTGATCAGTTTAAATATGATTTTTAATTTGTTGTTTTGATCACAACAGATTAAAAAAAACAAAATGTCCTTCAACCAAAATTTATGAAAATGTTACAGCTGCTTTTCATCTTTAAAATCTGGAATTATATTCAATTTATATTAAACAGAAATCATTCAAATAGATTCACATCTGAGAGAAACGTTGATTTCATTTGGCTGCCTCAGTTTTAACTGAAAACATCAGTAATATTTATTCAACAGTTCAGTTATAAAATATAGATTTTAAAATAAATGAAAGACTCCGTGATGAGCTGTTTTCCTGTCCGCCCTCTCAGGACTTCTACAAATTAAAACATCAACAATAATCCAAAGAAAAATCCGCACATACATAATCATAATTTCTGCAGCTCTGCAGTGTTTTGTTTTTGTTATAATATAGAATATCTAACACATAATAAGTGTGGTTTGATTTTATTTCTGAGCTGTCTGATCACTCTCTGCCTCTCGGAGCTCAGCTGTTGCCACTTGATAAATTCGGGGCAGTAAATGAACAATAAGTTGATGTTTGATATTTTCACTGTGGGGAAACTTTTGAGGAATAAACCGTAAAAATGATAAAATCATAATAACAATAATTCATGTTTGAAAGCTGAACGCAGCAGAGCGTGGCATCAGTCCATCATTACGCACAGATCCTGACCCTGCTGCTGCTGCGCAGACTGGACCTGAAGCTTTTACTGCTTGATGACTCATCAGAATTTAAAAAGCTTGTTTGATCTGACGTGACTCTGAGTTTGTGGATCATAAATCTCCTCGTGCCCTTCAGATTATTAATCCCTTTGATGAAAAATGACGTCGCTCTTTGTGACAGGCCACAGCTGCTGGTGACATGTCTGCAGGCCTCGTGCGTAGATCCACGCTAACAGCCATACACATGCAAATCATAGACATTTATGCATACTTAGGTTGTTTTAAAAAATCAATTAATCTCAAATACGGAGTTAAAGGGGCCTATTTCACACTGATGAAGACTTGCATGGTGTGTCAATTAAACCTGTTAGACCTCATAGTGGAGCGTGTAAACGTCTGGCTGCTGGCTGCGCGTTAATCTGTTGAGAGAAATCAGAGGAACAATGTCTGAAAATTTCAATTCCGAACCCCCCAAAAAAAGAAAAAAGCGCATCTATGGAGACATCTCTCTCTCTCTCTCTCTCTCTCTCTCTCTCTCTCTCTGTGCGCCACGGCGCGCATCCGCATCCTATGGCACGGGCATGGCCCTCCTCGTGTGTGTGTGTGTGTGTGT